>CALNHX010000548.1:0-318539 GCA_940337035.1 Agriotes lineatus
CATGGTGGCTGTGTCTTTATGGCGTTATAGTAATTGGCAGTTAATTCTGACAGCTGTAAAGTTTAAAGACTTGTATGTAATAAGATTTATAAAAAAAAAACAGCATGGAAATAGGGACACTAGTGTACTGTAGCTGTAGTACAGTTACAAATGCAGCATTAGCCACTGCACAAAGATCTATTAAGCGAATGCGAAGGTTTCAGTAAGGGAAACTCAGCTGAACATGTTTCTTAAATAAATATTGAGTAATTGTGTTGTCAGAATATGTGTGCGTTGGGTTACAGTCCCAGGAAATAAGGGGCTCCTCATTACGCGACCCAATCGGTATATTAATTTCTAAGTACTATCAAAATAATGTCTCTTATTAAAAGAATACAGGCAGAGGCACTGAGCTTTTATGTCACTAAAATTAACACTTACACGTAACCTAAACAAAGATATAATTAGTGATTGCTGTATAAAGCACGAGAGTCGCTATAATCTACAACTACCAACTTCAAATTTGTCAATTGGCCAAATTCAGTTGCACTCCGGAAGTTCTCTCTAAATGTTTTCTATTGGCTAGAAACCTGAAGGGTATTCACATGATTAAAAATTATTCTGTTTACGTGCAGGGACTGGCCAGCGAGGTCGATACATAGACCGGGAAAGCAGGAAAGTTCCTTTCCTTTCCGGTGCCCGAGTTCGAAACCTATAAATAACAACGTCAAACTTGGAAATCTAAAATATTTCAATTTACATGACAATAGATGATATAGGAAAGATGCCCGCGCGGGTTTCAAAGCAGGAAAAATTGTTTTGTTCCGCATATACAGTGACGCGCCCGATTTTATTTGCCGGACACCGCCCGGGACGCACGAAAGAGGCAATTAGGCTGGCAAAAATGGAAATCAATTCGTATCGGGCTCCGTATGATAAACATGCCCGCTCTCCTAATGGCGCACTGCATCTATTTTCCGCTAGTTGGCTTTGAAGTTGCTCGGGGAATTTTTAATGCCGCAGTATAAGGCGAAATATAAAGCCCTAAATCTAAATGGAAATGCAAGAAAAAATAAACCCTCTTCGAAATTGCGGATTAGTGGCTTTACAATATTCAGCCCCAAAGATTTGCTTCTTTAAAATTCATGACTCAATTTATCAATGTTTTTCTTCATTATCTTCCCGAGTCGTACACAAACTGCTCAGCCTCGGCCGAAATAAATTCTGCCCTGTCGCGAGACCCCAAACTCGGCGAATGCCCTAATCTAATTGGCAATATCTCGCACAAATAAAATATGTACCCGTCCGTTTGATGTGCTCAGATTACAAATGACAACCAGAAAAATGAAGCTATTTTTTGAATTCTGCAAAATATATCTATTAACCATTGATGGAAGCTTCAATTTGTGAACCTAAGTTTCATTGCTCAGACTCATGTGATGAAAATTGGAACTTCTGAACGTCTGAATAAAATCGAGCGTCCTGTTTCTAGTTTACCTTTACATCAGGCTGTACATTTAGATGGTTTTTGATTAATTTAAAGTTCTGAATTGTATTTTAAAACGTTTTCATTTTGGAAAAGTCCAATCATAATGTTACTAAGCGAGTAAAAAATCCATACTTTTAGGCAATTCCAATTATAAAACTCGGCGCCTCCACCAAAATCCCAACTATTGCCGGACTAACCTAAGGTCGATTACAACTACGGCCATTAACTAGTTGCTAACGGATTCGTTATTTAGTTTCAAAGCTGGCGAATGAACGTAATTGCTCTGTTTTAATTACAGTGTTAAATTTGATTTTAAGGGCCGTGATTTGTTCTGAATAAATCTCGCTTTAGTTGAGCAACCTCTTGAATTCCATCTATTCAGGGATGTGAGACTAATCGGGCTGAACAAGCTTTGACTTTTAACGATGTCATATTTCGATGATTGTAAGTACACTCCTTAAAATCTATTTAATTAACGCTGAGCAAACTATCAACTACACAGATATGTTCTACTTTTCTGGTTTTCTGTTATAAATAATCCATAGTAAAATAGCCAAGTTACTTGTTAATATAACATTTTATATTTATACTTAGTGTCCCTGTTCTAAGTGAACTCGAAAATAATGTACATGCAAAAATTTTCTGATATATGAAGAAATGGAGTAGCCAGAAGTGTAAAAAATACTGAAAACTTTCCAAATACTGACATAAATTAGTTGCAATCTGTTAAAATAGACTACGCGAGACTAAAAGAAATTGAACTAAACTCAAGAAAGCGCCTAAGTTTGGAATATAACATACCTCCACAGTATGTAAGACCTGATATGTGTGTGAAAAGAAAGTGGATGAGAAATTACTTCTAAGAAATACCGTTGAGTACATACCAAATGACATAAAAAATAGAACAAGGTAATATATCATAGGAAGAACAGTAAAAACTATAAGCACAGGACATTATTATTAGAAGAAACGACAGTGATATTTGATATTTCTTTTGGTTAAGGGTTGAGATTGTTATCAAATTAATACTTCGAAACACAATAATTTGCGTAATCCAGTGACGCATCGCAATTTTACAATTTGTGCAAAAGATATCACTACAGAGTGGGAAAATGGCACAATGAATTTATAAAAAAATAAATTTTTTAGATAAAATATTAAAATAAGTAAAAATCATTTGTATTTTTGCCGAAAGACACACCTGTCTTTAAGAGGACAGTTGGTTACTATCAAGGCAATTCTTACAACATAACGACGCTTTGCGACATGCGCTTAACATTCAAAACAGTAAACAATCATTTACAGGATAAGGACGACATAGGTTGGGAAAAATGCACAGAACCATTGCCCCAATTATGCTACAATGTACTGTAACAAGGTTACTGGCTAAGCTTCAGTGGGGGAGTGGTGGTTCATTACGTTACTAATTAGGAAAACGACCCGTTAAACGAGATAAAGAGGGTAGAATGCCACAGAATGAAAAAAACCCTCAAAAATAAAAAATGGGCCTTTAAAGATGCCTGCAGTGCACGATGTCAGCTAGCGTACAGCCTCAGGGAACTTACCTTTCGTTAATTTTCTTCAACTCCTCTAAATTTCTTACAGAAAGGAAACACCACACATAATACAACATCCGCATGTAACATGAGATATACGAATTAATAACGCACGAATAATTAATTAAATGAAATCTATTGACTTGAAACAGATACGTGAAATATTTGTACAAATATGAAAACAAATAAAAGAGTTGGTAGCCTTAACATAAGTTGACATTGAAACGGTTTGACATGAAGAAAGTCCACCTACAATAATAAAATCAGCAATCGCTGAACGAACTATAAAATCTACATAAAAGACTTTGACCCGTTCATGGAGAACACGCTCCGACATCTAAAAATAGGTACCTTCATGCGGAAAGTTGATTACACGCATGATGCCGCACGGCGTTCAAAACAGCATCGCACAAAGTTATTTAAAAAAGCACTTTAACAACTAAGACAATGCCTGATTTGGAGAATTCAGGAGCCGTTACAATTTCTGTTCTTTGATGATACTGATACGGGAAAGGGGGTTTGACAAGCCGGAATGCGGTGTCAAAGAGGAGACATGTTTGATCCTCCAAAGGATACTGGTAGGTACCATCGACGATATTTGCAGTATTCCAATTGGCGACTTCCATAATAAAACCCAGGGAGAAAATCCGCTAAGCACGATAATTAAGGCCTGCAAAAGGCCTTTGATAGGGTCCTATGGCTACCATAATTATCCTCAACGTCCCTCGAATGGCTTGCACAGCGACTTCATAAATCACACACAAGTCGCACATAATAAATACAACGGTCTGAGGGCACAAGAAGCTCTCCTTCCGTTTGCACTTAGTAAGGTGACGTCACTTAATCACAAATCGTTGAAGTTTCCGTTAAGCTAAACCACCTTCTGGATATAAGAAGGGTTAGCTGTTATCAAGGCAATTTCAGTTCTATTAACTAATGTAATAAGGAACTCTACGGAAATGAAACTGCAACCGAACGAGATTCTTTAACCAAAAGGCTATTCTTCGGCCTACGTTAATTTTTATTTCCATTGATTAATTACAGATACTAGAAGTTGCTCTTAAGCTAAACCTTTCTTTTAATTTAATGAAGGTGTTATTTCGAATGGAATTTCAGTTCTATTAACGTAACCTTCTAAAGGGCTCAACGGAAGTGAAACTGAAACCAAGCTAAATTCTTCATTCAGGAAGTACCTTTTCGGTATGCTTTCTGTGTAACTTTTAAAGTAACATGGAGTAATTACAGATACTATAAGTTATCCTTTAGCTAAACGTTCATTTCCTTTTAATAAAGTTTGATTATTTCCAAGACAATTTGGTTCTAATAGGTACGGTTCTAATAATCTCTCCGGTACTGGAATTAAACCAGTATTTAGCGGTGGATGGGGAAGAGCTTAACCACGCGAAGCTCTTCCTCAGCCACCATTTTATTTAACTGAATTTGTTTCGATTCTAGATACTTAAGTTGCCATTAATGGTAGTTGTCAGCAAGGCAATTTTAATTCTATTAAATATTGCTCTACGGAAGTGGAACTCGAACTGAGCCAATGTTTAATATCATTTAACAAAGATGATCTTCTTCGTCCCGCGTTACTTTTCATTATTAAATGACGTTGATTAATTATGTAAACTAGAAGCTACCGTTAAGATAGCCATTCACCACAATTTAAAGAAGGTTTTCAGTTCTATTAACTACTGATCTAAAAACCTCTACGGAACTAGAACCGATCCTGTATTTAATATTGTTTAACTAAAGAGTTATTCTTCGGCTCTCATCATTTTCCGTTTATTGAGTAACATTAATTAATTATAGAAATTATACGCTACTCTTTAGCTAAATCTTCATCCAAATTTAACTAAGTGTAGTTGTCACCGACGTAATCTTAGCTTTATTAACTACTGCTCTATAAAACTCTACAGAACTGGAACGTTTAAAATCAGAGTAATTCTAGTTCTATGAACTACAGCTTTACAAGACTTTATGAAAGTGAAACTACCACCGATGCACCTGTTATTAGGCCAATTTCAGCTCTACTGGTGCTCTAAGGACCTCTACTAAAGTAAAATTGAAACCACACCAAATTTTTTAAAGAGGAAGCTATTCTTTTTCCTGCACAATTTTTATTTATAAAGTGACGTTGAATAATATTACAGACACTGGAAGCTATAGTTATGCTAAAGCATCATCTCAATTAAATAAGGGTTGATTTGTAAGGCATTTTAGACATAATTAACTTAACTGCTTTAAAGAGCTGTACGAATTAGAACCGACTTAGTATTTAGGAATGGTTAAGGAATGAGCTTTTCTTCGGTCATCATCTCTTTTCATATTTTACGTGACGTTAACTAATTACAGATGGTCTTAAGTTAAACTCTCACTTAAATTTAAGGAAGGTTGGTTACTACTAAGTTTATTTTAGATCCATTAACTACTGCTTCAGAGAATTCTACGAAACTGGAACTGAGTCCATCTTTAAAACAAAAAATTAAATGTCGGTTTTCGGCCTGTACCATGTGTTAATTGCCGTTGATTAGTTAGAGAAACTAAAAGTTACTTTACTTTCCATCTGAATTTAAATAACTTTTTTAGTTGTCACTATATCTTTACATCTCTTAGGAACTCTACAGCACTGACACTGAGACAATGTTTAAGATTGTTGAACCGACATTTCTTATTTATTAAGAGACGTTTATTAATTAAAGAGACAATAAGTTACCTATAATCTAAACCTTTATTTGAATTGAACTAAGGTTCGTCGTTACCAAGGTAATTTTAGTTATGTTAACTGCTGCTCTAAAGAACTCTACAAAACTGAAAGTGAGTCAACATTTAAGGTTCTTAGACCAAGGCGCTACCTTTTGCCTTGTATATTTTCTCAATATTTTAGTGACGCTATTATTTACACAAACCAGAAGTTGCCTTTAATTCAAAGCTTCTGAACCTATCCGAATTTAAATAAGGTCGGTTGTTATCAAGATACTATCAGAACCATTAACTAGTGCTATAAAAGCTACGTAACTGGAACTGAGTCAATGTTTAAAATTCATTGACTAATAGGCTCTCTTTTGGCTTGTATCCCCTATCAGTTAAGTACAGAAATTCGAAGCCACTCTTAAGCTAACCTTGATCAGAATTTCATTGAGGTTAGTTGTTATCAAGGTAACACGATTTTCATTAAATACTGCTCTAAAGAACTCTATGAAGTGGAAATGAGCAAGTAATTAATTATACTTTTATTAACTACTGCTCTAATAAACTCTACGGAACTGGAGATGATCCAATGTTAAAGGTTTAAGAAGCTCTTTTTGGCCATGCACGCTTTTTCATATCTTAAGTGACGGGTACTTAATTATAGATACTGAAAGCTACCTCATTTGAATTTAGCGAAGGTTGTCTACTACCTCTTTTAATTGTTTTAATTACTGCTCTATATTATAACTCTAGGGACTAGAACTGAGTTACTGTTTAGAACTCTTCAACTAAGAACACCTGTTTCGGCCTGTATCTTTCCTCTACTTTAAGTGACGCTGATTATTTACACCTAAAAGAAGCTTATAGTCAAAGCCATAATAATTCTTTGAACTACTACTGCTTTGAGAACTCAACGAAACTGAAACTCTATCAATGCTTGACAGTTTTTGGCTAAGGGGTTTTCGTTTGTTCTGTATCCTTTCTCACTTTTTAAGTGGCGTTTATTAGTTACAGAAACTAGATGCTTTAATGTGGCTTTTTTCTTGCCCTATACTCTACTGCCAATTTAGATTGCAGTTTGTTTGCTAGTTAACTCAATCGAAGAAGCACGAAGCCCGCTCTTACCTCAGTGCAGCTAAGGGTGTGTCAATATTGCTCGTTCCCGTTTGCTAAAGATCACTTTCAATTCTGTAATTATACGTGCAAATCCTGCCAGATATGAAAACCAAACCATTTACATGAGAATGCATATACTATGAAAAAGGAACATACATACATGAAGATACAAAAAAGGAATACACGATGGTAGTATATAAATGTTATACGCGCTATTAACAATAGCAAGGAACAGTCCATGAGCTTAATGCTAAATCTACATGACACACGCCAAGTGAAAAAATCCACATGTTAATAACGTTTCAATTCCGCACAAAAGTTCGCTTAATGTGACTCTAGCCCTAATAGCTTCAAATCAGCTGACACGATATGTGTCCCCAGAATGATGCAAACGCCTTGTTCTAACTTGCTAACTCAGCAGGTTGCCGTTGCTTTCAGGCGCGTAATTTGCCCGCTGAAATTATTGCATACTCTGTTGCAATTCCTTTATAATTCGCTGTTATGATTATTTATAGGACTAACCTTGCGTTATAAGTGCTCAAAATAATATCGTACATTTACACGATCGACTGCTCCTTTGAAGCTGGCTAAGTGGCTTTTGGCGCTGAAGAATGATCGGTACTTCGGTGTTGATTCCAAGATAGTTGTAGACTTTCGAGGCTATATTTCGGCTCAAGAATAACACAGCGTAGACTACTGTTATTTAGGCCCACACAGACACTTTCGATCGCACTTTATTGCTTCACGTGATGTCCTTTGTCTTTGGACGTAACTCACCGCGTAGCTTATTAATGAGCGATTGTCTCCCCATGCCTCTAAGTCCGTGCATAACTTGCTCTAGTTCTACTAATAACCGCACTTGCCAACTGTACTAGCTGGTTTTCGCGCACAATCTCACGCGCGACACTTGTATCTTTTAAACACATGTCTTAATCTAATTATTACAATGTAAGAATCACAGTTTGGCTTAAATCTAGCGAGGTGATTATTGAATACCAAGGTGACACGAACGGGACCATTACAATGCTGCCCGTAAGCTAAACCTTCATCTGAATTTAACTAAGAGGAATAGTTAGCAAGGTAATATTAAAACTATTAACTACTACTCTAAAGAACAATACAGAAATGGAGCTGAGCCAATGTTTGAGATTCTTCAACCAACAAGCTCTAATTCGACCTGCATTCTTTCTTATGCGACGTTTGCTTAATTACAGAAACTTGAAGCTACCGTTAAGTATAACCTTCATCTGAATTTAACAAGGGTTCGTAGTTATCAAGGTAATATTAAACCTATTAGCTACCGCTATAACAAAACTTACTATTTACCTAAGAAGTTATCTTTGACCTGTATGCTTCATGCTTCATTCAGAAACTGGATGCTGCCTTTCAGCTAAATTTTCAATAGCAATATAACGAGGGCGAGACATACTTACCGATTATTTTGCACACGCCAAGGGTCAAGTGCTGGTTGCAATGAAAACTGTCTTGAGGGCTTGTCCGAGGGCAGTTTTCTAAGGGCAACCAGCACGATAACTTTTGGCAAAGGGAAAAATTATATGTAAGTGTGTTTCCCGCGTTTATATTTTGAAGATTAGTACACCTAACCCTTACACAAATTATGATTTAAAATTGATCCAATAATGCCGAAAAGCTATAATTGCTTGTTTCTTACTTTTCTATTTCTAATTATGACACCATCTACTGGGCCGATAATTATAATCAGAACTAGGGAACTTATCGCTTGATCCCTAGGGCGCTTATCAGGTAATCAGTTCCGGATTAGTCGATTTTCAAAAAATGCATGGTTCTCATTGCATGATATCAGTCATGTGACAGTTGTGTGTAATAATAATCCCAATTTAACTAAGATTAGTTGTTCGCACGGTAATATTGGTTGTATTAATTACTGCTCTAGAAAACTGTAGCGAACTGGAACGGAGTCAGTTGTAAGATTCTTTGACCAAGAAGCTCTCTTTCAGCTTGCACCCCTTCTCACCTTTTAACGAACGTTGAATCATTGCAGAAACTAATACTGCCTTTACTAATCCAAGGCAATTCTAATTCAATTAACTACTGCCTTAAAAACTCTGCAGAACTGTAGCTGAGTCAATAATTAAGATTTTTTAACTAAGAAATCTCCTTTGGTCTACATCTTTTTTTCTTCCCTAAGTGACCGATAAGATACTAAAAGTTACCCTGAAGCTAAAACTTCTTAAAAATACAAGGAAGGTTATTTATTACCTCGGTAATAGTAGTTTAATTAAATATATAAAGCTAGCATCTGGATAAATGTATGAAACAAACATTAAAAATATATTAAATTTTGCCTCGCCTGTTTAAGCGATATCAGACGCTGCATCTATTCGGCGCGTGATTTTCCGATAACGCGAAGACTCCCACTATGCGCAACGTAGCGTTAAAGGACCACCCGCTTTATTTCTCTACTCCATGGGAACCCATAACCGCTGCTCGGCACTAATAAAGCTGCGAGAAGAATATAAAAGAAGATTGCACTTCCATTTACTTCACTTGAGATTTCTTCCCCTTGAGCCCTCCAGTCCTGATCCTGCCCAGTCCGATCTTGAGCACATGGACTTACGCATATCCTAAACTCCTCTCCTGAAGTCAGATTGAGACGGCGACTGCCCGCAGTACTCGACTTCTAACTTGGTTTTTGATAACTTAAAAACCCGCATTACAATTCGCCACTATAATAATCCCAAAACTATTTAATAACATGGTTCCTAGGAATCCAAAGTACATGTTCTGCCTAAATGTGCGTCCAAACCTGTAGCTGCATGCATAAACCTACCTGAAGGGTCCGCCCTGAACGTTTAGAGAAAATGATTACTTATTTTGTAGTTATAGTTAAACACAATATATTCTTGGTAATCACATGGCGTTTTCCGGGTTGTATATACCGGGTGTCCGTTCTCAAAGTCGAACATAGGCGATTAACATTGTATTGAACGTTTTTGCCGATTCCTGCTCGCCAATTCAACTTGCAGGGAAGGTAATGGTATCAATGGAAAGATAAAATTATTACGCATCAAATGATACCAATAATAATATTCAAGATGCGATTTTTATTTTAAAATACTAATTTAAAACTTGGGAATTTTTTAATATGCCATGCCTTGCTTTTCAAGTTCGATAGCATTTGTCAAAAAAATTGGTAATTAGTTGGCGTAAATCAGGTATATTCTGTCAACGTCTGTTAAAATTATCTACAGAAAAATTAATTATTTCAATGAAGAATGAGTGAATGCACTAATGTTAATTGCCTATGTTCGACTTTGAGAACGGACACCCGGTAGTGAGTTTGATCAAACCCTGCCTCCGATTAGGACTAACCCGTGATAGAAATTATTCATGTCGCTCTTCACAGGTACATATAAACATTACGAAACGTTACAAATCCACCTTTCTTCTAATCTCTTTTTCGGTCCATATTCCTTTTCACTTCTTAAGTGACCTTCGTTAATTTTTTTTTGTTCTTGAGATAAATCGTCACTAGCATTTAGAGAAGTTTAGTTATTACCACATTGATTTTATTTATATCAACTGATGGTTTAAGAAACTCTGCAAAACTGGTGTTAGTGTTTAAGATTCTTAAACTAAGTAGTTCGCTTTTAGACAGTTAATGAATTGAAGATACTAGAAGCTACCATTAAGCTAAACACTTATCTGCATTTACGGAAAGTTATGTAGGCACTTCCGAGGCAAGTTTAATAACAATTAGCTACTGAATGCTCAACTTTCAGGTGGCCGGCCTGGGTTCTATTTCCGGCGACTATAAAATGATGGTAAGAATGGTAAGCTCCCCGGCTACAAGGCTAACACATATAGTAGTCGTTAACCACTAGCAAGGAGACTCTTCCTCAATTTCGACGAGAAAGATTAGCCACGAGCAAATAGAACCACTTTGTGGTTAAAACACGCCATTGGATTAACATCAGAGGAAGGAGAGGAAGATCAAGGAACTATACAAAGATGAACTGAACTAGAGTTTAAGACTTACTAATGAAGTAGTTCTTCTTCGGTTTGCATCCTTTTTAATTTCTAATGCTACGTTGACTAATTGCAGATACTTGAAGTTACCCCTAATAAACCTTTAACTGAATTTAACGAAAGTTAGTTGTTACCAAACCGCAAATGTAGTTGCAGTTGTTGTTGGTCCAAACAACTCCTCGAAAATATAACCGTGTCAGCGCTTAGGGTCCGTCCTGGACTTCTATTCGTTTTGCTCAATGAAGTCTGGGTCGTCGAAGTTTCCCCTACGTCAAAACGTCACCGGCATTTGACGTTGCTGCCACCAAGATTATTCCAGCTTTATCGGTTGCAGATTTAAGTAACTTCACGAAAGTAATATCCTTTGTCCAAGAGAATTCGCATTTGCCTGCAACCCTTTTGATGTCGTTAAGCATCGTTCATTTAATGAAGCTTGATTACTACCAAGACAATATCAGTTTTAATAACTGCTGGAGTGGTGGCTAGAAAACTGTTAACGGTGTAAATGTTTAATATACTTTAATCACTAAGAATCCTAGGTCTGCATTCTCCTTATTTTCATTATCAGATAGTGATCTAAGACCAGCTATTGGTAAAAAAAATTGATATGCAGATGCTCCTGGACACTTACGATATGTTACATGTTTTGATAGATACTTGCTGGTGGGTTTGCATGATGCTTTTGGAAATAATAAACAAATAGTACATGATTTAAGTTCACTTGCGAGTTGCACTTACTAATTCTGCACTAAAACACTTTCAAATTTAAAATTAAATATAATATTCTATACGTCGGATAGGTTATAACTGACGAAATTTCGGAAACTTTCACCGCCATTGTCATTAAGTAGTAACAAACGGCTTCCGGGATTGGATCGTGTCATTACTGAGGTCGAATAACTCAGCTTTCGACCACTTTAGTAAGGGACTTCAATAGGAGGAAAAGCAAAAGAGCACGGTAACTCAACAAGTAAGCCACGCCAGAGGCAAAATTATTCTAACGATAGTTGCGGTTCAGCAAGTGCTGTCAAGGTTCAGTGGTGGTGGTCGGGGCTTAGGAATTAGCACTTTCCAAATAAAAGGAAGAGATTGAGATTGTTAAGGTGTTTATAAATCTTAATGGCTTCGCGAATCTTTCTGCTAAAGAAGAATGGAGATTTGCAAATAAATGGAAGTTTCATCAAAAAGGATGGCCGGTATCGCGTTGGTGTTCGGCGATGGCTGATGATGAAACGAGAGCCGACGTAAGATAACGCTGGTGCTCGGAGATGCTAGTTTTTACTGAACGTTTTGTTTCACCAATGTATACAGTATTACAAGAGCATTGGACTCTATAAACACATTTAGATGCTATAGTGTTTAATTTATCTTTCGGTGCAGGAAGAACCTGTGATATTTTTTTCTGGGGTTTGAATACTGTTTTAATGTTTCCTGTGCGGTCGGTGACTTGGTTGATATATTGACGAAGGCTTTCCCCTTCTTTCTATGTTGCTTCCTTCCCGCGACGACATATGCCTATAAATTATCACCTTTCTTCTTCCAATCGTTAGAAGGGCTTCGTCTCTGGTGTGGTTTACACGTTGAGTTAAAGTACTCTTTTGCTTTTTCTCCTGATGAATCCCACTTCGACCTCAATAATGACACGGTCCAATTACTGAAGTCGTCTGTTACCTAAAACTAACGTACGCGTTTGATTTCGTCTAGTACATTTACAAATTTGAGTAGCTTACATTTTCTCGCAAAAGTTTCACTTAGGCACTGCATTTTCAGGTTTGTTAAAATTGTAATCTTGAAGCTTTACCATCATTTTTGGTAGTCAGAACCAGTATTACAAGAAACTGCCTCCAAAGGTATATTGACTGACAACAATCGAATTGAATTCTTGACTTGACTTTCGTGCGTGGGGCTGAAGAAGTC
The DNA here is from genome assembly GCA_940337035.1 of Agriotes lineatus. NCBI lineage: Eukaryota > Metazoa > Arthropoda > Insecta > Coleoptera > Elateridae > Agriotes > Agriotes lineatus. Next base: position 12,760 of record CALNHX010000548.1, read on the forward strand.
TACTAAATATACGACCATTACACTCACTATAGTTACTTCGTCGGGTTATTTGCAAGGAAAATGTACCTTTATAGGTAACAACGATTTCTTTAATACCACATGGCCTAACAACCGCAAGTGCCCGTGTATTACAATAACCTAGTTTTAATATGATTTAAGAGAATCTAAAGTTGCTACGAAAGCAATTATTTGTTTATTCAACATATTCTTCATTATTTTCCAAGTGCATGAGAACAGTCTTTCCGGAAATCGCCTTAAAATGCGTTTTAAAGTCGGATAAGGCCAAGCCTTGAAACTGCAGAAAACGCCCTTCTGCATAAACCGTTCGGTGTCTATTCCCAGAGGCCCGGAACGATAGCTTCGTCTTGAGCGCAGTAAAGCAAGAGAAGCAGGGGATTGCGCCTGGAAAATTGAAATTTTCAGAGACCAGCGTGAATCGTCGTGACAAATTAGCCGCGAACGCAGGATTCTTCAGTTCCTGCGCGTTAGAAAAAGCAGACGTTGGCCAGGCCGTAACGAGCGCCGCTGAATGCAGTCACGTTTCGCAAAGAACTAGCTGTTATCGCACTTGGAAAGGAATCCATAGGTTTCAAAGGCTGTCAAAATGTCAATTTGTACAATACACCGCCCAAGCTGCTATTGATTCAATTTCAACGAGGTATCTTTCTCTGCTGACAAAATAAGATTTGGAGCGTGATGAAAGAACATCAAATGTTTGCTCGGCAGCAACTATTTCGGACACACGCTCTAATTCTTGCAGAGAGTATTTTTGCAGCCCCGTTGAGCACGTAAGCAAACGGACAGGTATTTGCTTTCCGCTCTTAATTATTTGTTGAATTTTAAGCAGCCGCTCCTTAGTTAAGATCTTTTGAAGCAAAAAGATCACTTAAATAATTTATTCCCCTCTTGCGCAAGTGGCGTGCTACAAAGTTCTAGAATTTGCTCTGATCAAAAATAAGCTTCTGCTAAATGAAATCCTTTGTGATAAAACAGTTGAAACATCGTCACAACAGCTATATATTGTAATGATGGGCCCTCTACTAATAAGGGTTTTAATAATAATATAGGTAAATAAATAGGGCAAATCACTACAAATTGCAATTGGTTTTAATAGTAGAATTCAATATTGTGTCAATCTCAAGGCTTATTGAAATAATGTTATAATTAATATTTGCAATATAAATGGTTTATTGCTCTTTCTTTGCAATCAAATAAAATAAAGCTCCGGTCTAGCATGAGAAAAACTCTAGCCAAAGAGGTAGGTTCAACACTTATATTACAATTACTTTTGAGAAGGACAGATCAACTCGTATGGCAATTGATCGATTTCCAATCTGAAAGCTTTAACATTCAAATTGAGTGCAAAACATAGATGTTTGTACGGACAAAATTTATCGTAAATTGATTTTTAAAAACGCCAAAAATGGAAAAATCTACCCAGGTAAATATGCAGTGAAAATAATATGATGTAATATCCGGCTAACCTGGTTTTGTTTCAGTGACGTAGGGACGCCGACACACAGTGGTCCAGAATCGTAAAAACGTGATCGAAAATCAATTTTTCAACTATATTTTAAAAAGCTGAAAATTTTGTCTAGTATTGTTTTAAAAGTGTACCATCATCTGAGAGACTTATGACTTATTTTGAAGTTGCATTAATTTGTAGCACGCCTTTAAAGTCGCTGAAAAACAGACTATTTGCGAAGAGAAAGTTATGCGCCAAATAGAGGTTTTTGTCAGACTAATACTAGCTATTACAAAACACATTAGGACAAATTGAGATAGGTAGTCATATTAAGCATTCTTTGAACTACAATATGCAGAAATTACTTGCATTTTATTTTATACCTAGACTTCTGTAGCAATTAATATTAGAATACTAGTTTTACAACAAATATTTGGATAAAAATAGTTCTACGACACGGAAGAATTCCGAAGAATTCATTAAATGAGGTTTATCAGGTAGCATAAGAATAGGGGTAGGTAATTACAAAAGCTTGGTTTGCGCTTTTTTGCGCTTTGGGAAATATTAATTTTTTTCGACTGCGAGTACCGTGCTTTAGCATCAGATCCAGGGTGCAAAGATTTAAATCAACTTGATTTAAATCAAGATTTCAATCATGAGCTGAGCACGTTTGGATCTGATCCATCCAAAGGTAATAGAAGATTGGATTCGGAAGTATTGTCCTTACTTGTAGTTCCTGTTCCTGATCAAGAAACCGACGAAGAAGAGGCCGATGACGATTCTGACGTCTCGGAAGCATTTTCTGATTCCAACAACTGAAGATTTTTTTTTGTTTTTAGACACACAAACGGCCCTTTTCAGGGCCACCAACCGATATGACAAAGAATTTCTCCTAATTCGTCATCAGAGATAACAAAAAAAAATATAATATATATATATATATTATATATTTTGGATTTCTTATTAATTATTAATTTTTTCAAAGTTTTTGAAGGTAATTTTTGATATTTTTATACGGATTCTACCGTATCCATCACCATTCACTATTAAATTAGACGAATACTACACTGTAGTGACCGCAAAAAGTAAATATATTTTTTTTATCACTACATATATGACATACGTCTATTTAAATTTTATTTACACAACAACATTTGGAAATCTGCATTTTAAGTAACGTAAGGTCTGGAAACACCTGATATAAATTTTTATTTTCTGTTGTTGCTTAAGGGTAGTTTTTTATTTTTAAATTGTTTATGGCCGCAAACTAACCAAAACCAAACACTAAACAATGTTTAACTCTAATGTCAAAAAAAATGTTTTGCATATTAACTTATATTCCAGAGGGTTGATATTTATTATACAACCACAATTTTGCAATATTTTAATTTTGTGTAATTAACAAGATGTGCAAATGTTCATTTCAACTGTTGTATGTCTACAAATATATGTAATTTGTTTTTATCTTTTATGTTGTTTTTTAAGGGTGGTTTTTTTTTAATATTTTAAACCTGCTATTTACATAACATTAACAAATACACAATATTTTAAAATATAAATCTTTTATTAAAAAACAACAATAGTTTTCCACTTTCACCCCATTTTTGGGGGTTGATTTTTATCATAAAACCCAAATTGTGCATAACTTTAATTCTTTATACCAAACAGCATTCAGAAATATGCATTTCAACTGTCTTAATCTCTATAACCAATAGATATGATTTTCGATCACGTTTTTACGATTCTGGACCACTGTGCGACATCTGCATTTGTTTAACTTACTGCAATTTTAGAACGCTATCTCGATCAAATTTCTCTTGAACGAATCTGGGAACTGGGGCCTGCTTCTACACCTCGTACAAAGTCTAATTTTGATGAAACTCAAAGGTAGTGCGACGTCTCCAATTGCTTTTCTGGAAATTTACCTTTCAAGGACAGCTTCGTGGACTAGATCACAAAATCAAACGACGCCACGGCAATTATAAACTTAGTTACGGTATCCTGCTTCAAATCTCTGGATGTAGGGCTCGATAAAGGATCCTCCAACACGCAGTACACGCAATTCTTGCTGGCCGATGCTTCCAACTATTCGAAAACTTGCCCGAAAATCGGCATCGCTTTAGAACGCACCTGGTCAATTCTTGCAGAGCTTCTCCCTCTTCACTGGGGTCTGTTACTACGACGAAACTTTATACAACTACGAGTACACTCTGTAGACTGGTGAATATTAAAAACCACTTTTACGCTCATACAAAAAACTTTTTTATGTGAAAATTTACATAAATCTGTGAGCACCTCTTGCACACAGCTCAATGTCACAAGGTTTGTTTTCAATCTTGACAATTGAATATCTCGTTTCCTAGCAACTAAGTTTTACAATTGTTTTATTATAATTTTTGATATAATGTTTTTACTTAGGAACAAACTGTATTTTCCTTCTAAATTTTCATTCATCAATTACTTTAACTTAAAATCTCGGCTTTTTTACGATTAGTTTTAAATGCACTGTTTCACATGTTTATAATTAGCACTGCACAATTGTCTGCGTCCTATAATAGGTTTTATTATCTTGCTATTTGCAATCTTTGCTTTGCTTTGCACAATTTCTTTACCCGTCAGCTGTCTTGCAGTTTTCTGGCTTTATAAACTCTTACTCACAACTCTCATATAATGCTTGTAACTTCACAAAACATCCCTGTATCATATTAAGTTCATATTATTGTATTGACGTTACCAAATCAAATATGCCAACTACACAAGCTAAGGTGCGTTTGCCATGCCGAACATCAATTATGAATAAAACGTTAAACGTAATCCTTTTGATTCTGCCTTATCTAATGCCAACCTTTCTCAATCAAATTATAGTTACTTCTAATCATACCATGCACATTTATTAGTGTAAAATACTGACTATCTTGCAATAAACAAATTAATTCTTTACTTCTTTTGAATTCTTTCATTTTCGTGTTAGTTAGGCAACCAGAATTACTGTGGGCATTAAACCGTTTCAATATACTTTAAGAAGTCGATTATATAAGCAATAAATTCAAGAATAAAATTTATATCAAGTACACATCCCAGTCAATACATGCTACAATTTACTTTATATTGAACTATTTTTTGCGAAAGGAGAAAAACAACGACAGATCGCTTAACGCGTTGCATTGCATGAAGGAATCTGATCTAAGATTTGTCAGTTTTTCCTGACCTTTCCCCCGCCTCAGCTCCGCTGCCACTTTGCGCCAGTCAGCCAGACTTCTGTGCTGGCTAAAATTGACACATGCAGATTTGGCCCTGCCGTCCTCCTTACGCGAACGTATGGTATTACATTGATGCGCTTTGTTTTTCTAGTGGATGCTTCTTTCTGTTTCCCCACTGTAGATGTCACCACAACGCCATTGCAATGTGTGGAAGAATTTTATTAGGAGTTAGCAAAAAGGCTTTTTTAGTAAAAACTAACTGCTGTCCTGTGATGACATATTCAAAGCGTACTACCGTTTTCTTCTTCTCGGATATTCTTTTTCATTTTTCGATCACTCCAGCTATGTATGGAAGTAGCACGTTTCTTGTTCAAGTCACTCACCTTGTAAGTACTGTCTAAAATGTATTGATGTGAAATGTATTTCGTTGTGGATAACAGGGAGAAGAGATACGACCGCAGCACTATCTTTAAATATTTTTGCGAAACACTGTATGGTGCGGTGCAATTATTAAACCCTAAATAGTAAAGCGAAATATTCGAAAACATATGGAGTCGCCTAGAATATTATATATATTATTATATTAAATGATTTCAGTGTAACTCTTGTACTGCTACCTTTTTCTACGATCTTTACTTTTTACGAGAATTGTCAAACTTATATCATTAAAGACAGAAATGAAGACTATTTTGTCTCGACAGTTTTCTAATAACGAATTTTTGATATTAACTCAATAAAACTCTAAACAAACTGTATTATGTATACAAATCGGCTTGGGATCAATGTGGGGAATGTAGATAAGGGTGTTTTAACCTCGCGTTCAGGATTCCTTTTAATAGGACCACAAAAAGAAAAAAGGACACCTCGAGCGCGTTTGTTGTAGTTACGAAATGAAGAGCCTAGTCTAGCCTAACTCATTGAAGTAAATTTTATATGCTCACATTGCTAATTTGTAGTTCCAATATCTGTTGTGGTTCCCGGCTACCACGCTAATACCTATAGTAGTCGTTAACCCCTCGACGGGCAACGTTAGCCACCTACCCGGCTTGCGAACAAAGACAGCTCATAGAATCAAACTTTGGAGAATTAGAAGGAGCACTGGCTTAGTATAAGAAAAATAAGTATAACACGTCTACTGCTTACAACTTATTGCTTGCTTGGTATCAAACAAATTATTTTAAGAATTGAATTTTTACGAATGTTGTCTTTAATTGAAAAATAGTACACGCGCCATGGCGTTTAGTAGCAGCTTGTTTTCTAAAGAGCTAAGAATATTTTATGATCAATATGCTCCGTTTTTGCGAGGTCTCTGCGATAAGCGTGCAAGTGCATGCTGGGGCTACAATTCAGCCAGTTTAATTTCACTGCTCGATTTCAGCACCTAAATATCTATTTATTTTGATTTCTAGCCTATCTTTATGATTGCATAATTCAATTACTCTCTGAAATAACAAGAACAGTGTAGGCTATATACATATTTTTCTGCTTATTGTATGGGTTGTTTTTTACATACAAAGCCTTGTGTAATTTTTACATATTAATAATATAATTTTATGTTTTTGTTTTATTAATGTAGCTCTCGCAGTATAGTATCTCTATATTAGTAATTTAAAACCGGATGATTTGAATATAGCCAACCTAGCGCTGTTTGTGTATTACTAATTTTTGTGTAATCGCTGTAGCTGTGACTGTATTTAATTGTTTTTAGTATTCTACGTATATAAATTTTATAATGGCATCTGCGCGAATTCCCTCTTGGCTATTTATATTTATACCCAACCGCACCTAAGATTAGAAAGAAGCCATTATTGGCCCATAAAGGTAACCAGCACCTATTTTGTTTCTGTTTAATATTTATTTAAGCCATTTACCTAACCGGGTTCAAGGCAGTAATCGCTGGCAACATTGAACTAATCTAAGCGTGCCTTCATCAAAAGGTTGTAAGAACGGGACACAATTATGGTGCCCAACGTGGGGCTGCAGTAGTAGATTCCTGATTCTATTAGATAGTTTTCGGTGCCACCTGTCAGGAATCAAGATGCACCTAATATTACACCCTATAGACAGTTGCATCGAGTGTGGTATGCATATTTAATTCTAGAAACGGAAAAAATATAGTGCAAGTTGGTTTCTAAGCATGTTATTTATTGGATAAAAATAGCCGGTGCCCTAACAGTATTGCCAAATTTAAATGTATTTTTTTAATCCGCATAGATGAACTTACAATTTTTCAGTCAGAATTAACCAGGCTACGTGGATACCTACTTAGTTATTGCCATATCTCAGGTACGCTGTATATTACACATCTAATTTGGTAATGGTTGATGTTTATATTTAAACCACTCTGCTTCTTCAGAAATAGCATCGCTGAAATTTTGAATCTCGTATTGCAATAGAAAATTATTCTCATCGCTTTATACTGCGTCGTTGTAATTCACCTTCTGTTAGCGTCTACAATGGTTATTAAACCATTAAATCCTATTGTCTGTAAGCTTACTCCCATATTTAATTTCAGAGAAGCTTTACCCTAATTTCTTATGTATTTTATTTTAATTTATTGGCTTGCAGTTACCTGAAATTTTATTAGTTTCTCATTAAGCTCTTCTAGGTACTAACTACATTCACCAATAGTTGAAGCCGTATCATCAACAAAGAAATTTAACTTTTCCATTACAGATTTACATCATTTATGTATGCAATAAATACTAGCAACCTAACTGCGGATACGGGAAGTGCACTTAACCTAATTTCTTTTACCATAGAATTTAATGATTTTTATTTAGTCGCTGTGAGTGATTGATTGGATAATCGTTAACTCATTTTAGCGCTTCTAGTTTTATTGCTTCTAATAGAAGTATTCTACCAGTAGTTTTAAAAGTTACCTTAATAATACATTCTTCTTCTTTCAGTCTTCTATTTTACCTTGTTTGTTTGTCAGTACTACTAACTTAACACTCTAGCACCTAAACTAAATTGTCATACACCAGATTGTGCCTGATTTAACAAATTCTCGCCCTAAAATAATTTCATGAAGAGCGAATTGCGCCCTTGCCATATGTTCTATTATTTTTTTAAAGCTTTAAAATCATTACTTCACTCATCATTGAGCTCATGCCAAACCACATACTTATTCTTTCGTGTCGACATTATGTGCGTCCTGAGAAATGTACTTTCGTTTATTAAATTTATGAAGAATGCCGAGCAGTAGGACTTTGGACGTCTGCACCTACTTTGCCAAAGCATTCCATAGGGTATATCAATCATGACAAATCATTATATAAGTTAAGTCTATTGAAAAAATTACCTTGTTAAACAAATTTACAGACTAACTTGCAAAAAACATTATGTAGAGTGTACAAACTCTATTTTTCAATATTGAAATTCTTCTGTAGTACCACGAGGATTTATCTTTAAAGCTTTAGTGAATTACTTTTCTTAAAACTAACTAATTACATTCCCAACTGCACACAAAGCTCTAACTCCTGATATTCCGATTCCCCAACACACAGTTTCCGGAAATCGCTCGTACATTGGCTTCACTAAAACTGAGAGGAAGAGGGAGAACAAGTTCCCCACAGCACAAAATCTTCTATTACCAGCCGCCCTAGGCGACAACCATCAGGCCCTACGGATCCACAGCGGAGTTCGAATTCATGGTGGGAATCGCCCGTCCAACCATAGGCAACAGGTTTGTCTAGCTACGGTTAGCCCCCAAGAAGGATGACGGTTGGAAACCTTGCGGTGATTATCGCTGCTTAAATGACAGGGCATTTCCGCATTGCTGTTCTGTTCCAAAAATATACGATTTTGGATATGTACGATGTACATAAGATTTCCACAACAACTTCCCATTTGTGAGTTTAGGTTTGCGTAAGGACGCTTAAATTTTCCAAAGATTCATCGATGAATTTGCACGAGGGCCCGATTTTTGTTACATATTTATAAAAGTTGGCAAGTGGCAGTGGAACAGTTCAGACGAATTGTGCAGTGCTCTGACCTGGAAAATTGCAGTGTGCAGTCTATGCTGCGTGTGTGGTTTTATGTAGGTCAGTGGACGTAATACGATATGATGAAAAGGCGATAAAATTCCAACGAAGGTTGGCGTAAGTTATCTTGCAAGGATGTTTCAGCATCCATTACAACCTACGCCAAATGAGGCGCTATCAATTCCACAAAACAGTGCGCTATTACAGGATAATTGCGTGAGATCGCCGAGTGAACAAGTGCTTTATAATGCTTGGAAGAATGCTGAGCATGAACGAAACTGCATAGCTAACAAACTTCTTGCAATGCAGCAGCAACTCGAAGGCATGCAAAAAATGCATGCAGAGCTAGAAACCAAATACAAGGAGCAAGAAAAAAGTTTGGCGCAAGGTGCACCAGCCCAAATAGATGACGATAAACAGGTACAGTATTTCACTGATGAGGAAGAGTTAGCCAAGGAGACAGAATGGATAAGGGTAAAAAACAGGAAAAAAAGAAAAATGGATACGTCACTTAGCCCACCACAAATTACCACAAAGGACCTGGAAAAAGAAAAGCTTGAAGCTAAAAAAGTGCCTAAGCCTCCGCCAATAGTTGTGGATGGCGTAGAGAATTTTAAACAGCTCCACACAGCAATCGATAAAATGATGAAGAATTATCAAATTAAATTTATAAACAATAGCAACATTAAAATTAATGTACCTGACGAAGAAGGTTATAAAGCGCTAACGAAACTGTTGAACGAAAATGACTTTTCATGGCATTCGTTTGAAAACAAACAAAATAGACATATTAGGGTGATGGCTAAGAATTTACATCATGCTTGCGACACCGAGCAAATAATCCAGACTCTACGGAAAAGAGGATATAAACTGATTGAAGCAGTACCTAAATTAAAATATAAAACTAAACAGCCACTGAATATGTTTGTACTTGTCTTCAGACATGATGAAGATATCAATAAAATATTTGGGATAACAGACATCATGGGCATAAGAGTTGAAATTCAGCCAATTCGAAAATCTAGACTAGTACCACAATGTAAGCGGTGCCAAGCTTATGGGCATACCCAAAGGTACTGCGCTAAGGAACCTAGATGTGTGAGATGCACCGGGAGACACCTCACAGCAAATTGTACAAAGCCAAAAGACGCAACTCCAAAATGTGTTCATTGTGGAAAAGAACACCCAGCCAATTACCGCGGGTGCATAGTAGCGAAAGAGATGCAAGAAATTAAGAATAGGCAGTTTAAGAAACCTAATCTACCTAAACAACCTCAAAGATCCATTCAACGTATAATAGGATCAACACAACAAGGAAACGGATCTAACACTAAGACCTATAGTCAAGCAGTATCCGGTAAAACAGATAAACAACATGAAGAGAAAAAGACGAACCAAACGAGCTCATCCATTGACAAGATGCTTCTGCAAATATTAGAGAAGTTAAATAATATGGATGAACGTATTTCCAAATTAGAATATCGTGCACAAGGAGCGATCCCTAAAACTAAAAATGGTTAACCAGTTAAGAATACTAGAATGGAACTCCAACGGACTGCTACAACATCAGCAAGAGTTGCAAGCAGTTCTTGACCTAGAAAAAATTGATGTCTGTCTTATATCTGAGACTCATTTCACGAGAGAGTCATACATCAAATTTAAAGGATTCAAAATCTATCATACGATCCACCCGGACAATGCAGCAAAAGGAGGAAGTGCAATCATCATAAAGGAATCCATCTTACATCATCAAGAAATTGGATACCAAACAGTGGAAATACAGGCTACATCTGTTAACATTAAAACAAAATCATACGAAGTGATAATCACAGCATTATATTGCCCACCGAGACATGCTATAAAGAAAGAACAATATGCAGATTTCCTCAATAGCCAAGGAAATAGATTCATCATTGGAGGTGACTTTAACGCAAAGCACATACACTGGGGATCTAGGCTAACTACAACTAAAGGTAGGGAACTTTTAGCAGCATTGAAACAACTAAAATGCGAAGTATTATCAACTGGTAAGCCAACGTATTGGCCTACTGATCCGCATAAAATTCCCGATCTCATAGACTTCTTTGTAATCAGGAATATTTCATCAAATTATGTCCATATTGAAGAAGCATGGGACATGAACTCAGATCACTCCCCGATACTTCTTACACTGAGTGACAGTGTAATCCAAAAAGAAAATCCACCGAGCTTGACTAACAAGATGACGGATTGGCAAAGCTTCAGAATAAAACTTGAAGAACTCATTGACCTTCCAGTTCCACTAAGAACAGAAGAGCAACTAGATGACGAAGTTGATCTGTTTGTTGAGAACATCCAACGAGCAGCATGGGACAACACACCTGAGCACATCCGTAGGACAAAAGGTAATAACTATCCAAAAGAGATTAGAAACCTTATTTCAGAAAAGAGAAAGCTGAGACGAAAATGGCAAAAGACCAGAGCACCAAGTGATAAAACAATTTTGAACAACGCTACTCAGCAATTAAAGCGCGAAATTCAGCGTATCAAGAACGAGTCGATTGGAGACTACTTGAGCGAATTAACTAATGACAGTAAAACGGATTACTCACTTTGGAGGGCAACCAAGCGACTAAAAAGACCAGTACTACATAATCCACCAATCCGAAATACAGACGGAAGCTGGGCCCGAAACAATACCCAAAAAGCGCATAGGTTTGCAGAACATCTAGAGAGCATTTTCCAGCCAAATGATGGAGAAGACCCTCAAGACTGGACTGAACCAGAGCAACAAGATGCCGTCATTAGAACTACTTCGCCAAAAGAGGTATCAGATGAAATTAAAAGAAACATCAACCCAAAAAAGGCCCCTGGCTTTGACCTAATCACTGGTGAAGTTCTAAAACAACTCCCAAGAAAAGCCATAGTAAAACTTTCCAATCTTATTAATGCATCCTTCAGATTGAAGTATGTTCCTAGGATGTGGAAAGTCGCAGAGGTCATCATGATCCCTAAACCGGGGAAACCTCCTCAAGAAGTAGCATCATATAGGCCTATATCATTGCTGCCAGTGATTTCAAAATTATATGAAAAAATACTGCTTAAGAGACTAAAACCCATAGTAGAGGAAAAGAATCTGATTCCTTGTCACCAGTTTGGATTCAGGGAAAGCCACTCAACCATCGATCAAGTTCATAGAATCACAAACGTCATAGAAAAATCTTTAGAAGAAAGAAAAGTCTGTTCCACCGTCTTCCTCGATGTTGCTCAGGCTTTCGACAAAGTGTGGCATGAAGGCTTGTTTCACAAACTGAACCTGTTTCTACCACGACAATATTCACAACTTTTACAATCTTATCTAACAGAAAGATATTTCAGAATCAAACAAGAAGATGTCTATTCTGAACTAAAGGAAATCAAAGCAGGAGTACCACAAGGTAGCGTGCTAGGTCCGGTACTCTACTTATTATATACTAGTGATATTCCAAGCCTTGAATACAAAACAATAGCAACATTTGCTGATGATACCGCAGTTATTGCCGTCGGAAAAGATCATGTAGAGGCTGCTGAGAAATTACAAACCTCTATTGATAGAATTAACACTTGGACTAAAACTTGGCGTATCAAGTTAAATGAAAATAAGTCTGTACATGTAGACTTTACTAACAAACGGAAGCAACATCTTCCCATCATAAGCAACGAGACCCAGATTCCCTATGCTAACTCAGCTAAGTATTTGGGAATGACCTTAGACGCTAGACTCCGCTGGAGAGTTCATGTCAAAAAGAAACGCGAAGAGCTTGGTATCAAACTGAAAAAAATGTACTGGCTACTTGGAAAAAACTCCAAATTGTCAACATATAACAAACTGCTTTTAAGCAAATATTGAAACCTGTTTGGACTTATGGCATTCAACTCTGGGGTTGTGCCAGTAAGAGCAACATCCAAGTGATTCAGCGCTTTCAGAACAAAGCACTAAGGAACATTGTTGATGCACCCTGGTACTGCCGAAACAGAGACATCCATAGAGATCTTCAAATGGATACTGTTGCCACGAACATAGGCTGCTTCACCATGTGAACGTTGAGGCTATCCAGCTCCTGGACAACACAAACCTAGTAAGAAGACTCAAGAGGACGAAGCCTTATGAGTTAGTGAAATAGTGATAGTGCAAAGCAGAGTATCGTGCGGTTCGTGCTACATGCCATGATTAGTGTAGTTAAGTTACTAGAACACAAGGCAAAACTAATGAGTAAGACCTTAGTTTAAGAATCTTCAAACGTAATCAATTAAGTTAGAATAAAATTACTCATTGATCTACATAAGTGATCAGATTGTAATAACATTAAGAGACCTTGTAATGGGTAACTTAATTAAAAAAAAAAATCCGTAAGTAGTTCCACGTAAATCAAATGTTTGCCATTTACTACTATCCATGTAGAGTTCTAGACGTGAAATGTCGCAGGTTGTTAAAATCAGCATATCTCGTGGAATTAAAAATTGTTAAATATACCTATATAAATAAGCAGTTTTATGAATCAGCCTCTGTACGGCATGTTTAAAATCTATATTACAAAATATTTGAATAAATCATAGTCAATTAATGAAGCCTTTGTAATTGTAAAATGAAAAAAATTACAAAAAACAAAAAAGCACCAACAATTTTTTTTACATTTTTACTGTATGCTACTACAAATAGTTAGTGCAACAGTTTTTATACACCCTGTATTCCAAATTTTGTGTCTTTGGTGCCTTTAAAGTTAAAACTAGCGTCAAAAATGACTTGTTTCTATAAATTGTGTCTACGCCCTATGTGTAAAACTTGTTTTAATAAGTATTTTTTTAGATGTACGCCACTTCCCCGGCTCCAGTCTTGCACCAGAAGCCCTACCTGAGAGGCCTCCAGGCATCCCGCATACTGCGATGAACTGGAGGACGCTTTCAAAGTTCGTTAGTTGGCACTGTTCACCTTTGAATCATATTAGCGATGTGTCGATCCGGTCGGATTCGATACAAAGGATCGAATCCGGGGCAGGATCGATTTGGATCGAGTCCAAGTTTCGGTCCGGAATCGTTCCGAGGAACGAAAAGGTCGCGAGGCTTCAATCCTCGCGGACATTCATTCCTTTGGCATTTCGTTATTCGATCCATTTCAATAGAGAATACAATACAATGTGTTGATGGGGAACAGCAAATGATGATGGTGTTCGTTTTAAAGGCTCGACGTCGACAGGCGACACATGATACGGCCTAAGTTGCATCCTTTTTTATCAGTTATCAGTGATTTATGGCTTTTGGCGGCTTTGTATTTGCCCAATTGATGTCTGAGACATATAAACATACTGAATTACCGACTGCGTGACCACTCACCAAAACAAAGATATTCGCGTTGTTCGTTCCGGGTCCGGAATGACCGAGGACCCCGGGTGTCTGAAATGCACATTCAATTTCGATGTCGATCCGAGGATCGAGTCCGATGGACTCGATCCACTTGCGGAATGGGATTGGAATGAACGAGTCCGCAAAAGTATCGAAACTTCCCATCACTAAATCATATAAGAATGCTGGTGCTGACGGAATTTTTTCGGATCTGCTACAGCGTGACGTTGAGGTGCTGTCTGGCGGCCCCTATATCACTTCCCGTATTAGCCTGGTCCTAGGACACATTAAAGTGCTCTGGAGGACGGTTAAAGTCCCAAAGTTCCAAGGCGGGACGTGCAGTGCATGATACCGCGAAGACCTATCAGTCTGACTTCTTTCCTGCCAAAAGTGCAGAAAAGGCTGGTCGAAAGGAATATTAAGGATGGAGCATTAGTTGCTGTTTTACTGCACCCATCACAACACGCCTACCAACAAGGCAGGTCAGTTGAGGCGGCACTGCATCGTCCCCAAGATAGAGAAAGCCCTGCACCATAAAAAGTTTTCGTTCGGCGCTTTTCTCTTCTATATCAGAAGAGGCGTTTGATCACCTCCTTTGATTCTATTTGTGTAGCGGCTGAAAGGCATGGGATCGAACCCTAGTTGATATGATAGATCGGTTTCATGCTGTCGGGCCGACAGGTAATCGTCTCAACAGATCAGATCTCCATTATAGCAACTGTCACTAGAAGCTGTCCTTGGGTAGGAGTCTTGTCTCCAATGCCAAAAGGCATCTTTGTGCTAGGTTACGCTGATTACCTTGCAATATTAACAATTGGAGAGTGTGGAGATGTGGACGGACCTTTGGAACCAGCTGGGGTCTGAAGCCTCGTATTACCAGGTGGTTATACACTGTGGTTACAAGACCAATAATAACATATGCTGCTCTGGTTTAGTGACCGGCAACTAGCAAGGAAACAATCAGAAATAGCCTCAATAGACTACAGTGATTACCCTGTTTAGGCATAACAGGAGCAATGCGCATTGCTCCCACGGCAGCTCTGGAGGCGCTTCTGGGGTTTCAGCCCTTTAACTTAGTGATTCAGGCAGAGGCTAGGAAATCAGCCTACAGACTTAGCCAGGGACAGATGCGGGCCATAAAAGAGGAGCAAGTGGGACACCCAGCGATCATCCAACATTTTGAGATGGTCCCAAAACTTCTCATAAGGAGCGAATTCATGACTCCGCTATATATGTTCCACAAAGCATTTTAGGTACTCCTCCGTGATAAGAACGATTAGTGTCAGCAACAGCATTTCTTCACTCCAGAGGGTCTTGCCTGGTACGCAGACTGCTCCAGGATGGCGGGGGGATCTGGTGCTAGCATCTACGGTTGTAGGCCGAGAGCAAAACTCTCCGTTGCCCTAGGAAAATACGTCACTGTATCACAGGCGGAAGTATTTGCCATCGTAGCCTGTGCCCAGGAGAACCTTTAAAGAGGTTATTCCGATCTGCATATCTATATTTGCACAGACAGTCGGGCAGCACTAAGAGCACTGTGTTTGCTCAGAATCACATCTGGGTTGGTTCTGGAATGTTGCCAGATACTGGACAGAGTCGGTGCAAAAAAGTGGGTTAAACTATTATGGGTACCAGGTCATAGCGAAATATTGACACTGCAAAAATACCAGTTGAGCACTGGCTAAATAACAAATCCAGTGCCAACTGGGCTTCAATAACAAGGCTACGTCAGGCAAAACTCCTTATTGGGGAAATTTTGCCTGGTAAAATTACCACTCTCCTGTCAATGAGCAGGAAAAATATCGTAAACCTACAGAAACACTTAATTAGAATTGGAATTGTAAATAATGTCACCTATAGGAAGTGCCAGTTGGAGGAAGAAACCTCAATGCATGGGACGTTCCTATGGATAGATTTCTTTCCTTAGCGTTAGAAACCTGCCTCTTCGAACGGAACCCATCGCAATTTAGGTGGGAAGCACAATGAACCAATAGATCTCAGTGCAGCTAACAACTAGCACCACCAGAAGAAGAAGAAAAGAAGGTCCAGGCATGCGAAGTACTAGGTACCCTAAACATCGAATGCTGTGGATGTAAATAATTAAATATTAAGTTTTGAAAATATATTTTTATAAAAATTGGAGCATGTTTTTGTAGTCTCTCTCCATGGCGCTACAGTCCCTTCTGGACCTGGGCCTCCAATATTTTTTGCCTCCAGACATCTCGCTAATGTGCTGCCGTTTTCCAGTTTGGTACTTTGAGTATTAATCAGGCATTTTCCTCTATGTTGTTTCTCCATCGCTGTCTTGGCCGTCCTCTCGCTCTTGCACCCTCAATCTGTCCATTAAATATCTTTTTGGGGATTCAGTCTTCACCCATTCTCTCTAGATGCTCTGCCCATTTCAATCTTTGCAGTTTCACAAATTCAACTATGTTTGGTTGTTTGTATATTTGTTTTAATTCAAAGTTATATCGAATTCTCCATTGTCCATCCTCTACCACTGGCCCATAGACTTTTCTTAAAATTTGCCGTTCCCATCTTAGTAGCAATTCCTCGGTTCGCTTTGTTATTGTCCACGCAGAACATCCATGCGTTACGGCAGGCCTTATCATAGTTTTATACACTGCTACTTTGATTTTCCTTGATACTAATTTTGATTTGAAGATTGATAATGAGAAGTATGCTCTATTTTCAGCTAGTATTCGTTGTTAAATTTCTTGAGTCATGTCATTATCACTATCGATTTGGGCTCCTAGATACTTGAATTGTTGCACCACTTCAAAGTTTTTGTCCTCTACTGTAAAATTTTGACCAAGTCGTCTCATAGGTTTAACTGCTAGTAATTTGGTTTTTGCTTCATTGACCTTCAGACAGATTTTCTTAGCTTGCGTTTTTAGTTTTCTATATACTTCTTTTATCTCTCGTTTTGTTGCGTAGCTATCAAGTTTATATCATCAGCGTATCCAATTATTTGATGCGACTTATACATTATTGTGCTGTTGAGGTTGTCACTAGTCTCTCGCATTGCCTTCTCTAGAATTATATTAAATAGAATTGGTGCCAGCCCGTCCCCCTGTCGCACACCTTTGGAGGTTGGAAAGTTATCAGTTATTTTATCTTGTTCTGATAATCTTTGGCGTAGTATGTTTGTGACGATTTTATATGTTATACAAAGGAAAGATATTCCTCTGTAGTTGCTACAATTATGCTTATCTTCTTTTTTTGTAGATGGGGCATATTATCGCAGTGTTCCATTCTTCTGGCATTCTTTCTTCCTTCCATATCGCACTGATTAATTCATGTATCTGTTTAGCTAAAGCTTCTCCTCCATTCTTTATTAACTCTGTCTGAATGTTGTCTATTCCTAGGGCTTTGTCATTATTCAATTCTCTTATGCTATTTATTACTTCTTCGTATGTGAGGTATGCTTATCAATGGTTGTACAGTTGGTTCCTCTTCCTGATTTTCCATGTTTATTTCTTGATTCAATAGGTCCGCAAAGTGTTGTCGCCATCTTTACATGACTTCTTCTTCATTCACTATGCATTTTCCCTCTTTGTTCTTACATATGGATGGTCTTGGGTGGAAATCTTGTTTGGTGTTTCTTAGGATATTGTATATTCTTTTAACTTCTTTCTTTCTATGTGTTTGTTCCATTTCGCATATTTGATCTTCTAATAAAGCTCTCTTTTTCCTTCTGATCAATTTGTTTGTCTCTTTTTCAGTTCTTCGTATTCTTCTCGTTTTTGCCCCATTGATCTTTGCATTAACTTTCCTCTGGCTTCATTTCTTCTATTTATTGCTTCTCTACATTCCTCATCCCACCATGTTGCTCTCTCTTTCTTCTTTAGATGTCCAATTTCAATCTCTGCCGTTTCTATGGCATTTTTCCTTATGCTCTCCCATTTTTGTTCTATTGATCTGTTAGTTTCATTCATTTGCTATTCTTGTCATAGTTTGTGTGATAGCTTATTGATATCTTTCGCATACTTCATCCTCCTTCAGTTTATTCACGTTGAACTTCTTCGTTTTTCTAGTGGGATCTGATATTGCTCTTCTCAATGTTCTCGTATCTATTATAGATGAGCTGTATCTGGCCAATACCAGGATATGATCGATTTGGTTGACTGTATGTCCATCTGGGGATATCCATGTTTCTTTGTGGATTTGTTTATGAGCAAACATAGTACTTTTGATTATCAATGCTTTTGCAGCAGTAAATTCAACAAGCCTCTCTCCATTATCGTTAGTTTGTTCGTGTAGACTGTGCTTTCCTATGGTGCTTCTTTGCCTATTTTGGCATTTACATCCCTCATAATTAGTTTGATGTCGTTATAGGGCGTTCCATCGAATTCTCTTTCTAGTTGTGTGTAGAATGTATCTTTAGTTAGGTCATCCTTGTCTTTGGTTGGTGCATGTACCGAAAATATTGATAAATTATAGAATTTCATTTGGACTCTAATATAGCATATTCTTTCATTGATTGGTTTATACTCTAGGATCTTGTTCAATACCCGTTTTCCTATTATAAATCCTGTTCCAAATTCATGTATGTTATTGCTTGTTCCACTGTAGTATATGTGGTAATCCTTTTTTGTAATTCTTTCATATCTTATTTCTTGTACTGCAGTAATATCCATTTCGAATTTAGAGATTTGTTGTAATATTGCATTTAGGGCACCTGGTTGGTACATTGTTCTAACATTCCACGTTCCACATCTTAAGTCCTTTTCCTGCCATTTTCGTCTTCGTTTGATCAGTCCTGTCCGAGGCATTAATATTGGTTTCGTAACTGTTTGTTTTTTTACAGGGACGGGTTTTAAACCCATGGGGTAGTTAGCCCTACGCCCAACCCCCTATTCGGAGGACCATTTTCCCTTCAACGCAGGGAGTACGGCATTTTTACCCTACTGCCCGGTAACTCAGGATCCGTGGGGTCGTCACTCCCCAGATAGTGGCCGAGACCACTACCCCTTGCGGGAATGTTTTTGTAGTATTATAATAATAAGAGTACGATACGAGCACAACGTGTAACCTTGATACAAGGCCGCGTTTACCAGCGCTACAAATTAGTGAAAATACCAGTTGAAAAGTGTGTGTAGATTTGAGAGTTATAAAGGGAAGGTTTCCCGGCAAAAAGAGGAAGTGCATTAAGTGCAAGCTGTTTTCAAACTGCAAGGGAGCAAAGAAGCCGAGGTGAGGTTAACGTTGTTTACGTTCGCGTACGCCGAGAATAAACGCGTGCTATTTGAAATACAGCTCGGTAACGGCACTAAGTGGATCAGAGTGCCGGTTCACAGGCACACTAAAGCGGATTAGCGGAGAGCACGAACGCCGAAGGAAAAGCGCCAAATTGAGTATAACTAGAGTAAAACAAAAATAGAAAGCGAGATAAAACAGGGAAGCGTCAACGCAATAAGGCCGATTTTAATAGCACGAGCTACGCCCAAGAATCAAAGCGATGCCTTTACAACGAACACCGAAAATGTACGAGATTGAGGAATCGTCCACAGAAGAGAGTAAAAGGAAAAGATGGGAAGATTTGGACGAGGGGAGTGATGCAACAAAAAAAAGGAAAAAAGTAGGAAAATCCCAAACAAAAACAGGGAGAACGAGGAATTGGTCAAAATGATGAAGAATATGATGATAGAGGAGAGAGCTATAAGAAAGGATCAGAAGCATTATCAGTAGTGTACGTAGGGGCGTTCTGGACCAAAATGTGTCACTGCGCAGGTTTTCTGCGCAGGTGTCTGCGCAGGTCTGCGCGCGCAGGTTTGTCAAGGTCGTTGGTCTAGCCGGGGTCAAGGTCATGGGCCTAGTCGGGGGCCAAGGTCATTGGCCTAACCGGGGGTCATTGGCCTAGTCGGGGTCATTGACCTCGGCCACTTCCGGGATTTTTTTTTTTTGGGTTAAAAGTGTAGTTTTTGATATTACTCCACCTCAACATAAGTCAAAATTTTTCAAGCGATCGTTTTCTTACAGAATAATTAAATGCTATAATTCGTTACCAAATGTAGTAAAAGGCTATTGTACGTCAAAATTTAAAAAAGCTATTTTTCAAAATTTTATGGATAAACATCAATGAATTAATTATTAGGGTCAAAATAACACACTTAGTAAATTGCTATATCACTAAACACCGCCATAGCTGTTTTGTGCGTAATATTTCGCCTGGCGCCAAAGCGTAGATCGTTGGATTTTTTGTTTTCTTTTCTTTCTGTTTTTCACGGGGTTAAGTGGAAGAACAGCGGATAGATCTGTTTTTCTATCAAGTTGAACTTCGCCCAAGACAATATTACGTTTTAGTCAATATTTTTTCTGTGTAATTTTGTAATAATTTAATAAAGACCTTCATTATTATTATTATTATTAATATACAACCATATAATGCTGTATACTATCTACGTGATGAAATATAATGATTCCAATAATGCAATGAAGTTTGTTGTGTCATCTACGTAATAGTACGATACATGAAATAAAAATTACGCGCCAACTTGACAACTTTGGCCCGCTCTACAAGTCGTAATTTTAGTCGCATATCAATTTATAATAGGTCAAATTGAAGCTATTTTCAACCTCTACAAGTTTGATAATGGCTACTTTTTCGCTAAATAGAAAGAGAAATGCGACACAAGCCCAGAAGCTCGAAAAAAAATCTCGACCCTTTCACGCTCTCCTTTCGCGTTCGATATCTCGACAAATATCGCTCGTACGCGAAAAAGTAATAGAACATAAATTGTAGAAAATTCAAAATTCTTACAAAGATGTCTACATTATTTTTATGTAGTGTTAACGGGAACCGATTTATCACAAAAAAATCAAACGCACTCATTTATCAAGATAGCGGAAATAGCACATAGGAAATTTTGGTCGACAACTTGAAGTTAAGCTTTGCTAGACCTCATCAATACCCCAAAAAAGAAATTTCAAATTTCCCTTCACTTTCAAGCAAAAATGACATAGTGACTGGACTAAGACACACTATTCTGGAAAAGAGTATCACTATCTCGATTGTAGACTGAATGTCAAAATAATGTAGGTACAATATGTTTAAGGAAAAATACCCTAGCTGCAAAGTTAAATATAGCTATTACATTAAATTTTTTAATGAAAATTTTGACTTTCACTTTGGTCGTCCCTAGATCGACACATGTTGTCAATGTGAAGAGCTTTCTCTCAAAATTAAAAATCCGTCGTTAGGTGAAGCCGTAAAACGGGCAGCCGTTTCCGAAAAAATAATACATCAACGTAGAGCCAAGAAATTATACACTTCATTGAAAAATACTGTTGCTGAAGTAAAAGAAACGGATAGTATTACTACTGTAGCATTTGATTTTATGCAAAATCTGCAACTACCACTCGTTCCCGTTCAAGACTCTTTTTATTTAACACAACTAAGCGTTAGTGTTTTTGGAATCCACGACTTGAAAACTGGGAAAGTTTACGTATACGTTTATCACGAAGGTTTAGCTGCGAAGACACCAGACGAAGTATGTTCTTTTTTGATGGACTACATTGACAACTATGCAGATCCAGCTTCAACAGAGTTTAGGCTTTTTTCAGACAATTCCCCGGGACAAAACAAAAACCATACTCTAGTACGGTTTTGTATGGCACTTATTCAGACAGGAAGATTTGAAAGAGTGCAACAATTTTTTCCAATTCGGGGACATTCTTTTCTTCCCTGTGACAGGGATTTTGCTGTCATAAAAAGACATTTAAGAAAATTTGACAGAATATACTCTGTACACGAATATACTGACAAAATCATCAATTTCAGTCAAAGCAGCAAATTTGTTGTAAAAGAGGTGTTAACGCAGGACATCTCAGATTGGAAAAAATGGTGGCCGACTTACTATAAAAAGACAGGTATATCTAATGAATCCCTCAATGTACCTAGGAATCAGAAAGTAAGCTTTACAATTTCCGAATATCATCATATTTTACATAACCAAGACATGCCTGGAATTGTTGAAGCTTGTGATTTCATTAATGGGCTTATTGTTCATCATTTTGATTTAGCACTACCGAATAAAAGACACAACATATCCATGCTTTCTAGAAAAGCTTACATCGGAGACAAAATTCCAATACTGGACACCAAAATAGAACACCTTAAGCAGTTGATTAAGTGGGTGGATGAAGATAATATTCCATTTTACCAGAATTTGATCGACACCTGGGATAAAAAGTCTAGAAAGGATAAAGACAGAGTAAGTGAAAACGCCAACATTTTGCACCTAACTGCTTCCATATAACTGAAGAAAAACCAAGATTAGTTGCAGGAGCTATACCGTTTAATGTATTCTTCTTAATATAACTTTTAATAGTCATCATTTTAATATACCTATATTTTAGATTCCATATGAACACTCCGATTATTCCACTGATTTACCACCTTTAAACGATCCTGATGAATTCTATATCTCTTACTCTTGTACATCCCAAACTTCACTTACAGCTGCAGAAATAGAGGATTTACTTTATATAAAACGATTATTAACTCAAAAATTGAAACGTGTGGAAATCAAATACAATAACTTGAAGAAAGAATTGGAAACAGAAAAGGAAAAACAAAAAGATAATTTTGAGTGGAAATGTATAGAACAAATTAAACAAGATGCAAACGATATGGTTCCTAGAGCAATATTCTTGCTTGATCAAATTAAGAATTATAAGAAAAAGTATCCCAGATGGTCAGAAGTAACCATTCGTTATTGTATTGCCTGGAGATTCTGTTCACCAAAAGGTTATGAATTTTCCAGGAATGTGCTCTTTAGATTACCTTGCAGAACAACTTTGCGAAAATATTTTGGCAATGGAAACAAGCAAGTTATTACTTTCACAGGCAGTTGTATAGTAAAGATTTGTATAATCTGACATTGGGCGTTTTACAGTTACTTGCCGAATGTGGCTTTAAAGTAGTAAGGATTGTAGGTGATAATCACAAAAATCATGTAGCTTTATTTAAACATTTTGGAAATGGTAGGCTTTAGAACGTTGTCCCTCATCCATACACTCCTGGGCTTAAACTTTTTCTAAGTTTTGACTACTGTCATGCACTTAAGAACGCATCATGATATGGCTTCATCTTCTGGAATTATTTTAGCAAATTACTTGAAAGAGCTTTTTGAAATTCAGTCAACTTTAATAATTAAACCTATTAGATATTTGACAAGAAAACATTTATATCCGTCCAATTTAGACAAAATGAAAGTAAATTTAGCTGTCCAAATATTTTCTCCTTCCGTTACAGCATCATTGACATATCTTATTCATCACGGTGGCGAAGAGCTCAATCATTTTCAAGATTCTGTTACAACAATAGAATACATGGAAAACATGTACAAATTTTTCCAACTTCACGATGTCAGCAACAGAACACAGCACATTCAACAGAACGATGCAAATGCTGCACCATACGTTGATGTTAGCGATGAACGTCTCATTTGGTTGAATGAGGTATTTCCACAATTTGTAACTGATATCCAGTCAACATCATCACAACTAAAAATAACTGGCTTAACTAAGGAGACTGCTGAAGCTTTAATATTTACTTCAAGAAGTACTTATTTATGTGTTAGATACCTAATTGAAGACCTTAATTTTTATTATGTTTTAACAAGGGGGTTCAGTTCTGATGCTATAGAATCACTGTTTGCCAATGTTAGACTTCGTGGTGGATGCAATGATCTCACAGAATGCAAAGCTGCTGAACATGGTATCAGGCAGATTTTGAGAACAGGTTTGATAACAAATGTCAATTATAGCAACACTATGAATAATACTGAGATTCAGTATACCAGGAGGAAAATGGATGCAAAAGACAGACAACCGTATATAAACCAAGCACGTAAAGCTCGCCGCAAATACAAAACAAAGCGAAGAGCCTGGCGCAGAAGTGGGGACCGCCTTCAAAAAACCTGATAAGTAGCAGATGTAGTACCCGAAGTACAATTTAAATAATTAATAATTTATGAATAGTCTTAAGTTTGCACATTTAAATGTACGGTCATTACAAGCACATTATAATGAGATTAAAGAATTGTTAATTTGTAATAATTTTCATATTTTTGGAGTATCGGAAACTTTACTAACGACTTCTGTTTCAGGAAACGTACGTAACATTAAAGGATATGACCTTCTGCGAGTTGATAAAGATGTTTCTGGAGGAAGAGGGGTAGCAATTTATATTTAGTTGAAAGTAACCTTAAATATGCAACATTTGAATCTTTGTGGATAAAAATTTCTGTTGATAATCAGCAGTTATTGTTTGGAATAATTTATAAATCACCTAGTACTAGCAACTGTAAATTCCTAGGTGAGTTTGAGGAGTGTCTTTCACAAGTGTCTCCTGCTTACGACGAAGTTTTTGTGCAGGAGATTTTAATTTGAATATGTTAAATCTTGAATATTAATGTAAAATGTTTGGAAATAAATGAAGCACTTGGCTTTACTCAAATCATTGATAAACCTACATGTATCACGGCTATTACCTCAACAGCTATCGATCTGATTATTGTTACGAATTCACACCTTGTTGCTCACTATGATGTGGTTGATACCTATGGCTTTACGGATCATTCATAAATTTTTTGTTCTTTAAAAATTGCTAATGGTAGTAAATGCAATCAAATTGTTCGATCTTTCGGCAATTTTAAAGAATTTGATATTGATTTACTTAATATTAATTTAATTGAAGCTCCATGAGAATTAATATATGAAATTGAAGACATTGATGGAAAAGTTCACTTTTTAACATATTTAATAACAACCCTATTTGACATTCATGCTCTGTATAAAGCAGTGCGTATAAGTAAGGCCCCAGCTCCTTGGCTTACTGATACTATTAAATCAATGGAAATAAAGCTTTTAAAAGATTTAAGGATTCTAAAAATCCGACTTATTTCAATTATTATAAAATGCTGCGTAATTATGTAACGAGTGCTATTCGTAGAGAAAAGAAGGCCTATTTAAATTTTAATAATAAAAATAGTAAACATCTGTGGCAAAAATTACAACATTTAAATATATATACCAAAAAACAAATTAATGATCTTCCAGATAACATATCTAATGTGAATAAAATAAATAATTATTTTATTGAATCTCCACAGCACTTAATCAAACAACCAGATCAAAATTTGGTAGACTATTATAATAATAACGTCAAATGCAATTCGGAAAAATCCAGTTTTAAATTTTCCGAAGTTAATGACGATACAGTCCAAAATGTATTAAGACATGTTAAAACTAATTCAATAGGTCTTGATAATATTAGCATAAATATGATTAGTTTATGTTGCCCATTGGTGTTACCCTACTTAACTCATATTATTAATCACTGTTCACTGCATAATATCTGCTCGTTTTCCGAATTTATGGAAGAAAGCTAAAGTTTTATCTTTACCTAAAACTAATTCACCGTGTGATTTTAAAGACTTGAGGCCTATTAGCTTACTACCAGTGTTTTCTAAAATATTTGAAAAGATTATTGATTCACAAATTAGATCTCATCTTAAAAATAATAACGTATTGCCTGAATTTCAGTCTGGTTTTCGTCCACATCATAGTTGTGCTACTGCTATGTTGCACATTGTTGATGACATTTGGTCATTTGATAATAATAAATTCACCGCATTGATATTATTGGATTTCTCTAAAGCATTTGACACTATAAATCATCAACTGTTACTAGTTAAATTACATTATTATGGTTTTGAAAATTCTGTTGTCAGTCTTATTGGTGATTATTTTCAGTCAAGGTCTCAAAGAGTTTCATTGAATGGGCAAATGTCTGATCTGCAAGGTTTAACAACAGGTGTACCTCAAGGCTTTATACTTGGTCCTTTACTGTATATAATCTATACATCTGATTTCGGAAACCAAATTATTAATTGTCGTTTTCATTTATATGCCGACGATACACAAATCTATCATTCCTTCTTCAAGGATAATGCTATAGGAGCCAATAAAATTTTAAATACTGATATTCAACATATTGTAGCGTTTGCTAATAGGCATTCACTTATTATTAATAGCAATAAGTCATGGTTGTTATTTAGTTCGGAAAAGCACAGATCTGAGGTCATTGGCAAACTAGATGTGAGAGTCGCTGGCAGTAGGTTACCTGTTTTGGAAAGTGGTCGTGATCTGGGTTTAACAATTGATCATAGGTTAAGATTTAGGGATGTTAAGTATTGGTTACTGAGCACGTTTCTGACCCCGTTTTTGACCCCGGGAGCTGGTCCCAAAATTCCTTCCCGGCGCTAATGGGGTGCAGTGGCAGTCACCCGGAATGGCGCCAAGGCGAGAACAATTGGGCTCTGTTACGTGGAGGAAAGCTGCCCTTTGGACACGGCATGATCGAGACGGACACATTCGCTGCCAGAATCCGGAGAGCGGCGCTTCGAAGCTAAAATAATCTTTGAAAGTAATCTGTATTCATTTTTCGGCGATTATATATCTTTTGTTAATTCAATCTGGTTTTAATTCCTTTATAATTTGACATCAGAAGTGGGATAAAGAGCCTAGCTGCTTAGGTAGCAGTCGTATTTGTTTGCGCGCGTGATAATTAATTAGTGAGATCGTGAGTTATGGCTGAAGCAGGAAGGGACGTCCTAAATGCGGAGAATCGGCGGCGGCCGACCAGAGAGCGTTCCGTGGAGCGACAGCACCGGGCTCGCCGACGACGAACCCGAAGTCCAGGAGCTGATCTTGGAAAGAGGCGAAGGGCCTCTTCGGAGCGGTGGGTCTGTCGGTCTCAGGCAGGTCATGCTGGGTCGTCATCCCGTCAATCGGCTCCCTCGGGACCACACCTGGAGGTATCGAGGCGCTCTTGCGGCGAAGCTCAAGGACGGATGGGGAGGTCGCCGGAAAGTGTGACAACAGTGTCACAATTAGGCGATGCCATCGTTGAAGGTATGGCCAAATTTGCAAGCCAGCTTCAGGTAAAAGATAAAAACCAATTCTCAAGTATCAATACGCTTACAGCTAATTTAATCGACGAATTTAATCCACTTGCCCAAAATGTTACCGAGTGGTTAGAATCTGTCGAAGAATATGCCTATATTTATCACTGGGATGACAAAACTGTCTCACATCTGGCATTAAGCAAATTACGGGGTCCCACCGAGATATGGTATCGTAGCTTGCCCACACGGATATTTGAGTGGTCCGAGTGGAAAGCGATGTTGTTGCAAAATTTCAAACCAAAACGCGATTTAAATAAAGCTCTGCAAAATATGATGTCTTGTATACCAAAACCAGGCACTACATTGTACGAATATACGTTTGAGAAATTAGCATTAATTCATAAACTAAAATTGGGCATTTCGGATGAGCATAAAGTTAATTTGATTATGGGCGGAATAAGTGACGAACAAATCAAATTTTCTGTAGAAACGGCGGGAATTCGAGATCCTGCAGTATTAGCGAGCCACTTCAAAACTTTAGATGATAAAAAGAATGAGGTAGGCGTACCTAAAAGGGACAAAGGGAAAAGTAATTTAAGAACATGATATCAATGTGAACAGGGCGGTCATTTTAAAAGAAGCTGTTGTTACCGTTACGGCGACTAAAAAGAAGCAAGCAAAGGCCAACGGCTTCTCAGCCGGAGCTGGTCGTGGGTAAAAACAAAAGACTGATAAGCTTTAGCTGAAAAATAAAATATGGGCGCCAAGTAGCTAGTAACCCAGCGCTTTGCTAAACAAAAGATACACTACGGAAGGCGCTACTAACCGAACCTGAAAAAGTAAAAGTAACGGCAAGGCACAAATCATAAACGCAGAATAGGTCAAGGTAGTATAATTTTCGAGGACAGAAATACAATACACAATTAAAATACACACACACACGATATCTCAATATACGGCTACCAAATCTTATCACAGTATCTCAATAGGGAGATCGTATATCACAGTTTAATCAATACCATACAAAGCACAAGGCTAAACTCACCGCAAAACTGCCAATTACATTTATAAGGGCATAAAAATAAATAATTATAAACGGTATGTATCTGTTACAAATTAGTAGTAATAAAATAGGATACAAGATTGGTGTTAGATTTGGCCAAATGCACTACTGAATAAACACTTAGCAAAAGTTCGAAAGCATCTTGGCTTCGACACAGCTATTAAAATTAAAATCTAAATTTAGATTGCACGTTGAATGTAACCGAACACCCAGTATGCAAGGCTTAGCCTTTGTTTAATTAATAATTAATTTATACCGACGCAATCACGGGCCTACAAGATCTTGTTTTGGTTCCGTAAGGGCGAATTCGCGATATTGCAAGGCAAATTGCATTTACAACGGACGTGACGCGAGCATTATAATTTCTCTTGCACAACAGGGCGCAGATAGAGATATTATTCAACGGTGTAATAGGTGACATTTGAAAATGTAAAAAAAAATGCTTTCATGCACTTGACTGCACAACTAACTTGCAATACCGTCAAAAATTATTCCGAGGTCGGAGACCATACAATACCGGTAAAACATAGTCCGTACATATGACCTAAATATCGATCAAAAGAGCTACCGCTAAATTTTGTTTACAATGCAGAAATTAGTTACTGTTTTGTAATGCAGAATCAAATAAGGTTCCACAGGTGAGCTTACCGCTTAAGAATACACGTTAAAAACATTCATAAGTTTATCGAGCACATTGCAGCACCGTCACGCAGTTGGGCCGAAGATTCGGGAGTTCGAAACGGATAAAGTAATCTGACAGACCTTTGCGATGGGCTACACTTCGGCTGCAGTGGCTGCAAGCAGGGGGGCCGAAGGGCAATGAGGAGGTCAAAAGTGGGTGACCACCGAGTAGCTGTTGCAGGAGGTGTGCTGGTGCTATCCTGTCATGTAACGCAGGCTCGAAGGATCCAGCGACTTCGATTGGCGGAGCAATGCTCGATTCGCCACCAAGTAGAAAGGGGACTGCTGGCACGTTGCCAAGCGAAGGGAGTACTGCAGGTACGTAGCCACACGGCAATACTGTAGATGTGTTCCCAGCGGGGAAAAGAAAAAGCTGAAAGGACAACTAACAATAGAATCGAACTGAACGAACCTAGAAAAATCACATACCCGTTTCAGATCTTCACGGCTGAGTTTCGCCAAGGAGGTTGACCATGTGCTGCTAAAGCAATATCCCCAAACAAAGTCTGGGCTAGGAGATCACAGCAAATAACATCCTCGGGGCCTAATCCAGACCACCTCGGAATCCAAAATTACACCAAAAGCGATTTCCTACACAGGATGCGCTTGAATAAATCCAATAAAGTTACGTCTCCAAGACGCGAATTTTCAAAGCACCTGTCTTTAACAGCACAAAAATGGCGAATGCCAAAATGGTTTCCAAAACTGATAAAGCCCAAAAATCAAATTTCTGGGGAAAGGGAAAATGCATGAGGTGAAGCCTACACTGCAGGGGCATTTGGACCCATAAAATCGACCGAATGGTTTACTTAGTTTGCAATACAACTATCAAACGATCTGAATGCTCAAAGATAATGCAGGGAAAATCATACCTCAAGAAATACATGGTAAAAAGTTAATTTTAGCCAAGATTATGGCAAATAATTAGCTAAATAGTTGTAAGTGACTTTTAGCCCGTAACAACTCTCCCCTCACTTAAAAATAGGTAAATTCCCCGAATTTACCGACGTAAAACTTATAAGGGCACGATAACGAAACTCAAAACTCTTCAGACTTGAGGACGATCTCAAACAACACCACACACAAAGAAAACGTAGACCTCAAGCACACCTAGCGCAATATCAACTAATAAAAAAAACGAATAGGTAGCCAAAAACAGATTGGCAACAAAAAGGCGAAAGGAAACAATAGAAGCCCAAGCGCGAAACAAAAATAGGACTAGAACGACGAAAGAAAACAAGAAGGACAGCGGCTTAGCAAAAGAGTCGGGTCCCAAAAAATCCGACAAAGCCGAGTCTCCAAAGGAGCAAAAGAGACCGTCCTCAATCACCAAGCATATCCTAACGTAGGACGAAACTTACTTGAGGAAAATAATCCGCCTAAGCGAGATGGATCCCACCACAAAACCAAACGCAAAACGTGCAGCTGAAGGCAACCAGACAGCAACAGCTACACCACCAAAATCCCAAAAGGGTATCCAAAAAAATATTCCAACAAGCTAAGCTCGACCTACGCCGAAGCAGACGAAAACACAAAGGAAAACCAAAAGCCAGACTCATCAAATATATACTGCACAAGCCAACTAGGGAGATGACTTGAGAAAAAAAATCGCTAAGGCAAAATTCACAAGCATCCATGCTAACCAAATATTCTGATCATCAATCCAGAAGAGAAAAAAAAAATGAAAAGGCACACCAACTGCTACGCAAACCAACAGGGAAGATGGTTTGAGAGAGAAAAGTCCGCAAAGCGAGTCTCTCCAAACACATCAACACCATACCAAAATCTTATCATCAATTCAAAGAAGAAAAGAACCAATCAGAAGAAAACTGCGCTAAACCAACAAGGAAGATCGTTTGAGAGATAAAGTCCGCAACGCGAGTCTCTCCAAACGTCTCAACACCAAACCAGAATCTTGTCATCAATCCAAGGTAGAAAAAGAAAAAAAAAGGAACCAATTAAAAAGCTGCGCTAAACCAACTAGAACGATGGTTTGAGGGATAAAAGTCCGCAAAGCGAGGCCCTCCAAACACATCAACATCGAACCCATGTCATAATCATTCACAATCCAAAAGAAAAAAAAAATAGCCACTCAGATAAACCGCGCTAATCCAACAAGAGGATGATTTAAAACATTCACCAGAGCAAACTTCCTCAAGCACATCACCATCATGCCATAACAAGATCATCACTCCAAAAGAAGAAGGCAAAAAAAAAATAAGCGTCACAACAGAAGCACAAGGGGAAAAAAAACTCAAGCATACCAAATCAGCAAAACACACTAAACCTCAAAAGCACGCAACCAATCAAAATCAGAAGCATCCAAAACTTCCACTCATCAGCACAACTCAAAACTCTTGCAACAAATCCCATCATACTGCCTAAACTCACAACCTAATCACTTATTCAATCAAATGAAACAAAAGAGAAGAAACAACAAACGAGGGCTTCTAAAGAAAGAAAAAAAAAACAAACAGACAAGAAATCACACTACCAAACGGGCATACTACCAAGACAATCATGCGAAATCAAGCTAGGTCAAGCGAAACCAAGCTCCACGTTAGGGGCGCCATTTATTTCTTGTTACCGTTACGGCGACTAAAAAGAAGCAAGCAAAGGCCAACGGCTTCTCAGCCGGAGCTGGTCGTGGGTAAAAACAAAAGACTGATAAGCTTTAGCTGAAAAATAAAATATGGGCGCCAAGTAGCTAGTAACCCAGCGCTTTGCTAAACAAAAGATACACTACGGAAGGCGCTACTAACCGAACCTGAAAAAGTAAAAGTAACGGCAAGGCACAAATCATAAACGCAGAATAGGTCAAGGTAGTATAATTTTCGAGGACAGAAATACAATACACAATTAAAATACACACACACACGATATCTCAATATACGGCTACCAAATCTTATCACAGTATCTCAATAGGGAGATCGTATATCACAGTTTAATCAATACCATACAAAGCACAAGGCTAAACTCACCGCAAAACTGCCAATTACATTTATAAGGGCATAAAAATAAATAATTATAAACGGTATGTATCTGTTACAAATTAGTATCTAGTAATAAAATAGGATACAAGATTGGTGTTAGATTTGGCCAAATGCACTACTGAATAAACACTTAGCAAAAGTTCGAAAGCATCTTGGCTTCGACACAGCTATTAAAATTAAAATCTAAATTTAGATTGCACGTTGAATGTAACCGAACACCCAGTATGCAAGGCTTAGCCTTTGTTTAATTAATAATTAATTTATACCGACGCAATCACGGGCCTACAAGATCTTGTTTTGGTTCCGTAAGGGCGAATTCGCGATATTGCAAGGCAAATTGCATTTACAACGGACGTGACGCGAGCATTATAATTTCTCTTGCACAACAGGGCGCAGATAGAGATATTATTCAACGGTGTAATAGGTGACATTTGAAAATGTAAAAAAAAATGCTTTCATGCACTTGACTGCACAACTAACTTGCAATACCGTCAAAAATTATTCCGAGGTCGGAGACCATACAATACCGGTAAAACATAGTCCGTACATATGACCTAAATATCGATCAAAAGAGCTACCGCTAAATTTTGTTTACAATGCAGAAATTAGTTACTGTTTTGTAATGCAGAATCAAATAAGGTTCCACAGGTGAGCTTACCGCTTAAGAATACACGTTAAAAACATTCATAAGTTTATCGAGCACATTGCAGCACCGTCACGCAGTTGGGCCGAAGATTCGGGAGTTCGAAACGGATAAAGTAATCTGACAGACCTTTGCGATGGGCTACACTTCGGCTGCAGTGGCTGCAAGCAGGGGGGCCGAAGGGCAATGAGGAGGTCAAAAGTGGGTGACCACCGAGTAGCTGTTGCAGGAGGTGTGCTGGTGCTATCCTGTCATGTAACGCAGGCTCGAAGGATCCAGCGACTTCGATTGGCGGAGCAATGCTCGATTCGCCACCAAGTAGAAAGGGGACTGCTGGCACGTTGCCAAGCGAAGGGAGTACTGCAGGTACGTAGCCACACGGCAATACTGTAGATGAGTTCCCAGCGGGGAAAAGAAAAGCTGAAAGGACAACTAACAATAGAATCGAACTGAACGAACCTAGAAAAAGCACATACCCGTTTCAGATCTTCACGGCTGAGTTTCGCCAAGGAGGTTGACCATGTGCTGCTAAAGCAATATCCCCAAACAAAGTCTGGGCTAGGAGATCACAGCAAATAACATCCTCGGGGCCTAATCCAGACCACCTCGGAATCCAAAATTACACCAAAAGCGATTTCCTACACAGGATGCGCTTGAATAAATCCAATAAAGTTACGTCTCCAAGACGCGAATTTTCAAAGCACCTGTCTTTAACAGCACAAAAATGGCGAATGCCAAAATGGTTTCCAAAACTGATAAAGCCCAAAAATCAAATTTCTGGGGAAAGGGAAAATGCATGAGGTGAAGCCTACACTGCAGGGGCATTTGGAGCCATAAAATCGACCGAATGGTTTACTTAGTTTGCAATACAACTATCAAACGATCTGAATGCTCAAAGATAATGCAGGGAAAATCATACCTCAAGAAATACATGGTAAAAAGTTAATTTTAGCCAAGATTATGGCAAATAATTAGCTAAATAGTTGTAAGTGACTTTTAGCCCGTAACAACTCTCCCCTCACTTAAAAATAGGTAAATTCCCCGAATTTACCGACGTAAAACTTATAAGGGCACGATAACGAAACTCAAAACTCTTCAGACTTGAGGACGATCTCAAACAACACCACACACAAAGAAAACGTAGACCTCAAGCACACCTAGCGCAATATCAACTAATAAAAAAAAACGAATAGGTAGCCAAAAACAGATTGGCAACAAAAAGGCGAAAGGAAACAATAGAAGCCCAAGCGCGAAACAAAAATAGGACTAGAACGACGAAAGAAAACAAGAAGGACAGCGGCTTAGCAAAAGAGTCGGGTCCCAAAAAATCCGACAAAGCCGAGTCTCCAAAGGAGCAAAAGAGACCGTCCTCAATCACCAAGCATATCCTAACGTAGGACGAAACTTACTTGAGGAAAATAATCCGCCTAAGCGAGATGGATCCCACCACAAAACCAAACGCAAAACGTGCAGCTGAAGGCAACCAGACAGCAACAGCTACACCACCAAAATCCCAAAAGGGTATCCAAAAAAATATTCCAACAAGCTAAGCTCGACCTACGCCGAAGCAGACGAAAACACAAAGGAAAACCAAAAACCAGACTCATCAAATATATACTGCACAAGCCAACTAGGGAGATGACTTGAGAAAAAAAAATCGCTAAGGCAAAATTCACAAGCATCCATGCTAACCAAATATTCTGATCATCAATCCAGAAGAGAAAAAAAAAAATGAAAAGGCACACCAACTGCTACGCAAACCAACAGGGAAGATGGTTTGAGAGAGAAAAGTCCGCAAAGCGAGTCTCTCCAAACACATCAACACCATACCAAAATCTTATCATCAATTCAAAGAAGAAAAGAACCAATCAGAAGAAAACTGCGCTAAACCAACAAGGAAGATCGTTTGAGAGATAAAGTCCGCAACGCGAGTCTCTCCAAACGTCTCAACACCAAACCAGAATCTTGTCATCAATCCAAGGTAGAAAAAGAAAAAAAAAGGAACCAATTAAAAAGCTGCGCTAAACCAACTAGAACGATGGTTTGAGGGATAAAAGTCCGCAAAGCGAGGCCCTCCAAACACATCAACATCGAACCCATGTCATAATCATTCACAATCCAAAAGAAAAAAAATAGCCACTCAGATAAACCGCGCTAATCCAACAAGAGGATGATTTAAAACATTCACCAGAGCAAACTTCCTCAAGCACATCACCATCATGCCATAACAAGATCATCACTCCAAAAGAAGAAGGCAAAAAAAAAATAAGCGTCACAACAGAAGCACAAGGGAAAAAAAAACTCAAGCATACCAAATCAGCAAAACACACTAAACCTCAAAAGCACGCAACCAATCAAAATCAGAAGCATCCAAAACTTCCACTCATCAGCACAACTCAAAACTCTTGCAACAAATCCCATCATACTGCCTAAACTCACAACCTAATCACTTATTCAATCAAATGAAACAAAAGAGAAGAAACAACAAACGAGGGCTTCTAAAGAAAGAAAAAAAAAACAAACAGACAAGAAATCACACTACCAAACGGGCATACTACCAAGACAATCATGCGAAATCAAGCTAGGTCAAGCGAAACCAAGCTCCACGTTAGGGGCGCCATTTATTTCTTGTTACCGTTACGGCGACTAAAAAGAAGCAAGCAAAGGCCAACGGCTTCTCAGCCGGAGCTGGTCGTGGGTAAAAACAAAAGACTGATAAGCTTTAGCTGAAAAATAAAATATGGGCGCCAAGTAGCTAGTAACCCAGAGCTTTGCTAAACAAAAGATACACTACGGAAGGCGCTACTAACCGAACCTGAAAAAGTAAAAGTAACGGCAAGGCACAAATCATAAACGCAGAATAGGTCAAGGTAGTATAATTTTCGAGGACAGAAATACAATACACAATTAAAATACACACACACACGATATCTCAATATACGGCTACCAAATCTTATCACAGTATCTCAATAGGGAGATCGTATATCACAGTTTAATCAATACCATACAAAGCACAAGGCTAAACTCACCGCAAAACTGCCAATTACATTTATAAGGGCATAAAAATAAATAATTATAAACGGTATGTATCTGTTACAAATTAGTAGTAATAAAATAGGATACAAGATTGGTGTTAGATTTGGCCAAATGCACTACTGAATAAACACTTAGCAAAAGTTCGAAAGCATCTTGGCTTCGACACAGCTATTAAAATTAAAATCTAAATTTAGATTGCACGTTGAATGTAACCGAACACCCAGTATGCAAGGCTTAGCCTTTGTTTAATTAATAATTAATTTATACCGACGCAATCACGGGCCTACAAGATCTTGTTTTGGTTCCGTAAGGGCGAATTCGCGATATTGCAAGGCAAATTGCATTTACAACGGACGTGACGCGAGCATTATAATTTCTCTTGCACAACAGGGCGCAGATAGAGATATTATTCAACGGTGTAATAGGTGACATTTGAAAATGTAAAAAAAAATGCTTTCATGCACTTGACTGCACAACTAACTTGCAATACCGTCAAAAATTATTCCGAGGTCGGAGACCATACAATACCGGTAAAACATAGTCCGTACATATGACCTAAATATCGATCAAAAGAGCTACCGCTAAATTTTGTTTACAATGCAGAAATTAGTTACTGTTTTGTAATGCAGAATCAAATAAGGTTCCACAGGTGAGCTTACCGCTTAAGAATACACGTTAAAAACATTCATAAGTTTATCGAGCACATTGCAGCACCGTCACGCAGTTGGGCCGAAGATTCGGGAGTTCGAAACTGATAAAGTAATCTGACAGACCTTTGCGATGGGCTACACTTCGGCTGCAGTGGCTGCAAGCAGGGGGGCCGAAGGGCAATGAGGAGGTCAAAAGTGGGTGACCACCGAGTAGCTGTTGCAGGAGGTGTGCTGGTGCTATCCTGTCATGTAACGCAGGCTCGAAGGATCCAGCGACTTCGATTGGCGGAGCAATGCTCGATTCGCCACCAAGTAGAAAGGGGACTGCTGGCACGTTGCCAAGCGAAGGGAGTACTGCAGGTACGTAGCCACACGGCAATACTGTAGATGAGTTCCCAGCGGGGAAAAGAAAAAGCTGAAAGGACAACTAACAATAGAATCGAACTGAACGAACCTAGAAAAATCACATACCCGTTTCAGATCTTCACGGCTGAGTTTCGCCAAGGAGGTTGACCATGTGCTGCTAAAGCAATATCCCCAAACAAAGTCTGGGCTAGGAGATCACAGCAAATAACATCCTCGGGGCCTAATCCAGACCACCTCGGAATCCAAAATTACACCAAAAGCGATTTCCTACACAGGATGCGCTTGAATAAATCCAATAAAGTTACGTCTCCAAGACGCGAATTTTCAAAGCACCTGTCTTTAACAGCACAAAAATGGCGAATGCCAAAATGGTTTCCAAAACTGATAAAGCCCAAAAATCAAATTTCTGGGGAAAGGGAAAATGCATGAGGTGAAGCCTACACTGCAGGGGCATTTGGACCCATAAAATCGACCGAATGGTTTACTTAGTTTGCAATACAACTATCAAACGATCTGAATGCTCAAAGATAATGCAGGGAAAATCATACCTCAAGAAATACATGGTAAAAAGTTAATTTTAGCCAAGATTATGGCAAATAATTAGCTAAATAGTTGTAAGTGACTTTTAGCCCGTAACAACTCTCCCCTCACTTAAAAATAGGTAAATTCCCCGAATTTACCGACGTAAAACTTATAAGGGCACGATAACGAAACTCAAAACTCTTCAGACTTGAGGACGATCTCAAACAACACCACACACAAAGAAAACGTAGACCTCAAGCACACCTAGCGCAATATCAACTAATAAAAAAAAACGAATAGGTAGCCAAAAACAGATTGGCAACAAAAAGGCGAAAGGAAACAATAGAAGCCCAAGCGCGAAACAAAAATAGGACTAGAACGACGAAAGAAAACAAGAAGGACAGCGGCTTAGCAAAAGAGTCGGGTCCCAAAAAATCCGACAAAGCCGAGTCTCCAAAGGAGCAAAAGAGACCGTCCTCAATCACCAAGCATATCCTAACGTAGGACGAAACTTACTTGAGGAAAATAATCCGCCTAAGCGAGATGGATCCCACCACAAAACCAAACGCAAAACGTGCAGCTGAAGGCAACCAGACAGCAACAGCTACACCACCAAAATCCCAAAAGGGTATCCAAAAAAATATTCCAACAAGCTAAGCTCGACCTACGCCGAAGCAGACGAAAACACAAAGGAAAACCAAAAGCCAGACTCATCAAATATATACTGCACAAGCCAACTAGGGAGATGACTTGAGAAAAAAAAATCGCTAAGGCAAAATTCACAAGCATCCATGCTAACCAAATATTCTGATCATCAATCCAGAAGAGAAAAAAAAATGAAAAGGCACACCAACTGCTACGCAAACCAACAGGGAAGATGGTTTGAGAGAGAAAAGTCCGCAAAACGAGTCTCTCCAAACACATCAACACCATACCAAAATCTTATCATCAATTCAAAGAAGAAAAGAACCAATCAGAAGAAAACTGCGCTAAACCAACAAGGAAGATCGTTTGAGAGATAAAGTCCGCAACGCGAGTCTCTCCAAACGTCTCAACACCAAACCAGAATCTTGTCATCAATCCAAGGTAGAAAAAGAAAAAAAAAGGAACCAATTAAAAAGCTGCGCTAAACCAACTAGAACGATGGTTTGAGGGATAAAAGTCCGCAAAGCGAGGCCCTCCAAACACATCAACATCGAACCCATGTCATAATCATTCACAATCCAAAAGAAAAAAAAATAGCCACTCAGATAAACCGCGCTAATCCAACAAGAGGATGATTTAAAACATTCACCAGAGCAAACTTCCTCAAGCACATCACCATCATGCCATAACAAGATCATCACTCCAAAAGAAGAAGGCAAAAAAAAAATAAGCGTCACAACAGAAGCACAAGGGAAAAAAAAACTCAAGCATACCAAATCAGCAAAACACACTAAACCTCAAAAGCACGCAACCAATCAAAATCAGAAGCATCCAAAACTTCCACTCATCAGCACAACTCAAAACTCTTGCAACAAATCCCATCATACTGCCTAAACTCACAACCTAATCACTTATTCAATCAAATGAAACAAAAGAGAAGAAACAACAAACGAGGGCTTCTAAAGAAAGAAAAAAAAAACAAACAGACAAGAAATCACACTACCAAACGGGCATACTACCAAGACAATCATGCGAAATCAAGCTAGGTCAAGCGAAACCAAGCTCCACGTTAGGGGCGCCATTTATTTCTTGTTACCGTTACGGCGACTAAAAAGAAGCAAGCAAAGGCCAACGGCTTCTCAGCCGGAGCTGGTCGTGGGTAAAAACAAAAGACTGATAAGCTTTAGCTGAAAAATAAAATATGGGCGCCAAGTAGCTAGTAACCCAGCGCTTTGCTAAACAAAAGATACACTACGGAAGGCGCTACTAACCGAACCTGAAAAAGTAAAAGTAACGGCAAGGCACAAATCATAAACGCAGAATAGGTCAAGGTAGTATAATTTTCGAGGACAGAAATACAATACACAATTAAAATACACACACACACGATATCTCAATATACGGCTACCAAATCTTATCACAGTATCTCAATAGGGAGATCGTATATCACAGTTTAATCAATACCATACAAAGCACAAGGCTAAACTCACCGCAAAACTGCCAATTACATTTATAAGGGCATAAAAATAAATAATTATAAACGGTATGTATCTGTTACAAATTAGTAGTAATAAAATAGGATACAAGATTGGTGTTAGATTTGGCCAAATGCACTACTGAATAAACACTTAGCAAAAGTTCGAAAGCATCTTGGCTTCGACACAGCTATTAAAATTAAAATCTAAATTTAGATTGCACGTTGAATGTAACCGAACACCCAGTATGCAAGGCTTAGCCTTTGTTTAATTAATAATTAATTTATACCGACGCAATCACGGGCCTACAAGATCTTGTTTTGGTTCCGTAAGGGCGAATTCGCGATATTGCAAGGCAAATTGCATTTACAATGGACGTGACGCGAGCATTATAATTTCTCTTGCACAACAGGGCGCAGATAGAGATATTATTCAACGGTGTAATAGGTGACATTAGCACCTGTCTTTAACAGCACAAAAATGGCGAATGCCAAAATGG
The DNA here is from genome assembly GCA_940337035.1 of Agriotes lineatus. NCBI lineage: Eukaryota > Metazoa > Arthropoda > Insecta > Coleoptera > Elateridae > Agriotes > Agriotes lineatus. Next base: position 52,259 of record CALNHX010000548.1, read on the forward strand.
TTTCCAAAACTGATAAAGCCCAAAAATCAAATTTCTGGGGAAAGGGAAAATGCATGAGGTGAAGCCTACACTGCAGGGGCATTTGGACCCATAAAATCGACCGAATGGTTTACTTAGTTTGCAATACAACTATCAAACGATCTGAATGCTCAAAGATAATGCAGGGAAAATCATACCTCAAGAAATACATGGTAAAAAGTTAATTTTAGCCAAGATTATGGCAAATAATTAGCTAAATTGTTGTAAGTGACTTTTAGCCCGTAACACTGTCCGCAGGGAACTTTACGTCAAAAAGCAATTGAATATAGGCACGTAAATGTTATAAGATCAGGACAAGATAGTAACGCAAAATTTTACAAGAATGCTTCCGTTAATGGATTTTGCACAAAATCTTACGTAGATTTCGGGAGCGAGTGTTCCCTCATTACAAAACGTACCGCCGAAAAAATCTTGTTAACTTTAAAGCCACTTGATTGCGTAATTGTTTTGTCCACTGCTTTCGATCAGCAACTAAAACCTACTTTGATCACATGTACAGAAATAAAAATCGATGGCGTCATGAGAGAAATCGAATTATACATAATCGAAGAATGTGTAATGGGTGTAGAGGTTTTGATTGGACAAAATTTTACTGAATTATATGATGTGTGTTATTCGAAAACTGGTAACACTTTACTTTTTCAAGACAATAACACCTGTAATTTTGTTATAAATTCTATTAATAATATTGTGGTTAATGTAGGTATCGAACAACCAGAAATAATACAGACACTTTTGGATATCTTAAATGAATTTTCCGAATGTACAGCTAAAAATTTATCTGAGATTGGAGTTACCCCAAAAACCGAAATGAAAATCACATTAACTTCTGATAAACCTATTGCTTTTAGACCACGACAGTTCTCGGATCAAGAACGGGAGCAAATTAGAGATATTGTAAGCGATTTATTGAAAAATGGCATAATCAGGGAGTCACAATCTCCATATGCGAGTAACGTTTTATTGGTTTCAAAGAAAAATGGCGAAAAACGTCTTAGTGTGAACTATAGAGCATTAAATAAAATAACTGTACCAGATAAGTACCCTCTTCCCCTAATAGAAGAACAATTAAGACGTCTATCTGGATTTCAGTACTTCACGAGTTTAGATTTATTTTCAGGCTATTACCACATACCTCTTGCACCCGAATCAATCCCTGTGACTGCATTTGTTACCCAAGATGGCCATTATGAATTTTTAAGGGTCCCGTTTGGGCTTATGAACGCAGCTCTAGTTTTTCAGCGTATGCTCAATACAGCTTTAGGGCAGCTCAGATTTAATAAGGTGCTTGTGTACTTGGACGATGTGTTGATTCCGAGTACCACTGTAGAACAGTCATTAACTATTCTACGTGAAGTACTAACTATTTTTAAGGCAAATGGGTTAACTTTGAATTTAAAGAAATGTTTCTTTCTCAAAACAACTATTCAGTACTTGGGTTATGAAATTACAAATTCGAACATTAAACCTAGTTCATCTAAAATTGAAGCCGTCGCTCAGTTTCAAGTACCAACAAATATTCACCAAGTACGCCAATACTTAGGTTTAACTGGATATTTTCGAAAGTTCATTCAGAATTATGCCGAAAAATCTAAACCCCTCAGTGGTCTGTTAGCAAAAGATGCCCAATGGAGTTGGAGTAGTGAACAGCAGCACGCTTTTGACATATTAAAGCAGTCATTAATGTCTGTACCGGTTCTCGCTTTATTTAACCCAGGAAAGGAAATAAAATTATATACCGATGCTTCTCGGTGGGGTTTGGCCGGAATTCTGGTACAGCAGTATGACAAGGTGGAACGGGCTGTTGCATACTTCAGCAGACAGACTACTAAAGACGAACAAAAATTACATTCGTTTGTCTTAGAAACACTTGCTATAGTGGCATCTGTTAAGAGGTTTCGACAATATCTTTTAGGGCGTTCTTTCACTATTATTACTGACTGTGCGGCGGTTAAACATACATTTGCAAAGCACGAAGTAAATGCTCGTATAGGTCGATGGGTGCTAGCTTTAAGCGAATATCAGTTCCAAATTATACACAGGCCAGGCAAACAGATGCAGCATGTAGATGCGCTAAGTCGGATTCCTCCGAAAACAACAAAAGCGGTATGTACAATAGCCATCTCTGGCAAAGATTGGTTGTTGGCAGCCCAACAATATGACAAAAGTACTCAACATATTAAATCAACTCTTGAGACTGGAAATGTTACACCTAATAAAGATGTATTTCAAAACTATGCATTAAAAGGGGGAATAGTGTACAAAATTACTTCGCACGGGTTACGATGGGTAGCCCCAAAACAAGCAAAATATCAAATATTGCGTATGACGCACGACGATGTTGGCCATTTTGCTTTTGCAAAAACTTATGAGTTGGTTGCAAGTCAATATTGGTTTCCGAAGATGCGTAGATTTATTAAGAAGTATGTGAAAAACTGCTTAAATGGTTTATATTCTAAATCACCTTCAGGTAAACCCCAGGGAGAATTGCACCCTATTAAAAAAATTCCAAAACCATTTCACACTATTCACATCGATCATTTAGAGCCTTTTATCAGAAGCACGACAGGTAATACACATGTTCTTGTTATAATTGACGCCTTTACAAAATTTATCCTAATCTATGCAGTACAAAACACTAACTCTAAATCTACGATAAGAGTTCTCAATGATATGATTAAAGTGTTCGGAGTCCCCAATAGGCTGATAAGTGATAGAGGAACCTCATTCACGAGTAATGAATTCAAAGATTTCTGTTTGAAAGTTGGCATTAAACATCATTTAAATGCAGTGGCTATGCCTCGCGGAAACGGTCAGGTTGAGCGCTATAATAAAACGTTAGCTACTATGGGAGCAAATAAAGCTGAAAAGAAATGGGACGAGAAAATTAATAATATTCAGATAGGGTTAAATGGTACACTTAATCAGGCGATTGGCGTGACGCCAAGCGAAGCTTTAATGGGGTATAGAGTTATTTCACAGGCACAACTTGTGACTAACACAGAGGAAGTGGTCGACGTGACAGAAATCCGAGCACGAATGGAAGGACACATGAATCGCTATCAGGATGAACAAAAGCGGAGGTTTGTCCAGAAAAGGAGCCAGTCTCGTCCGTACCTCGTAGGGGAACTGGTACTGCTGCGAATTACGAGTACTCCTGCTACGGGAACAAGCCATAAGCTACAACCGAGATGGAGAGGTCCTTTCCGGATTTCAAAGGTGTTGGGAAACGACCGATATGAAGTGTCAGACATCCCAGGCAGTAGTCGCTCTCAGTTGAGGTATCACAGCGTGACTCGTGTGGATAACATCAGGCCATGGATCCGATTTGAGTAGGAGAGTCGGGTGATAATGGAGAGTGATGGTAAGGGTCAGGGGTATTTTGTGATTATCTTGCTATGGGCTTCGCCGGTAACACTTTGTGGTCAAGTACAGGTAACACATAGATTTGTTTTGGCGGGAACACATTGTGGTCGAATGGTAGTGGTATTCACTTCATATGCCTGGGGTCACTGAGGTATGCGGGCGCAAGGCTACTGGTGACGTGACCAAATTTTTAATTATTATATGTAGATATTTTATTTTTTTCAATTTTTTATTAATTAATAATAAACTGGGCCCAGTGTATTGTATTCTTATTAGGGTATAGGTTGGATTGCTGTTACCTAAGGAATGCAACCTGCCGTGCTCATGTTTATTCTATTTTATTTGTCAAGGTGCTCTGTCTCAGACATTCTGTACAAGTTTCAGACTTCCGTGCCGTGTTAGCTGAGTGAGGACACTCAGTTCGGTCAGGAAAGGCCGTGTTAAGTATTGGTTACTGAGCACGTTTCTGACCCCGTTTTTGACCCCGCGAGCTGGTCCCAAAATTCCTTCCCGGCGCTAATGGGGTGCAGTGGCAGTCACCCGGAATGGCGCCAAGGCGAGAACAATTGGGCTCTGTTACGTGGAGGAAAGCGGCCCTTTGGACACGGCATGATCGAGACGGACACATTCCCTGCCAGAATCCGGAGAGCGGCGCTTCGAAGCTAAAATAATCTTTGAAAGTAATCTGTATTCATTTTTCGGCGATTATATATCTTTTGTTAGTTCAATCTGGTTTTAATTCCTTTATAATTTGACAGGGAGCATATTAACAAAAACATTAAAAAAGCTTACGCAGCATTAAAACAACTTTATTACAACAGACAATAAAAACGAAAGCACTTCTATCGGAAGCTCTTGTTCTTTCCAACTTTAATTTTTGTGATGTAGTATATGATCCATGTATTGATAGTCGCGATTGCAAAAGAATCCAATTAGTTCAGAATAGCTGTTTGCGTTTTGTTTATGGCATTCGAAAATTTGAAAGAATTTCACATAAATTAACGGAGATCAATTGGCTCAATATGAAAAATCGACGTCTTCTTCACTCAGCCTGTTTTTTTCATAAATTGATAATAAACAAGAATCCTCCGTATTTATACAACAAGATCAGATTTAGAACTGATATCCACAATATTAACATCAGATTTAAAAATGTAATTACTCCTCAACTCATAAAACTACATTTTTTGAACGATCCTTTTCTTATAACGTTTTTAAACTATATAATTCTATTTGTGGTAAATATAAACAATACGGCTGTTGAAAATTTAAAGCTTGCCTCACTTCCTCCTTGAAAAAACTGCAGCAGAACGTTTCAATATGATACTTAAACTTTTATATTTGAGTGCGATGCCGTACCCCATAACTGGATACCTTAGCTCCAGATTGGTTTCAGCACACATTTGTAAACAAGTAGTTTGTTGGCAAGCGACAGCTTAGAGTGGCGGCCTGGAACGTTTCCAATCTAAAATGCTCCGTATAATCACCAACGCGCCCTACTTCGTTCCTAATAAAGAAATACTTAACGACTTGAAAGTGCCATCAGTGAAAGAAGAGATAGTTCAGTGCAGTGTAAAATATCTTCAGAGATTAGAAACACATCCGAATCCGTTAGCGTTAAACTTACTCGACAATAGTGCTGATGTGCGCAGACTAAAACGCTTTAAACCGCTAGATCTACCCACACGTTACTAATTATTCAATTAATTCTAATTATTTATATAAGTTAATCACAAAGAGAAACGTCATAGGACGTTCTCTCACACGTTACTTCCAGTGCAATGTTACATTTCTGTAATTATCTAATTTGCTTATTGCTCTGTAGCAGATTGCAAATAAATGAGTCTTAAAAAAAAAAAAAAAAAAAACTTAAACTTTTTATTTCATTTTATTTTATTTATTGTTTTGTACTTTGAATTTTCTATAAGTATCAGGGTTAGGTGTTAGAGCAGTACATATGTGGCCATGCCACTATTCTGAACCTCGCCCTGAGGTTGGCCATTACATTCATGCAATATTTAATTGTTATTTTGTTATATTTACATTGTTTTGCCAATAAAGACATTATTATTATTATATTGTTATTTTAACTTCAAAGTAGGAATTTTGGTGATCTAAATTATAATATATCGAGAGATCAAAAAAAAAAACTTCCTCATCGGGCTGTGAAATTGAAAGGTTTGAATAATATGTTGGTAGCACTGTAAGTCTATGTCAAATTCTAGGTTAACAGGTTAGATTTTGCGTCAGTCTGTGTCAAAACTGACACAAAACCCAACCTGCTAACCTAGAATTTGACATAGACTTACAGTGCTACCAACATATTATTCAAATGTTTGAATTTCAAAGCCCGCTGAGGAACAGTTTTTTTTTGGGTCTCTCGATACATTAATTCATAGTTAGCTTGATAGTTGGGTGCAGTTGGGTTGGCAGCTCTGCAGTCTGAACCACCCTCCGTTTTCCGTATGTCAGGTGATGTCTGTATTTCTTATGTTGTGGCCGTTGTGGGGTCTTGGCTCTTGATGGGACATCACTTTGCTTACACATGCAAGGTGAAGACCAGAAGTTTCAATTGAGGTAAATATAGCAACTTGTATTGTTTATACATGTGGGTATTTGAGGTTATATTTTCATTTTTCATTAAAATAAAATTTGTGTTGAATTAATATTAAATTGTTTGAGCAGCACCGGCGTTGAAAAAGAAAGGCGGTTTTGGATGTGTCCCCGAGACACATGCGACGTTGGGCTTCAAGTTGTTCCCCAAACTTGGATGAATGGTGACCGCTGCTACTGGCCTTCATTTTTGGGCACAAACAGTAATCAGCTTTATTTACGAGCTGTAAGAAGCTACAAAGAACCTGATGAAGATGGATGGCCTTTATATGAAGTGCGAATTTTAGGAGTTTATGGTAATCATTAATTCAAAATTAGTATTACACGATTAACATATGTTTAATAATTTTAGATACGATTGAAAAATCGTTTAAAAAGTTAAAATTGGCTGAAGAAATCTGATATAAATTCTGAAGATTCCAAAAGCAAGCGAGCTTTAAAAAAGAGAAAGGTTTTTGTCAATACCGATGATGAAGAGGACGAAGAAGATACCTTGAGTTTTGGTATAATACAACTATTTCCCGTTCTTGAAAGTGAAACAAAAAGACCTATAAAAAGAAAACGTTTAGAAGAAGCAAAGGGCAGTCACGACTCCAAGAATAAAAAAATAAGTCTTCAATAAAAAACAATAGGAAGCTGCACTAAATTTCCATCCTTCTACACCAGGATGTAGTAAAACAATGGAAGAAAGTGATGAAATCACTCTCCCAACATACTCTGATGACGGTATAAATAAGTAAGCCATTGCATTATTAATTTTTTATTTCATAACTTTTTTTAGCTTTCAAGAAACATGTGACTGAGTGCTTGTCAAGTATAAAAATTAAGTTAGACAAATTTAACGCAGGCCGTTGCGCAGTCACAAACTTGTGTTTGTAAAAATAGAAACAAACAGGTTGTGGAGGAAGACGTAGAAAATAATATATTTGATTATTACACACAACTGTCACATGACTGACATCAGCCAATGAAAACCATGCATTTTTTGAAAATCGACCAATCCGGAACTGATTAGCTGATAAGCGCCCGTGGGCTGCTTACCAAGCGATAAGCTCCCTAGGGATGATTATCGACCCCGTGGATGGTGTCATAATTAGAAATACAATTGCAGGAAACAAGCATTTTGAATTTGTTGGCATTATTACATCAATTTTAAATCATAATTTGTATACGGGTTTGGTGTAATAATCTTCAAAATATAAACGCGGGCAACACACTTACATATAATTTTGCCCGTGCCAAGAGTCATCGTGCTGGTTGCCCTTAGAAAACTTCCCTCGGGCAAGCCCTCGGGACAGTTTTCATTGCAACCAGCACTCGACCCTTGGCGTGTGCAAAATTATCGGTAAGTATGTCTCGCCCTTGTTATATTACTATTGATAATTTTCCTTGTGTGAATGAGGAAGATCTCCAAAAGTGTGTGGAGAAATGTTTAGTAACGCCGGCATATAAACAAACATTGATAAATATATTTCATAAAATTTTACTTAAAGACTGTTTATAAATCATATTATTGAACTTTCCTGCTCTCACCTCAATTATGACATTGATAATCAGTATAAAAAGTGCAGTTAGGCAGGAAAGGCACAAGTTGCAGGCGACAGGAACAAGTTTCTTAAACTTTTAAATGAAGATTTTTATTAATTACATCTTATTGCATTGTTTTCTTTTTGTTATACCCTTGCGATTTATATAAAAATGTATACCTATGAAAATAATAATTTACATATATCACAGCTCAGCCGTGTTGGTGGATATAAACTGGACGAAATAGTAAAATCTATTAAAAAAAATTATTTACCAACAAATTGGCTTCGAAATATAATTGGGAAGGTAAAAAAGGCAAAAAAGCTTTTTCCATATTAGCTTTTTCTGAAATAATTTTAAGTGAGTATAATATGTCTTTTAAACGCTCGTATAAATTAATATGGTAGCATATTCTTGCAGAAGCAGTTCGTGGGTCTCTTATTTTTAAAGATGTTAATACGGACAAAGAAATTATTGAATGCATCAAAAATTGGTTGCGGCATGCGAGTGCCAGGGACATTAATAATGTGTGAGTATTTTACATATTAGACAAGCAATAATGTGGACTGTTTTTATTTTACTTATGCCTGATTGTTTAAAGATTGGCGTACTACTAGTTTGTTTGCTAAGGTACTAGCGATTTGATTGGCTGTGTCTTAGCAACATTGGGTTTTAGTAAGCGTTGTAAGTATACAATCGGCCATTAGTAAAATTAAATTAAAATTATCTTAACGTGTTTTTTATTTCAAGTTACCAGTCTACTGTTAAAATGGAAAGTTAAAACTAGAAAACACTGATTCGTACACTTATAAAAAATAAAAACTATTTGCAATAAACTCATGATTTTTTTTAAACGATATAACCACGGTTTTTAAATAAATAAATAATATTTGTCAATTTGTTTCAGAAAGAAGAAAACTGCTGAAAATGCAACAGAAAAGTAGTCAAAGGTTTAAATGCGTTTTTATTACAGTCCATATATTTTCAATATAATATATTGTAGATTGTAATTATTATTGATTTCATTTGAAATTATATTTTCTAATCAAATTTTCTTTAGTTTTATTTTCTTTTTTGTAATTATGTATAATCTATGAAACTGTTTTAACTATCATAAAAATTCTAATATGGTGCAAATTTTGTTTCCACGCTAAGTTGTATAACAGAAAAAAGCTTTTGTTTTTTATTAAATAGAATACTATATCCACAATTGATCCATATAGATGGCCAGTGGATATTGTAGTTCAAATCGATTTAACATCTATTACAGTTGGCTTGGATATCCATCTAATAACCATAAGATATCTGGTAAATCCTGGATATAGGCGGACATTTGGATGACTAATGGATATCTATTAGGTATCCAGGAATATCTAATAGATATATGGGATACCCAAAATGGATAACTATTGGATATCTATTAGATGGTTTTGTGCTGTGTGGGATGTGATTAAATGCTAATAGTACGAGCGGCGGTGACACTAAGTCTAGTGTGATAAAACTTTTCAAGGTCATATATCTAGTTCGTTACGTCATTGATGGGGGAACACAAAATGACTGCTGCCACGTGTGAACCGAACGGCGCTATAAAAAAAAATGTTTTTTAAATTAATTTTTTGCAGAAAAAAGATTTTCAATACCATCTTGTGTTAAACGACCAGGTAAGAAAAACCGGAATTTATCCGCATTTAAATACTTTTCTTGTAAATCCAGAGCTGTTTGTGTTGACAAAAGTAATCCACACTGAAATGGCTGCCATTTTCCATCATTTACTTTTATACTGCGTACAATGTCTGTTGCGAATATATTGTTATTATTTTATATTGTTAGAAAAAACATATAGTCGCTTTTGATTTTTAAAATGCCAGAGTTATGTCAACAAAAAATAAATAAAGTTATTCTGACACAAAACGTGTTAACAGTTAATTTTAGCCGGCAGTCTAGCTTTAAAAGTATACGCCAATACATGTTGGTCCTTCGAGCCTTCTAGCAGTGGAATAAGCAAAAATTTCTCAGAACAAAATACTTCAATTGCCGCATTGAAGAAGCCATTGTTCAGAAATGTCTTTGCCCGAAAATTCACTGAGAAAATCTTCAAGAGCCAATATAGGAAAGCCCCCAGTTCGATACAGTCCAAGCAGCCCAAGCAAGTTATTTGAAGAAAACAAGAAAGAAATAGTTCAACATAGTTCTGACAACACGTCTAAAAAGTCACAAAGATCTGAAGGAATTCTTTCTACTACAACAAAGAAAATTTCAAGTAGCCGCAAAATCAATGAAATTGAACTAGAAAAGTTGAAATGCATTAATAAATTAGAATTAGAACAAGAAAGAATTAAAAGAGAGATTGCATTAATCGAAGCACAGGCGTTGTTAGAAAAGGAAAAAAATTTGGAAAATGAAAGTGAACTAAGTAGAAAACCAAAAGTATGTAATTCATCTCATGCAAGTGTTAAAAGCGATGTATCTTATGCAGGTAAAGTTACATCTTGGTTACAAAAAAGCAATCCCTCATTTCAAGAAGGTAAGGAAAATAATGTCAATGTAATAGAACCAAATCATCATATATGCTCAAATGATTTATCGGAAACCATGATAAAGCAGTTTACATTTGCTACTGAAACAATGACGGAAGTCCTCAAATCTTTTTCTGCTGATAAACGCTACGAGTCAAATAATGAAAACAGGAACGCATTTCCGAAAATAATGAGAAAAGAATTGCCAACATTTAGCGGAAACGTAGAAGAATGGCCAATGTTTATAGCTCTTTATAGAAGATCTTCAGAATTATGCCACTTTACTGATGAAGAAAACATGATTCGTTTGCAAAAGTCGCTCAAAGATGAAGCTTTAGACAGTGTCAGATCGTTATTCATTTCACCCAAAAATTTGCCAACTGTAATTCAAATCCTCGAAACAAGGTTTGGTAGACCAGAATTTATAATACAATCGATGATAAACAAAGTAAAGTCCATTGGGCAAGTAAATAATCATATACCACTTTCAATAATCAAATTTTCAAACATCATTCAAAATCTGACAGCGATAGCATCATCAATGGAAATGGAAGCATATCTTATCAACCCACAACTCCTTAATCAACTAGTTTCAAAACTGCCTGTGAATCTCCAGTATCAGTGGGCAAGAGAAGTTCTGCAGAAGAAATTTGCGCCGCCATCCCTGTTACATTTTTCAGACTGGCTTCAAGGAGAATCAGCAGTTGCACATCTTCTGTGCAAGCCACCAACCACAAGCGTTGACCAAGATAGATCCAGAAGACAAAAATATCCTGTTTTCACCAGCACAGAAAAAGGAAATGAGGTAAAAGAATGCATCTTCTGTCGAGAACCGAATCACTCAATTTTCAAATGCAAGAAATTCACATCCCTCAATGTAATCAAGAGGTGGGAGTGGGTGAAAGAGAATAAAAAATGCTTCTTCTGTCTGGTCTCAACACACCGTATTCTTTATTGTAAAAAAAAGAAGAAATGTGGAATTCAAAATTGCCAGAAATTCCATAATAGACTGCTGCATCCAACGAGTGAGAACGCCTTTCAAATACAAAGTTTTCATCAGGATGAAGCAATGTCATCGACAAGTCCCGAAGGAAATGCAAGTACTCTACATGTGGATTTAAAATTGAAAACAGTAATTCTTCGAGTAGCGCCAATTACTATTGTTGGCAAAAATAAAAGCGTTGAAACGTATGCATTGTTCGATGAAGGAAGCACTGTTACTTTGATTGATTGCAAACTGGCAGATGAAGTTGGAGCAGAAGGTGAAGTAAATCCGCTCACCATGTATTGGACCAATTGCAGCAGCTACGGGGATAATTTTTCAAGAAAAGTTACTCTCAAAATTAAAGGTACCTTCAACGATGATATTTACGAACTATCTAATGTGCGAACTGTCTCAAATCTCAAGCTACCTCAACAAAGTATGAGCATCAAGAATATGTCACAGAAATGGAAGCATTTAATGAATATCCCGGTTCAAGAACTAAAAAATGTCGAACCTCGTGTACTGATTGGTCAAGATAATATCGATCTTACCATAGCTCGAGAAGTCGTTCAGGGTGCACCAAATGCGCCAATAGCTTCTCGAACTAAACTTGGTTGGGTAATTCATGGAAATTCAACAATATTTAGAGATCGTATTGACTCCGAATTCACATTTTTTACTACAATAGACAATGAAACTGCAGAACTTGAAAATTTGGTACGAGAATCTGTATTTATGGATAATCTGGGTGTTGAGAATTCTTACGAGACGAAATTGTCTCCAGATGATCAAAGAGGACTTGAAATAATGGAAAGAACGTGTCATCGTCTTGATAATGGTTCTTGGGAAATCGGATTGCTGTGGAAAACTGAGAACGCAGTATTACCTGATAGCAAGAGCGCTGCGCTTCAAAGACTTTACAGCATGGAGAGAAATATGGAAACCAATCCTATCTTGGCAAATAAATACTGCAAACAAGTAGAAGACTTTCTTAAGAAAGGTTATGCAAGAAAACTTTCCCCAGAAGAAACAAAGAAAAAGACACCGAGAACCTGGTACCTTCCCCACTTCGCTGTAAAGCATCCCACCAAACCTGATAAGTTCAGGTTCGTATTTGATGCAAAATCTAAATCAAATGGAGTTTCTTTCAATGATAATTTCTTAAGAGGTCCTGATCTTCTAAATTCTTTATTAAATGTTCTCTTCAAATTTCGACAGTATCCCATTGCTGTGTCTGGAGACATTCAGGAAATGTTTCTACAAGTTCGCATTAGGCCTGAGGATCAGGAAACTCAGCGTTTTTTGTGGCGAGGTAGAGATCGAAAGTCTCCTCCTGAAGTCTATATGATGAAAGTGATGATTTTTGGTTCCATATGTTCACCAAGCTGTGCCATATATGCCATTAGAAGAAATGCCGATGAATATGCTATAAAATTTCCTGAGGCTGTCAAAGCAATCCATAAACATCACTATATGGACGATTATCTGGACAGTTTTTTGAACGAACAGCAAGCTATCAAAGTCGTTAAAGAAGTGATAGAGGTACATGCATTTGGTGGTTTCAAGATACGAAACTGGATTACAAATTCGATGCATCTGCTAGAGGGGATTCCACCTGAACTACGTGCAAAAAGTCAAACGACGCTCAATATAGAACAATCAACAATTGAAAGAGTATTAGGGCTTCTATGGAATCCTAAAGATGATACTCTTAGCTTTTCTATCCGTTTCACGGAAAAATTTGGCAATATACTTAATCACTCCGCAATGCCAACAAAAAAAGAAGTTTTGAGAATTGTTATGTCTATATATGACCCGCTTGGAATGTTAGCCGCTTTTACAATCTAAGGAAGAATTCTGCTTCAAGAAATTTGGATGGAGAAATTAGACTGGAATGAAAAATTGTCTCCTAAATTATTTGATAAATGGAAAATTTGGATAGCTGACATGAAGAAGTTAACTGATCTTAAGGTACCTCTATGGTATGGACTGAACAACAATACACTTGAGGTGCAATTGCACGTTTTTTGTGATGGTAGCCAGAAAGGGTATGCAGCAGCGGCATACTTTAGAGTCAAAATATGTGAACGAAATTTTGCGACTCTTGTTATGGCCAAATCTCGGGTAACATCACTCAAACCCATGACGGTACCACGGATAGAATTACAGGCTGCTCTTCTTGGTGCAAATTTTGCAAGAACTATTTTAACAGGTCATACAATTGATATTAGTAAAACATGCTTATGGTGTGATTCAAAAATTGTTCTAAGCTGGATAAACTCAAACCCTAAAACTTTCAAAACTTTTGTTGCAAACAGAGTTTCCCAAATTCTTGAATTAACTTCTGCTGAAAATTGGTATTGGTTATCTACTAAGTTAAATATTGCTGACGAAGCCACTAGAGGATTATGGAACATGGATAAGCACGATGAATGGTTCAATGGACCACGATTCCTTCGAGAAAATGAAGAAAATTGGCAAATTGAAAGCACTTTGGAGAAATTTGAAGATGAGAAGAAAAAAGTCTACTTTGTTGGCGTTCATACAGCATATCAAAATATATTTAGTTTTTCCAGGATTTCAAATTTTACCAAATTGGTACGTGCAGTTGCATGGTTTTTCAGATCAGTCGAAATTTTCAAGAAAACAATAGGCGTTGAACATCTTCAGTTTTACTCGCAAGAGCTTCATGTCAGGGAAATTGAAAATGCCGAAATAACCCTGTTCAAACAAGCTCAAAACGAAAGCTTTCCTGAAGAAGTCAACAGACTTGCAGGGCAACAAACCAAAATGAAAAGAAAAAGCAAATTATTCAATTTGAGTCCTTTTCTTGACAAAGATGGAATTTTAAGAGTACAAGGAAGACTAAATAATGCTCATAACTTGAGTCTCTTCGCAAAATTTCCAATTATTCTAGACTCGAAGCATTTATTGACAAAATTGATAATAAGACATTATCATGCATTAAACAATCATCAGGGAAGGGAAGTTGTCTTGAACGAAATAAGGCAGAAATTTTGGATTTTAAATGCGAGAACCGCTATACGAAATTTTCAGCGAGCTTGTGTTATTTGAAGAAAAAATAATGCAAAACTGGAAACTCAAATTATGGGGGATTTGCCAGAAGCGCGAGTTATACCTCAAGTCCGAGCGTTTGTGGTTTCTCGGATGGATTATTTTGGTCCTCTGAACGTCACAATTGGTCGAAGACAGGAGAAACGATATGGGGTATTATTTACATGTATGGAAACGCGAGCGGTGCACTTGGAAATGGCTTCATCTCTCACAACAGATTCAGCAATTATGGCTATTAGACGTTTTATTTGTAGAAGGGGATATCCAACCGAAATATATTCTGACAATGGTACAAATCTACGGGGTGCAGAAAAGGAACTACGTATAGCATTGCAAGAGAAGTTGAATGTTCAAGAAATTAAAAATGTTTGTTCTATTCGTAAGATACAATGGTATTTTAATCCGCCAGCGGCAGCACATATGGGAGGAGTATGGGAGAGAATGGTACGATCGGACAAAGAAACTTTAAAAATAGTTTTAAAGGAACAATGCCCCAAAGAAGAAGTTCTCATTACCCTTTTTGCAGAGGCAGAATACTCCGTTAACAGCCATCCTTTAACTTATGTATCTAGCGATAGTCAAGATGTAGAAAGTTTGACTCCTAATCATTTTTTGATTGGAAAGTCATGTGAAGTTCCTAGCCCTGGAATTTTTTCTGACAGCGAGTTCATTCATAGGAAACAATGACGAATTTCACAGCGTCTTGCAGACCATTTTTGGAAGCGATGGTTGCACGAATATGTGTCAACATTAGTCAGAAAAGGAAAATGGCAAAATAAAAAAAGGAATATTTCAGAAGGGGATATAGTCATTTTAGCAGATGAAACAAGCCCTAGAAATTCATGGCCTAAAGGCAGAGTGCTACGAACTCATCCAGGAAAAGATGGATATGTTCGAGTTGTAGATCTTAAAACAATATTTGGAGTTTACAGAAGGCCTATCTCAAAATTAGTATTGTTGAAAAGTGCTGAATGAAGGGAGTTTGAAGGAATTTCGTTTCTTTATTTTGAAGGCTGGGAGAATGTTGCGAATATATTGTTATTATTTTATATTGTTAGAAATAACATATAGTCGCTTTTGATTTTTAAAATGCCAGAGTTATGTCAACAAAAAATAAATAAAGTTATTCTGACACAAAACGTGTTAACAGTTAATTTTAGCCGGCAGTCTAGCTTTAAAAGTATACGCTAATACAATGTCCATAAACAAATTGTTTCTTCGTAAATTTCCTCATTATTGTTTATAAATAAAGCCATTTGTGGATGGCGGGCTGTCATCAAGCTGAACCATTTGTACATAAGTTTACAAAACCAAGCTGTAGCTTCATATACAGGATTCAGCTTATTTTTCATTATAAGGTATAATATGGCTGTTGCCGTTTTGTGTAGTAATGCATGAGCGGTGTTAACATTCATTTTCTCAAAATGGTTTGGGTTGAAAATGTTTTCTTTTAATTTTGGTGCCATTTTAAGTTCTTCATGGCGTTCCATTTCAAATGTTTCCTCTACAGCAGCAAGATTTATACAGTCTGAAGGTAGTTTATATTTTTGCACAGTTTTCTCGTCCAGATAAAATTTCTTATACTTAATTAGTGAATTATGGTAGCGGGTGGGCACTCTCTGTGATCACGACAGGGAAAGGCCTACTTCAGGGACCCGACCCTGCCCAGGCGAGCCATGGTTTCTTCCGACTCCTTCCTTGGAAGAAACCATGTCCTTACCAAATCCTACCCCCAAGCCCAAACTATCCCTTCCCTCCTACACCCCCTAGAGGAAAGCACCGGGAAACTACCTCTAGTTTATATATTTCCCAAGAGAATCTCATGGATATTATGTCTCATGGTAAAATTGATGCCCGGAGTATAAACTGTCCCCCATTCGGATCTCCGGGGGAGACTGCTGTGAGAAGATCCAACAAAGATTTGCAAACAAAAACTCTATTTCTCCGCAAAGCAACTACTATTGCAACGTGGAATATCCAAGGCCTTGTATTACATCCAGGAAAATTAGATATTGTTAAACGTGAAACTAACAAGCTTAACATCATCGGTTTATGTGAAACACACTGGAAGGGTAGTGGACACTTTACTTCAAAGAGGGGAAACAATATAAATTTCGCCGGCCATGAAACAAACTCTGTACACGGAGTGGCAATATTGATACCAAAACAACTAGAGTCCGCTGTGCTAGGCTATAACCCTATAAACTCAAGAATAATGACGATTAAATTAAGTGCTAAACCCTGCAACATGAACATAATTCAGGTTTATGCACCAACAGCTAAAAGTAGTGAAGAGGAAATAACGGAGTTTTATCAACAACTTGAAACAACAATAAAAGGTATACCTAGTAAAGAAATTATGTACATACAAGGAGATTTCAATGCCAAAATAAGACAAACAGAAGAAGACGATCAAATAAAACACGTGATTGGTAGATATGGCTTAGGCTCAAGGAACAACGCCGGTGAAAAGCTAATCGAGTTTTGTATTGAAAATAGCTTAACTATTGCGAATAGTCTATTTCCTCAACACCCAAGACGACGATACACATGGGTATCACCAGGGGGGCAGTTTAAGAATCAAATAAACTACATCTTAGTACGAAACAGATAGAGATCCAGTGTTAACAACGTACAAACTCTACCTGGGCTCGACTGTGGCAGTGATCATAAATTGCTCATGGCAAAAATCAAAATCCACATCAAAACGAGAAATGACAAAAGAAAATCTATAGACTTACGGTCTGAAAATATGGAAAATTACAAACAACAACTACAAAGAAATCTGGAAAAAATCACAGATCTAACAAATGAGATGAACACTGAACAAATGTGGAACAAAATGAAAACGGTAATGTTAGAAACCAAAGAACAAGTCATAAAAAGTACCAAACATATAAAGAGAAAACATTAGATGAAAGAAGAAACGTGGAAAGTTGTGGATGAAAGAAAACAACTGAAAACGGCCGGTATAAACACAGCAGATGAAAGAGAAAAATATCGAAGACTTAGTAGGAAAATACAAAGCCTATGCACAAGAGACAAAAACCAACACTTACAGGAGACATGTCAAGAAATTGAAACATCTTCAAATGCTAATGACACAAAAAATATGTTCTAAAAAATAAGAGAAATCACACGAGAATTTAAGCCCAAGACATGGAAAATAGAAAACCGAGATGGGAAAGTCGTAACTGAAATAGAAGAAGTACTAGACGTGTGGGAACAGTATTGCGAAGACCTATACCGAACTGAAGATCAAGAACAGGAGTTCAAAGATCCTCCTTCGATATTACAAATAGAACATGAACCATCTATTCTAAAGACAGAAATAGAAGAAGCCATTCATAGCCTAAAGAATAATAAAAGCGCAGGTGAAGACAATGTCAGAGGAAAAATGATCAAGCAATTAGACTACAAAGGCATCGATATAATATGGAATATATGTAATAAGGAATGGCAGACCGGATTATGGCCAAGTGACTGGACTACATCTACTCTCGTTCCGCTTCATAAAAAAGGGGCCAGTCAAAAGTGTAGTAATTATAGAACAATTGCATTAATATCTCACCCTAGCAAGATAATGCTCGGAATATTACTGCAACGACTTAAAAATTATCTAAATAGTCAGATCCCACAAGAGCAGGCAGGATTTGTTAGCGGTAAAGGCACAAGTCAACAAATCTTAAATGTGCGGCAAATTATCGAAAAGGCCAGGGAGTTTACAATACCAACGTACATATGTTTTCTAGACTATAGCAAGTCCTTTGATTGCGTAAACTGGCATAAATTATGGCAAGCTTTATTAGAAATGGGAACCCCTCAACACCTAGTTCTACTAATACGAAACCTAGATGAAAAATCAAGGTCGATGGAAGAAGCTCTAAATTCATCAAAATTCAACGAAGTCTCTGCCAAGGATGCGTCTTGTCACCCCTATTATTTAACATCTATGTCGAACTTATAATGCGTAAAGCTCTGGAGAACTGGGAAGGCGGCATCGCTGTCGGAGGAAGGAAGATACATAATTTACGCTATGCGGATGACACAACTCTTATCGCAAAAACCGAAGAAGAGATGTCCGAACTCATTGATAGAGTGGAAAGAGAAAGTTCACGTTTCGAGCTGAAACTGAATAGAGACAAAACCAAGTTAATGACCATAGATAGAGGTAACAAGATAGGAAACCCACCGAACATCAGGAATGTTGAGAATGTTAGTGAGATCATTTATCTCGGCTCCCATATCAACCGAGAAGGCAGTTCGACTACTGACATCAGAAGAAGATTAGCACTAGCTAAAGCGGCCATGACTAACCTAAATAAGATCTGGAAGGACAAATACATCACGAGAACAACGAAAATAAAGATCGTAAATACTCTTGTTTTTCCAATCACTTTGTATGGCTCAGAAGCATGGACCTGGCGAAGATTGATGCGTTTGAGATGTGGATTTGGAGAAGGCTCTTGGGAATCCCATGGACAGCACGTAGAACAAATGCATCCATACTAAAGGAACTCAACGTCCGGGATAGACTATCAACAAAAATCAGGCGACGAATCCTTAAGTACTTTGGACATGTCACTCGAAGAACAGACGATGACTTAGAAAAACTTGTCAACCAAGGGAAAGTCGAAGGAACCCGACCCCGCGGGCGCTCTCCAAAACGTTGGATCGACCAAGTTAAAGCCTTCACTGGGGAGTCACTTCAGGAAAATATAAGGTCGGCTTCAGATAGAGAGAAATGGAGAAATATCACCAATACGGTCACATAATACATGAGATCACGACACTTCAGTAATGAAGTTTACGACAAAGAGAGAGAATTAGTGAATTCGAGATATTTTTATACACATGAACCGGATCTGGCATTATGTAAAGGTTTTCTTGTGCTGGAATAGGATGCTGACAAACATTTTTAATTTTTCCTTGTCTGTGTGCTGTAATATTTAATTTCCGCCAAATGGCTCTATTCTGTGGACCCATATCAGAAATTACTGATCTTATAGTTACGCCTATTTCATTGGCTCGTCTAATTATATATAAGATTTTTTCGAGTGCCTCATCCGAACTGTATGAATTTGATGTGTATTCATAGCCAATGACTTGCTTCCAATGGCTAGTCACTCCTGAAAGCATAAACACCAAAGCGTGTGTTGCTATTTCTTCCGAACTGTCTTTATTCCGCTTAACTTCATTGTTGGTCTTCCTACTACTTTTTTTGTACTGTTGTCGTACTGTAGTCCTGGCTGTATTGCCATTTCATCCAACAGCAATGACGCATGTTTCTCTTCGCTTTTAAATGAGGATACCTAAGATGCAAGAAAAATTATAAAAACATTTCTTTTAAATACCAGTTACTTGCCTTTAGTTGTAAAAGGTGAAAAACTTCTTCTAAAACCCCTGATCTACATTTGAAATTAGAAATGCGATGTTGTAAAGTCCTAATACTTGGATGAGGCAATCCCTGTTTTTTAATCTCTTCATATCCCTTAGCTCCACAGGCCATATATAATTTAAGACCTTTTCTGATAGTTTCCTCTGACCACTCTGCGCCTCTGTGTGTGCCGTTTATTAAAAAGTCGGTTTGATCGGAATTGAAGACTGCATTATACTTTTCCTCCATTTGCTCAATTCTTTTTTCTAACAAATTAATTTTCAAAGTGTTCTTGGGTATTTATTTACACACATAAAACTAAACCTAATTAAAAACAATAGTAATAAATTGATTAAACTACATAAATTAATAACTAATAAATAGCTAAACTATTCTAATTGTAATTGTCTGTGCCACAGTTCGAATACGATGGACACAGTTGAACTGGTTGGCTATATATCTTTTGGATAATGGATCTTAAGAAATGAATTTAAGTAAATGACTATTATTTATATTAAACAGAAACATGCAAATTGTTTGTAAACGTTTTACTCTTGAACATAACACTTTAATATAATACATCTGACTGTACGTTCATTTTTGCAAGGACACGCATTGAAATGCTTTTAGTGCTGCCACGAAACTGTAAATTGCTAATGTATTCCTCATTTTCAGCACTACTCAAATCTCAGACTTCCTCAGTTTCGAAACCTATAAAATAATTTTCATATATAATGCAACTAGTGGCTTCTTGATTATCAAATAATCATTTCTGTTTACACGAGATATATTGTTTGGAAATCGCGCGAGTCCGAAGGACGAGCGTGATTGCCTAAAACAATATATCGAGTGGAAACAGAAATGATTTGATAATCGAGAAGACACGAGTTGCATTCGGCTAGATTATATCACGAGTCAATAAACAACGTTTGAATAGTGTATTTCAAATATTAAAAGTACAGTTAATGTGGTTGTTATGACAATTGTACTGACAGCAGGTAACGTGATGTGTGTGAAGGCGTGTGATTATCACCTATTAATCAGGAAGGTATGTAATTGTCAGTTGCTATGTACATTATCAAAAGTTAGTACATGCGTAACTATGCATTTTGCCGTTTTTTATTGGTTGAATTTAGAGGGAGTGGTATAATCAGTTATAATATCACAAGAGCATCGAAAATAATCGATTATTTTCCGAGTAACGAGACGTCCCAAGAAGAACACCTATATTGGAGTAACATTGGTAAATTATTGTGTGAATTAGTTACAATATTGTACATCTATATAGATCTATGATCAAAATGTGAACATCCTGCAATACTTTTACAATATTGGCTATCAATATAAATTCTGTATAATTTCATTATATAAATTCAATATAGAAATAATATGTTAACCAATATTGGCAACAAAATATTGATACAATAATGTAAATCTATATAGATCTATGATCAAAATGTGAACTTCCTGCAATACTTTTACAATATTGGCTATCAATGTAAATTCGATATAGTTTTATTATATAAATTTAATATTGGTATAATACATTCATCAATATTGGCAAACAAAACTAAAATTTATATAGAGCTATGATCAAGTGGGAACTACGGAATGTTGAAAAAAATAATCATTGTATGTAATTATATCATATATATTCAATACTGGAAGCCAATATATTATAATAAATTGTTAACTAAATATTGGCAATTCGCGTAAATACAATTGTGGTTATGAATTAATGTATACAAAAAGAGAAAATCAAATAAAGGTACAGAACTGCAAAGATTCAAAGTAAACATATATTATAATAAAAATTATTCGTAACACTTATTTTCAATACGTATTTTTAAGAACTAATATAAGTTACACTAATCACGACTTCTTAAACCAGTTATCTAAAACAGAAATAAAACAGTAATCAATCACCCTAAAAAAAGATCAGTCATTTGCGATTGCGTTTATTGGTGAAATGTTGATTAATTTAATTTTCATCGGAAATCTGAAAAACATGTTATTAAATAGGTACATTAAGACATATCTCAACAAGCATATACCTGATGAGTTGTCTTAGTTATGCCAAACTTTCTGCCTCCATCTCTATTAGCAGCTGTTCCTAGGAAAAAACCGATATATTTTAAAATATCAACTTCTGTACCATGTTCGGACCTTATGCGCACTGCCTCTAAGATAAATACAGAATTATTAAATAACATATGTAAAATATAACTTATTTAATACTAACTAATCACAGATTGATAGATACTCATTAAAGAACAACATTGCTTCTTGCCACCTTTTCTTTATTGTTTTATCTATCCTCTTTTCAATCTCTAAATATACCAATGCTATAAATATACTTCTGGAATAAGTAGTGAAATATGTAACTATAAACAAAAAAGTTTAGTTACAAAATTAGTACAGACATTTATAGTTTACAACACACAGCATTAAAAGACCGGGAATCAGTTTTCAATAATATAGTAACATCAACATGTGAGCAAATGAAAACGAAATCAAGTTTGGCTTTGAAAAAATTAAGTCATATGGTGTATTACTTCTGATGTTTTTTATTTAAATATGACAGGTAAATGAGGTTACAGATTATACATACATGACAGTTATTATAATAGTCCATATCCAACATAGTGTGAATTAACAATCGACATGTTTTAATTTTCAAAGCCAAGCTTGATTTCATTTTCGTTTGCTCAATTGTTAGTTATACTCGCGTATAGAAAACAAAAAAATACTCTATGAATACATTTTGTAAGTTAGAATATGATTACCGCCCTTAAATCGAACATTTAGCTTTACTTTTAAAAATAAAAAGTTGCTTTACTTACTTTTACGTTGCATGCTGTATCGACAGTCAACAACGAATGTACCTACAGTAATTACAATGGCACTGGCACAGGCAGGAATAAAGATTAATAAATATGAAATTATGCATAGACACAACGAAACAACGAGGCAATAGGTGATACGATTTTGTTGATACTGTTGAGGCTGATGATGGTCTACAATGGCCGGCTGTTATTTTAGTGAGTGCATTCCTAAGCCTAAATCCTAACGGTTGCATTTTTCCCTTTCTCCTGTTCTGTGCGGACATCTGATTGTTCGGTTAAGTTTTTGAATATTAGCCATCTTCTATTGAAAGCGTGCACTTAACAAAGACAAGGAATATGGCACCGAGTGACGATTCGCACTTCGTATTTGATCGGGTGTCCTGTTCGGTGCCATGTATACGGGAGTGATAAACTATTACACAAAGCGCCCGTTCGTAGATCAGCGGTTAGAACGTTGTTTTAGCAATGAAATGTCCACAGGTTGGAATTGGACCGTCTGCGAATTTTTTTTGCGTTGCAAATTAACGTAATTGACGTTGCCAGGTGTTTCAGTATTATGGCAACACTAAAAAATATTTACTTATTTTGTATATAATTTTGAATACAAGCTTTCTATATTAAAGACGTTAAAAACCTTCTGTAATTTTTTAATTTACAATTCAATTTTAAAAATGTAAAAACCATTTTAATTGGACTAAGCCTTCCTATGTGATGGGAACAAGAGCTAGTAGTAAATAATGATATGTAAATATTGTAAAACAGTATTGTATCATGAACATATTTATATAGCATATCTACATTGTCATCCTAATTGAAATAATATTTGTATTAATATAGATTCCAAGGTTGCATTCAATATTGCAGTGTTATATTGTAGCGATATATTGCTTATATTGAAAATCGAAATTCGCAAACTATATCAATTACTATATTGTATTCATATAGATTATATGACAATATGCTATAAATAAATAATTGTATGAAAGTATTGTAAAACAATATTGTGTCATTAACATATTTATATAGCATATCTATACTGGCATCATAATTGAATTAGATATTGTATTTATATAGATTCCAAGGCTGCATTCAATATTGCAGTGTTATATTGTAGCGATATATTGCTTATATTGAAAATCGAAATTCGCAAACTATATCAATTACTATATTGTATTCATATAGATTATATGACAATATGCTATAAATAAATAATTGTATGAAAGTATTGTAAAACAATATTGTGTCATTAACATATTTATATAGCATATCTATACTGGCATCATAATTGAATTAGATATTGTATTTATATAGATTCCAAGGCTGCATTCAATATTGCAGTGCTATATTGTAGCAATATATTGCTTATGTTGAAAATCTAAATTGGCAAAATATATCAATAACTATATTGTGCTTATATAGATTACATTTAAATACGCAATAATTGTAAAACTATCATTGGGTAATCATAGATACAATATAGCGCTGCAATCTATTGGTAAATAATTGGAAAACAATATATACACTATATCGGTAGATTATTGACAATATTGAACAATCATTTAATATTGGGCCAAGTATTTGCCAACCGATTGTCAATACAGTGTTCTTCTTGGGGTAATCTACGAAAAACCACGAGAGCGCAGCTCGAGTGGTATTTTAAGGATTACGTCGAGTTACGAGTGAAAAATAATCATTATTTTCGATTGCTCGAGTGGTATTCGTTACGATTATATAATGAATAGACCGATAATAATAAATTATTTTATTTCTTAGGTTGGCACTGTTTGTGTTAGTGGCACTGTTTATGTTGGTGGCACTGTAAGTCTATGTCAAATTCGACGTTATCAGGTTAGGTTTTGCGTCAGCCTATGTCAAAACTGACGCAAAACCTAACCTGCTAACCTCGAATTTGCAATAGACAGTTATTACATCATGGCTCTAGATTATTATTATTCATTATTTTAGCTTTGTTGGACCCACCGAAACACCGAAGTGATTATACCACGTCGTCAAGGGTATATCCGTTTATCTATACCTTGTAACTAAGTAAAATTCTCAATTACTATTGGCCAAATTTATAATGAGTTGTATAATCAGAAATAATACTATAAGTACTTCGATATTATCGGGTTATATGTCAATAACTTGTTGCACAATAATAAAAGAGTGTCAGTTTGACAGGTTAAATAATCCGACCGCGTTAGCGGGAGGATTATTCTGTCAAACTGACACGATTTGTGATTGTGCAGGAAGTTTGAGACGTATAACCTGTTCGAAGTACGCATTGTATTTGATTTGATTATTTTTTGAGTAAATTTTAATATTAGGAACAAATAAATATTTTATTGGCAGCTCGATTTGTTTGTATTGACCTAGCTGAAAGTCATCTCCTTGAAAACAACATCAAGTTGACAAAAGTTATGTATTGCGTTGCCTAGTGAAGTTACTCTAGTATGATCGATTTTGTATAATCGAAATTATACAAGATAACTTAACTAAATCCAGCCTTCTGATTGGTTGAAATCTCTACGAAAAAAATAATCATTATAATATACCCTTTACATAATTCGTATTTCATACCAACTTATCTACCACAGTCAATTAAATGTCTGGCACGTTATTGTATAGTAGGGTTTACAGAAGGATAAGATTCAGCTAAAAAACAGTACGTATTCCCGCTTTTCTTGGAGGAGGGCTGTAAAAATGTGTTGCTGTAAAGGTGGGAATGGAGTTCCATTTTAATCAATTTCTTATTGTCAATTCTTTCAGATTCAAATTAATTTTCTTTAAAATGTGCCTGAAACAAAATTATGATACACATTGATAAAAGTCGCTTGCGTTAATGGAAAATGTAAAAGTTAAACTGAACTTACTTCACAAATACTTGCTCTAAGGGGCAATTTTCCTTTGTACATTTTAACCAGATTAGTTCCTTGGAGTATGTAGAACAATCTAACCCCGTTTTCGGAACGATTTTTGCAACAGGGCACACAGCAGCCCGGCATTTTCTATCTATAATTAATACTTGTTAATTTTTAAAATATGAAATGTGCACTGAACTTGCACAAAAAACGAAGAAACACTGAAGTATAAGCACAACTTCGATTTCGAACGGAATTATTTCAATTTGACATACGCACAGCTGTTACGAGACGATAGTAGCAGCAAATATTCCCATTTCTAGAGCCAGTAATATGGAAGGAGAGAAAAATTAATGCTTTTGTTAGGGCCTACACACATTTTTTACATTACACAGGAATGTTTGTACTAAGTACACACAAATCTTAAATCTGCAAATAACCTAAATTAGTACCTTTGTATATTGTTATAAACTTTTTTAATGCAGGTGGATTTTATTACCTCTAGGAACATTACACGGTTTTACATTTGAAATGTTTGCTGCGATTAGCGTCTCGTGATTTTACAGTGTATCCGCCATATTTGCTCCCAAAATAGAAAACACTGGCGCAATCAATTGCGGTACTCTATTAATATAGGGACTCTACCGCAGTGCTGCCAATCTGCGGGTAATTACCCGAAATGCGGGTATTTCAGACATTTGCGGGTAATTACGCGGGTATTGAATATTACGGGTAATTTCGGGTATTATGGAGCTGAAGCTACCCTTTGCTTTATTTCTTCAAAATTTCAAACGTAAAAAACAATATTAAATAGATATCAATAGCTTTCTACCCCATTTGATTCTAAAATGAACATTTTACACTTTTATTTTAATTTTTTAATGTGTACTGATGTGAGATAGGTGATTTTCCAGTCGAATACCTCTAAAATTTGTATTATTTTGTACGGTTACTGTAGAATTTGTAATTTTTGAAAAATTTTTACAATTAAAAATCAAATTTTTGGCTAATTATAAGATCACTGTAAGAGGAAGTTGTTATCACACCAGATTTGTTTTACTTCAAAGGATTTATGTTGTATTTTTAATAAATAAACAGAAACATAATTAAAACTTGAGTTTTATTAAGTTATGGAGTATTAAAATAATAAACATAAAAAATTAAATTATTTGAATTCGCGGGCTTTCTGCTGTCTTGCACTTGTGGGTAAAATCGGGTATTTTCGGCATCTGTTGTGGGTATTCGGTAATTTTACGAACGGTAGCGCTGCTCTACCGTTTGACAGACCACAAACATAGATTGGTTATAACATGTGTCAATTAAAAATCTTCAAGAAAATGATAGCAAATCCACGTAAAAAGCGTTATTATGGCGTAATCTAAGCGTGAGTTCAGTGTTTTAAATTACGGGTACGATTAGCGCAGGCGACGGTGAATAGTTTGCGTGTTTGTCTAGTTGACGCTTCAATAGATAATATAGTAGCGAACTAATTAAAAATTGCTGCAAGTAAGATAGATGATTATTGTGTAGTTTCGTACAAATACATTATAATTTTAGGAGATTTTGATGGTCTAATTATCTGAGCAAAGAGCGATTGAATGGGCTATGTTAGGAGTAAGCTTACGGGACCACATGCGAAACGAAGAAGAACGAATGTAGAGGATGTAATACAACAAATTGCGAATTTGAAATGTAATTGGGTGAGGCACATTGCAAGAGAAGGAAACGATAGGTGGACTAAACGCATAGTGTAGTGGGGACCGCAATCACTAGAGAACCGTCGGGTGTCCACGTAGATGTTGGATAGACTATATAAAGGAAACGCTTGTCAGAAACTGTCATCAGTTGGCACTGAATAGATGTGACTGGAAAAAGCGTGGGGAGGCCTATGTCCAGGAGTGGACGAAGAAAGGCTGCCGAAGAAGACGGCATAATTGAAAGTTCACAAAATGTTGAAGGCTGTAATTTTTAATTGGATGACCTCACAAAGGGAAACTAATACTGTTCATCATACAGTATCAGTTTTATAATTATCAAGATCTTAACTCAATTTGATAATAAAATTTCTTTCTTCGTAACTGTTTATATAGATAGCGATTGTGAACACTGGCCGTTATTAACGAAAAATTTGATTAGTATATGAATAGGACTACAAACTAATTTTTGTATAGTAGAACGATAAGGGACCCGAATCAAATATCGTCTGCCTAATTCGTAGCCTTTGATGAGAACCTCCAAGCAACACACATTCGTATGGTCATTTCTGACCAGCTTGGAGATTTAAGGCCATAATTGTGTATTTGCTCTAAAACGAATATAGCCCTAGGATTATTATTGTTTGCATCTTCTCGAAGGGTTTCTAATTTCTTCGAAACATTTATATAACCGTCAAAAAACTGCACATTTTTAAGTTTCTCATTATTTCTTTCTTTCTCAGCAGTAATGCGTTTTCTCTCTGCAACTGTGTTGTCTCACCACACTGAACATTAACTTGTACTGTAACATCACTTTTTTTCTATAAAAATAAGTTACTGATGGATGTATTTAATAATAGTTAATAAATAAATATTTACCGACTGACTGTTTAACTGATTATTTAAGCGTTAAATTTCCGATTTATACTTGTCACACAGCAAGGTAAGTTCCTCATTTTTGGTTATTAAGGACTGACTTTCATAAGGGACCTTAAGCTTCTATTACAAGGAGAAATAGGGATTCAAAATTAAAAAATACACGTAGATCTATTTGCTTACCATTCGGGATTCATTGCTTGGAATAAACATAGAAGCATGTGGAATAGTAAAAGCATGGTTTTATCGAGCATATTTTACCTGTTTTTTAAATTTTTGGAATCGCATTATTTTTCAAGTTTCGTCTGCCTCGTGAATCAAGAAACTATTCAGTGGCAGCGAAGTGCAATGAACACACCTTTGATCTGTCACTAGGAGGTTCAAAATCATCTTAAATAGAAATTACGATTTGAAGTTAGTAATTTATCATACATTTATCCCTTCGCTGACCAGAGCTGGGCAGTAATTAATTACTTTTTAATTAAATTACTAATTAAATTCCTTTTTGTGTATTTGCCTTGGAATTGAATTACTTTTCAAAATGCGGTAATTGTAATTGGGAATTGCCATCTTTGTTAGAAAGTACTTGAAAATTACTTTTTAAAAGTAATTAATTACTGCATTCAATTACTCAATTACTTTCGTGTAATTAAATTACTCTAAAGTATTTAAATTACTTTATAGGTATTTGAGTTACTTGTGGTAATTGAAATTACTCGAGGTAATTGAATTACTTTGTGGTATTTCAATTACTGAATTACTGACCTCGATAGAGTGCTAGATCTCCAGAACGCATAAATAAAATAAGTTCTTATTAAGTTACATATTAAGCAAATCGCAGGGTATTCCCCGTGCAATATAAGCCTAATTTATTATTTCCTCTGACGAGTGACGAGTCGAATAACAGCAACTTCTGCATTTTGTATGACGCGTCCACGAACATTAGTGCGTGTGTCTGTAGCTTGTAATAATGACAATATTTATTGTGAGAGACGCTAAGTGTAAGACGCTGTAAGAATATTTGCGGTAAGTACATTACAGGTTACAATACCTACGGTAAAATAATAATTTTAAATAGCTTCATTAGACGATATTGGTTCATAATGATTATTTATTCATTTCAATTTGCTTGTTTTAAACGATCCGTGCAAGTGTAACAGACGTTAGGTCCAGAAAATTACGTTTTTGAGTGAGGAATTGAATTAAACAGACAAAATCCGATAACAACATTTAAACAACCGAAAACACATATATAAAATGTACCTAATTGCAAAATCCCATGTCTGGTTGACTCAAAAATGCATTATGGCGTATGGTAATTTTAAAACGCCGCCGCATAAGTTTACCGCATTTGCATTGTACATTTTGTAAATTATCCATTCTTTGTCGCTTTCTTGCCTTGTAATGCTCATATGCTGCTTTCTATACTGGCTGCAGCATGTTAGCTTCGATTATTATTAAAAAACCCCTTGCTAATTACGAGACATTCAAATATTGGCTTCTTAATGATTTTACACAAAATTCCATTTAGTTTTTTAAAAGAAGAGTGTATAGTGACCCAATTTACGTAATTTCAAATATTTTATTTCCCTAAACTTAAAATCAATAGGTATTATTAAAGATGTTAATAACATTTTGAAATTTGAAGTAAAAATATCAAAGCAACCTGAGCAATTTAATTGTCGAGCGTTCACAGTAATTTTCTTATTCGGTGTGTTCAAAAAGGAATTACTTAAGGGTTGGCCATGGAATATAAAAGTATTGGCAACAGCAAGCTTTAGAATTCATTAACATAATCACTGTTGTTGCTGTCATAAGTTTATATTATACGCTGATATCGCGATTGAAAATTCTAAAAATTGCCATATTCAACCCTTATGTAATTTATTTTTGAACACATAGTATAAAGGTCACTTGAATGTAAAAATGACTTCATTGTTACGTGCTTGAGCAAATGTCTTTTGTTTTTGTATCTAAAGTACGAATTCTTATTTCAATCAGCCGTTTTCAACTAGGTTTATCAGTCATCTGTCAACTTTCAATGGTCCCTGATCAACACCAAATTGATATTTTGTTTTATAATTTCAGAAGTTACCTAATACATTTTTAATAACTATTTGTATTACTAGGGAGGAAAATGTATCATTCCCTCCCGCAGATGTAGTTTAGTTCTTCAGAGTTTGCGAGAACAGTACCTAATCAATTTATTGTAATCATGCAAGGGATGAAATGACGTTTTAGTCCAGAGTTATACATACAACACTTTTACATTTTATGATGAGACTATCTCTTGTAATCAGCTGCATTCAAAAATATTTAAATATGAAAACCAGGAGGCTAGTTGATTTATTATTAATAATAATCACATTGTCTCCCGTCTCTAATGGCAACGGCAGTCAATGTATTATATTCCCTCCCACTGCCATTGGAAACCAACCAGGGACCCAAAAGTATATTTATTTTTCCTATACCCCTAACAGCCGACAGAAAATGTTACTTTCGTATAAAGGGGTAAAAAAAGTATTTTCAAACAGAGCCAACAAATAATGCTCAAGTTGCGCCAATTGGATCGTTCTTCTACAAAATCTAAATAGAAATTTGCTGTCAAACACTTAAGAAATCCAATGCTCCACCCTGTATACTTCGGTAAGTTACATATTTTCGTCATTCAGCCTCATGTTAAGCGTATTTAATAATAGATTGTTCTACAAGTTAAGAAAAGTGAAAGTGAAATGCAAAGGGAGTGGATTAATTTATCACGAACATGGAAAAATCACTTTTATAACATATTCAGCGTGCTATTTTTTCTAATATCATTACAAAATCTAGCCAAAATTAAATTCGACATTTCTTCATATTCGAAAATTTTTTTTTAATTGGCAGTGAAGAACGTCGAAATCGTCAAATAAAATACGAGAAATCGGCAGTGAAGTAATCCATTGTTTTACAACTTTTTGTAGGCGGCTGGGCGATAGGTAAACGTCAATCGACGTGAACGTAACCTATAAAAGTTGGTTAAAATGTTGTAACTTCGCGATTTCTCGATTTAAAAAAACAATTTACTCCTGGGCACTGGGACTTCCATTTCAATCCTTGTGTGGTTTATTTACAACTAAATACATAATCGTGATAAAAAGCTCAACTTTAGTGATAACTTATGTGGAAACTAATATAAAAAAATATATAGATTTGAACTTCCAAGTCCCTATACGTTCTTACTGAAGGGACTTTGTACTAAAGTATATTAGGTTTAATCGGTTTATTATAACCTAAGGAATCTATGCCAAATCGGTGTCCCATTTTTTTTGGGACACCCTGTATAATTGTTATCTTTGAATTTATTTAGTTACTTACATCTTACATCAAAACAAACTAAAAACTTTTGGTTTTGGTGAACGGTGCATGTAGCTAGAAGATTTAATTATCAAAAAACCTTCAAGAGTGATAAAGTATTAGGTTACTATAGTTAACAAAACATAAAAATTAAGCATTTTTAGATAACGATTACGAATCGACACGACACTAATGATAGTTGCAAGAAAATTCTACTAAATACAACTATATGACAATAATTTTTATTGAAAGTAATTGAAAAAGTAATTGATGTTGTACAATTACAATTACTAAGTAATTGGTAATTGAATTACTATTTTCTGTGGGTAATTGAATCTCTGGTAATTAAATTACAACATTGGGCGGTAATTGGTAATTAGTAATTAATTACTTTTTAGTAGTAATTTGCCCAGCTCTGTCGCTGACAATAACTAAACAGTAATTTGAAATTAAATTTCTATCACAAACCGCTATCAATGCAGAAATGCTTAATTAAAGCCTCTGTGACACGAAATTTGAAAATTATAACTAGCCGCTGTTAACATAATTAGCAATGGAAATTTGTCCAAATATTTATGCAGGATTTTTATCCACCACAGCACTGGTACCTTTTATATTTACCCCTTGAGTGATAGCCTTTATCCAGCTACAAAAATATTCCATATTTGATAGAAATTCGTGATAGGAGAAATTTTTCTTATCCATATTTCCACATGAAGAAATACAACAAGACATTTTCAAAAATGTTTTAACCAAACACAAGTTTTCAAATTTGAAACGTCAAGTTGTGTCAACTAGCGCCAATGAGACAAATGTGAACTATTGCAATAAATGTCAAAACAGGTTAGCTGGCAGGCTTTGTATATGTACGCAGGCGACGGTTTGGAACGCGGACACTGGCCTACCTCAACAACATGGCTGCCGTGACGTAAGACTTGAGCAGTCTATTGCGCAAGGTTTTTCGATTTTTTCTAATTTCCATTTGTATAAAATGGGCATAACCTAACTTTTGTTAATGACTTGACAGCATATTTACAGGGTTAAATTCATTACCCTAACAGGGCCTCCTATCGGGAAAATAACTATTGAGCGATTTATACTATTTATAGTAGCCATTTCCATGTCGACAGAAGGAGTTGACTATGAGTAAACAAAATTTGTTTTACAATTTATACACATTTTTGTTGCATGTGTGCAATGTCGGGTAAGGTCTGCAAGGCGGGTAGAGTTACAAAAAACCCGTTTTTGAATTTTTGAATACAATAAAATACCACAAAGAGGTTTAAATGTTGAAGAAATATGAGTCATACAGTGTCTTCAATTTATTACAATTAATGGAAATTGGAAAGTTCGAATCCAAAACACAAATGATATAGCATCATTTGTAGAAATTTTCTCGGTAATTTAATATGCTTTATTAACATCTAAATTACATTAGATACATGGGCTAAATCACAATATAGCCCACTGGTGCTTAGGCGCATGCGCGTGATAATGTGATTCTCAGTTTGTCGGAGGTTCTACAAATGTTCAGACCATGGAGGCAAAACACGGGAGTCTCATGCCAGACCCAATCTTGACTACCGTCAAGGTGCGAATTTAAGTTAGCTGCAGTTTAAGATTTGTGTGTACTTAGTACAAAAATGCCTGTGCATCACCGTAAAAAAAGCAGTTAGTCCAATCGTAGTATATAATTGTGAATTTGAATTTCCCAGTCAGTATTTCTCTTATCCATAGCTTAAAATCCAGTTTCACCACTGGCATAAAAGTTCCTTTATGCGCATATTCCGTAAGTGTCAAAATGTACCAGTGGGCTATACTGGAGTTTTACCGATACATGTTTTATAGGTGTAATTTGGCAAAGTACTGAATATTTTGAAGCACGATGAACAACAAAAAGAGATATAATTTAAAATAAGACAATTTCGGGCATGCTTTTGAACCCTATATTTAAGGAAGATTTGTAAAAAAAATTGAAAATGCATTCGAAAAATAAACATTTATTTAGATAATCTGCTGAATTGTGCAAAATATGCATTAAAATTTACATAGTACAGTATTAGTTAAAATTTTAAAATTGATGGGATGTAAATGTAAATTGATAAATTACAGTACCTACCTCCTATTACTATTCCATATCACTTGTGTAATAAACAATGTATATTAAATTATAATTTACATATACCTAACTGTGCTATGGTATTATGTAAGTTTTTACTGTATAATAGTTGGCGTTAAAAATATCTCTATTAATTCACAACTTGTACTATAGTCCATTTTCTAAACGCTAAAAATTCGTCAAAGTTCTAACTTCGTTGACTCAAAACCGATTTTGATTTTTTTTTTATTATTTCGGAAAAAGTTTATAGCAAAGTTCCCCATAGGTGAGAAGGTGTGCTTTTTATTTTTTTATTGCCTGACATTTGATAACATAAGGTTTCTGGGTTAGCAGATTACAAACCTGGCCTCAAAATTGGTCTAAACAAATTGCGTCTACAAAATGGCGTCGAATGTCTAATTTTTAATTTTCTTTTGTTATTATTTTTATTAGATGTTTGGGGGTTTTTTGGGTCGCTGATTACGAATTTGACATTAAAACTCAAATTAAAATAAAAATGGCGGATCCAAAATGGCCGAAAGTGGTTTTTTTTTAATTCGGATTTTATTTCTTTTATTCCTAGAGGTTTTTTGGGTCGCTGATCTCAAATTTTATGTTGAAATTTATCAAAAATGGAAACGGTGTCTGAAAAATGTTGGAAACAAATTATAGAAGAGTTAAATAAGTATTTAAGATATTATATTTTAATGGATTTATTAAAATTAATCCAAGATACACTTAAAAGCAAGAAAACAATTATTTAGCTTTAATCGTTTCTTCCTCTACTTCTTCCATTGACACTGTCGTGAATTAAGGCAACTATTTCCCCCACATTCAACACAAGCGGTCGAGCACTAAAGGCCACTTTTCCTACACCCACAAGCTAGGCCGCAGCCAGTTTTTGCAGTTGCAAAAAATAATTTTGAAGTTGTTTTGTGGAGCTAGTTCTTGTGTCATTATGATTGGAAAATACTTACCTGCCTCACATTTTCAACCCCAGTTTTCCGTTGAAATATCTTGGTTTCCCAGCCACAATGTGTTTGAAAATACACGCGCTTTAAATGTTGTTCTGCTGCATCCATCGTAGGGCACAATGATGCTAAATTAACGCCTTAATAAACAAGTCAAACCTGAAATTCAATGTTTTTATTTAAAAAATATATAAATAATAAAAAACGTTCAATCAATTAAACATACCTGTAAAAGTTTAAGCAGTTACTTTTCTTTATACCATATACAGTGTGGTCCTTTAAGTGTGCAACAAATGGGACATTTTTTTATTAGTTGTACAATCGAAATTTAAATACGGCCACAAGTTAGTGCATGTTCGATAACCATATCAGATGCCCTTAGAATGGCTTCAAGTTAAACAATATACAGAGCAGGACAAAAAATATGAAATTCGTTCAAGAATAAAGTTACCTTATTTAAAAAAATATAGCAAAATTTTACTGAGGAAAGTTGTTTAGAATTAAAAGTTATGTTCAAATACAAAGTCACAGCCTCCTATTCAAATTTTGATTCTTTTTTGGAAAATTTTGTATTATTTCCGTATGATACATATTTTTATTATTCTGATTTTATTAAGAGTTTTTTCATATGTAAATTATTATTAGCAAAGCATTTGCCTTGTTAAAAAGAATATTTCCGAAATTCTAAAGTTCTGTTAAATATCGTTGCAACAAACATTAAGTGGACGCTTACTTAAAAAAATATAAATCCAAGTAAATTTTACAAATACGCTTCAAGTTGCTAAAAGTTATATAAAAGTGATGTGGTTGTGGCTACTTTAAATACATATAAAATCAGAATAATAAAAATATGTATCATACGAGGGTAATACAAAATTTTCCAAAAAAGAATCAAAATTCGAATAGGAGGCCGTGACTTTGTATTTGAGCATAGCTTTTGATTCTAAACAACTTCTCTCAATAAAATTTTGCTATATTTTTTTGAAATAAGGTAACTTTATTCTTGAACGAATTTCATATTTTTTGTCCTGCCCTGTATATTGTTTGACTTGAAGCCATTCTAAATGCATCTGATTTGGTTATCGAACATGCACTAACTTTTGGCGGTATTTAAATTTTGATTGTACAACTAATAAAAAAATTTCCCATTTGTTGCACACTTAATGGACCACACTGTATATTGAAAGCATACATTTTATACCAGAATTTTTTTATATAAACTTATGCAGCCTCTTGTAAATCACTGCTATTTGCAAATAGTTTGGCAAATTTATTCTTTCCTCTGTTAAAACATGCTGAAGTTGTGTCATATCCAGTTAAAGCATGTACAGAAAGAATATGCTCACTACAATTGGGGTACTATGCAAATTGCAGGCTTTTAGAGGAAGATATTTTTTTATTTTCTTTATTTTTGGTAGGTTTTAAAATATATACCGGGTGTCAACGAATTTATTAGACAAGTCATATCTTCTAGAGTATTAGGTGTATTAAAATGAGATTTGGTACAGGTAAATGGTATAGGAAGAGGAGAATTTTCGCGTATTTTTCACTTTTCGGTCACTTCCGGTTTCACCGGAAATGGCTCCGATTTCGAATTTTTAAATGGAACACCCTGTATATTTTTGCATATTTGGATTTCAGAGACAATTTTGGATCAGAATGTGACATTTTAAAAAGTTTTTAAGCCTACTTGATTTTTTTAGAGCCAGTTTTAATATGGCATCTAGGTGGCCATGATCAAACGCAAACTAATCTAAAGACCTCAGGTGATGTCAGAAAATTACAATCGCAAAGTTTGAGTGATTAGTATGATAGATAGGAATAAGACAAGTTGGCAAAAGCACGTTTTCTTGTCTAACTATTTTTGTTCAAATGGCGACCCTTTTTTGACAAGCACTTTCCGAAAAGAGAATTTTTTGGCGAATCTAACGATACTAATTTATTTGCGATTGGATTAAAAATAAGCTCATAAGTTAAATATTTCTAAGCAAAATACTAGATAATAATTTATTTACTTTTGTCAAGTGTGCCATGGATAAGTTTTTAAAATGTCACATGCTGATCCAAAATTGTCTCAGAAATCCAAATATTCAAAAATATACAGGGTGTTCTATTTAAAAATTCTAAACGGGAGCCATTTCCGGTGAAACCGGAAGTGACCAGAAAGTGAAAAATATGCGAAAACTTTCCTCCCCCTATGCCATTTACCTATACCAAATATCATTTTGATACACCTAATACTCTAGAAGTTATGACTTGTCTAATAAATTCGTTGACACCCGGTATATATATATATCTTTATCTACTCCTACTGCACAATGGCCATGAATTATGATTCATAATTCACGGTTTGCAGCCAATCATAAAATTCTATTTTCATTATTCAATAGTTTGCAAATTGCAACCAATCAGAAAATTCTATTTTCATTATTCAATAGGTTGTAGCCAATCACAAAATTCATTCTTATTATTAAATGACTTTTGAAGTTAACAGCTGTCACAAATGTCATAATTCTGAAATATGAACACAAGGCTCCTATTGCATAGGAGTAGATAAAATATCGTATTATATTCGAGATTATGGCCATTATTCACTCAGATGACTTGCGCCACGTGCCTTCGGCTTGTGGCGCAAATGTCATCTTCGTGAATAATGGCTGTCATAATCTCTCATATAATAATATACTATTACCAGGAGATGCTAAAGCTGTGAATATAACTAAAACGTCTATATTCTTTAATACTGCAACTATGTTTTTATTTGATGCATTGAGAGCTGTTGCAACTATTAACCGATCAGCATCACTTTCAGCTTAAGAGCACAGGGATATTGTTTATAGCTAAAGTTTCTTTTAAAAAATCAATAAAACGACTTTTATGAAAGACATTTGCCAGAAATTATTCTTGATGAAACTTTAAAAACCTGTCTCTTTCAAATCAAATATCTGGTGCAGTTTTCGTTTTTAGACATCGGTCTCGTTCAGCAGATTTTATTCCATGTATCTGATAATCTCCAAAAACGTACAATACAATTAATACTATCATAAATTACCAAAAGGATTTAATTGAATCTTTAAAACAGCAAGTAAAATTATTGCAATTACCAAACTTACTAAATGGCAATGAACTAAAGGTCACTGTACCTGCATTATCTGCAGGCTCAGGCGCTATTCAAGATGGCAAAGAACACTTTAAAAACTCATGTATAGAAAATAGTTTATTTAAAAATAAACACGATGAAAAACAACAATTGAAAACTGATAATAAATCATACAGTGAAATTGCAAAAAACGGATCAAGCAGTAAAAATTAAAATTCAAAACTTAAACCTGATAATGTAAAGCACTTGGAAAATGTTCAAAGAGAGAAAGCGCTTGAACTAATTAATTTAGCAAATGACAATGGATTACGTTCAGCAAATAACTCCCATAAAACGGGCACAGATCCTAAATTTTCTAACGGGAATCCACTACTCAAAATTTAAATTTACAAACAAGTAAAAAAACGATAAGGGGCAAAAGAATTGACACAAGCCTAAAGGCTGTTGAAAGTCGTAAATGGGTTTTATTTCTCAGCTAGTTATACAACAACAGTAGAGGAAGTGACTGATTATTTGAATGCAAATGAAATTAATATTTTGGAATGTGAAAGGCTGGAAATAAAAAACTCAAAATAGCTGCTTTTAAAGTTGCATTCAATGAAAGCATGTATGTAAAAATGTTCGACTCCGAACTATGGCCTATAAACACACTTATTAGGCCGTACAAAAATTTTCGCAGATTACACCGGCAGTACTAAAAATTTAATAGGAGATAAAAATAATAGTGCAACGGTAAGCTAAAAGAAAATAAAATTGAAAACAAAGTTATCATACACAGTATCACATACAGGAGTTTATCAAATAAACTAAATCAACTCGAAATAATCTCTCAAGAATTGCAACCTCATATGATTTGTGTACAAGAGCATTGGCTAAATTCAGAAGCTGCAAAAATAATTAGCTTATCTGGTTACACAGTTGCAGCAAAATACTGTAGGAAGGATACCGTTCATGGCGGAACCCTTATATTTTCCAAAAATAACTTGAAGGTACATGAACTACCAAAGTTCAGTGAATACACAATTGAAAATGTTATCGAATGCTGTGCAATTAAATTTCAATCCGCAAAACGCAAAATATTAGTAATATGTGTTTATAGACCACCATACAGTAATAACATGGAGCTCTTCATTACAACACTATCAATAATATTAGATCGTGCTTCTTCTATCTGCCCAAATATTATTTTAACTGGTGACCTAAATGTTAATTATCTGACAAGATCAAAAGACCTTGATTCACTAATGGACATTTTTATTTCTTATAAGATGGTTCTTACGTGCAAGGAACCAACGAGGATAGATGTGAAAAATGGTAAAGTGTCAATTACTGGCATTGATTACCTAGTTACTAATATAGAAGCTGAGTACAGCTATAAATGTATTAATCATCATATATCAGATCATCATAGTCTTGTGCTGATACTAGATGATGACAATATAAATCCATCAACAATAATAAAAAAGCTACTCTAATACGGAGAACTAGTACTACTAGGTTAGCAACACTAGCCTGTGATTTAACAGCAGTTGATTGGAATTATCTTAAACAGCTTAACATAAATCAAGGATTTAAGGAATTTTTATCCGTGTTTATGGAATTATTTTATAAAAATTGTCCAAAATATTTGCCTGAATGTCGCAAAAGTCTTATAAAACCATGGGTAACCGATGAAATAAAGGACAGCAGTAGAGTTCTAAGAGAAGTATTTTGTTTGTTTAAACAAACAGGTTCGACTGAAATAAAAAACAAATATAATCTACTGAAGCGTAATCACCGGTACTTAATTAGCAAAGCTAAACTAGACTTTAACAAAAAATTAATAAATACATCATCTAACAAAACAAGAACTGTATGGAATCTGGTCAACAACAAAATTGGCAAAAGCAATTCTCATCCTAACGACATCACACTAATTACCCATGAAGGAGTTCTTCAGAATGGACAAGTAGCTGACTATTTTTGTGAATACTTTTCTACCGTTGTTCATGTCAAGATGAATGCGCATTTTCAGGGAGATTTTCGGAAAGATGTACATATACAACTAGTGCAGCTTCACATTCTATGTTTTTTAGTGCGATTACAGAAAATGAGGTGTTAAAATCCATCAATAGTTTAAAATTAAATAAAGCTCCTGGTGAAGATACGGTGAGTGTGAAAGTGATACGTGCGGTGGCGGAAAGTATCAAAGGGCCTCTTAGTCTACTTTTCAATTTATCAGTGGAGATCGGAACATTTCCAGACTCCTTAAAAACAGCATTAATTGTTCCGATACCAAAAAAGGATCTGCCACAGATGTTTCCAACTATCGACCTGTAAGTTTGCTAAGTGTATTTTCAAAAATTTTTGAGAAGATTGTATACAATAGATTAGTACAGTTTTTAAGTAAGTACAGTATTTTCAAAGACTGTCAGTACGGTTTTAGAACATCTCGGTCTACTGAAATGGCTGTCGTTAAATTATTAAGCATTGTAAACGATGCACTTGACCAAAAACACTTTGTTGCTACCATATTTTTTGACATGGCACGTGCATTCGATAGTGTAGACGCTAAATTTATAAAATGTAAACTGCACAACATAGGCATAAGGGGTTATGTGTTGGATTGGCTGGTGTCATTCGTTACTGATAGGCAAATATCTGTGAAAGCTAACAACCTACAATCACATAAATGTAATGTAAGCATAGGGGTACCACAGGGGTCCATTCTTGGTCCCTTGATATTTCTTTGCTTTTTAAATGATTTACCAGAGCATGTAAAATCTGGATATCCAATCATTTTTGCAGATGATACTTCCGTAACTATTACTGCAGCATCACCTGAGGTACTGGAAATTCGTTTAAAAGCTGTTTTAAATGAGATGAACGGTTGGTGCAGGAAAAACAATTTAATGTTAAGTTTAGAAAAAACGAAATGCGTTATATTTGGCAAGAACGTCGTAAATATTGGTATTAATATTGATTGCTCTGTGCAAGCAACCTTTTTAGGTTTTATTATAGATAACCAGTTAGATTGGGGCATACATATTAACGCTTTGTGTAAGAAATTAAATAGTTCGTTTTATGCATTAATGCAGTTAAGAAGCGATGTTAACATTGATGAACTGGTACAAGTGTATTATGCCTTGGTGCAGTCTGTCATTTGTTATAGTATAATGGCTTGGGGAAGTTCATCGCATGCTTTAAGAGTATTTATACTGCAAAAAAGGATAATTAGAGTAATGTTTAAATTAAGCCCACGTAACTCCTGTAAGCCAGTTTTTATTGATAAGCAACTCTTAACAGTTCCGTCCCTATTTATTTATAAATGTTGCATGTATGTAAAGAGAAATTTTAACAATTTTACACAAGTTTCTTATAATCACTTTTATCCGACTAGAGGTGGTAACCACCTACTAATACCAATACACAGAACAGTAAGGTATGAACATGGACCTTATTATAGTTGCATTAAAATCTATAACTGTCTACCTAATAATATAACAAATGAAACTAATTTGGTTAAATTTAAAAAGTTACTGCGTAGTTACTTAATTGAAAAGTGTTTTTATAAAGTATGTGATATTACGACTATTTAACGTAAATTGTCTGTGATATTTTTTGTATGTTGGCTTGTCCCATACTATTGTGGTCAGTGGATTAATAAATTTATTATTATTATTATTATTATTATTATTATTAATATAACTATTTAAAATTACACCATACTGTTGATCAAGTTGCCATTTGTTTTTATGTAATAACATTCCTCCGTCTGTCACAAATAGCAAATCGTTTAATTCAGTAATATCTTTTGGTAATTGTACAAAGAGGTCGTAGAAAACACATTTTTAGGCGTTCCAATTTTTATATGTATTTATATGTTATATTTAAATGTATTTAATCTATTTAAATTTAAGCTAATTTAACAATTTTAGAATTTTATTTGTATATAATGTTTATTAAATAATAATAATAATCATACAGAATAAAAATTAACTTTTTATTGCTATGCCCTAAGCCCCTAGATATGAGGCAACGCGCGAAATTCAAAAATGAACCTATTTTGCCATTTTAAAGACGTTATTTTCCATTTTTGATAAATTTTAACATATAATTTGAGATCAGCGACCCAAAAAACCGTATAGGTATGCGACATAAAATCCGAATAAAAAAAATTACGCTTTTCCGCCATTTTAGATCCGCCATTTTTTAATTTAGTTTAAGTTTTAATGTCAAATTCGTAACGAGCGACCTCAAAAACAGCCAGACATCTAATAAAAAAAAAATAAAAATTAGAATTTTCACGCCATTTTGTAGACGCCATGTTTTTAGACCAATTTTAAGGCCAGATTCGTAGCCTGCCAACCCAAAAACCTTATGTTATCAAATGTCAGGCATTTGTTTAAGTAAATAAAAGAGTTACACATTTTTTTATATAAGAAATAAAAACTGAATTAAAAAAATTTACCCCATTCGGCCATTTTGGATCCGCCACTTTTTATTTTAGTTGAGTTTTAATGTCAAATTCGTAATCAGCGACCCCAAAAACCCTCAGACATCTAATAAAGATAACAAAAATAAAATAAAAAATTCAACCTTCGACGCCATTTTGTAGCCGCTATTTTGTTTTTACACTGATTTTGAGGCCAGATTCGTAGCCTGCGAACCCCCAAACCTTATGTTATCAAATGTCAGGCATTTGTTTAAGTAAATAAAAGAGTTACACATTTTTTATATAAGAAATAAAAACTGAATTAAAAATATTGACCCCATTCGGCCATTTTGGATCCGCCATTTTTTATTTTAGTTGAGTTTTAATGTCAAATTCGTAATCAGCGACCCCAAAAACCATCAGACATCTAATAAAAATAACAAAAATAAAATAAAAAATTCAACCTTTGACGCCATTTTGTAGCCGCTATTTTGTTTTTACACCGATTTTGAGGCCAGATTCGTAGCCTGCGAACCAAAAACCTTATGTTATCAAATGTCAGGCATTTGTTTAAGTAAATAAAAGAGTTACACATTTTTTATATAAGAAATAAAAACTGAATTAAAAAAATTGACCCCATTCGGCCATTTTGGATCCGCCACTTTTTATTTTAGTTGAGTTTAATGTCAAATTCGTAATCAGCGACCCCAAAAACCCTCAGACATCTAATAAAGATAACAAAAATAAAATAAAAAATTCAACCTTCGACGCCATTTTGTAGCCGCTATTTTGTGTTTACACCGATTTTGAGGCCAGATTCGTACCCTGCGAACCCCCAAACCTTATGTTATCAAATGTCAGGCATTTTTTTAAGTAAATAAAAGAGTTACACATTTTTATATAAGAAATAAAAACTGAATTAAAAATATTGACCCCATTCGGCCATTTTGGATCCGCCATTTTTTATTTTAGTTGAGTTTTAATGTCAAATTCGTAATCAGCGACCCCAAAAACCTTCAGACATCTAATAAAAATAACAAAAATAAAATAAAAAAATTCAACCTTTGACGCCATTTTGTAGCCGCTATTTTGTTTTTACACCGATTTTGAGGCCAGATTCGTAGCCTGCGAACCCAAAAACCTTATGTTATCAAATGTCAGGCATTGTTTAAGCAAATAAAAGAGTTACACATTTTTTATATAAGAAATAAAACTGAATTCAAAAAATTGACCCCATTCGGCCATTTGGATCCGCCATTTTTTATTTTAGTGAGTTTTAATGTCAAATTCGTAATCAGCGACCCCAAAAACCCTCAGACATCTAATAAAAAATAACAAAAATAAAATAAAAAATTCAACCTTTGACGCCATTTTGTAGCCGCTATTTGTTTTTTACACCGATTTTGAGGCCAGATTCGTAATTTGCGACCCCAAAAACATTATGTTATCAAATTTCAGGCAATTGTTTAAATAAATAAAAGAGTTATAAATTTTTTAATTAAGAGTATATTAAAAAACACTTATTTGTTAATACCAATTGAAAAAACAAAAACCATACTTTCTCACATATGGGGAAATTTTCTATACACTGTTTAAAATCGGTTTTGAGTCAACGAAGTTAGAACTATTTTTCTTTAGTAAATGGACTATTAATTCTACGAATTCTTACTGTTATAGTGTTAGCGTTTTATATTCAAATTGTATCACTTATACTCTACAGTGTTAATACCATGTTATTACTTGGTTAACATTTAGTATGATTCTTACTTTATTTTTTATAAAATACTCAAATGCATATCAATAAAAATATTGCATCTATTTTTTGAATAATCTATGAGTATTACCTACATAAATAAAGTGACTTTATAATCACAGTGTGGCCATAGGATTGTTGGCCGCCATGTTTCTTCTAACTTCAAAATAGGTTTGCATGAGAAACTACAGTGACTCTATGAGAGGTCATCATGAAGTGACAAAAAGAATTGCTTAAAATGTATTGTTTGATAACGTTCTGTTACCCGTTTTTTTATGCAACCATTAGACGGTAACGCTTCGAAGACGTAGGGTTCATCTTGTCTTTTCACAAATAACATAAACAGCAGCTTTTAATAATGGTACATAAAGTTGGTTTATTTAACAAGAATAATATGCCTTCAGTTATAAATGCGTTAAACACAAACTATTTCCAAGGAACAAGTACATAGATTATAATTAAATGAAAGGAACTAATTTAAATTATCACTAAACTACTTGGCTATACATGTTCAAACTGGAATGGCTTCTGGAACTAAAAGACAACCATGTTTGGCGTTTTCTTTGCTTTATACAGTTTTGGTGAATTAGGAAAACTACAAGGCATCTATACTTTCCAAAATGCCTAGAGCTTCTGAATCTCCAACTAATTACTAGCATTTTGACCTCTAAATGATTGCTTCCAACGGTTAGGAGACAAGCACATTAGTAAAAACCTTAGAACAGAAAATAGACAGGAAGGCGCATTTCATTTAACTTGGCTGTAACATCTAGGCGACGGAAACGGCCATTTTGAAAACCCATGTATGACTAATGAGGTGTGATACCGGTTTGATAGTTGGGGGTTTTAGTTAGTTTGACACTAATTTTGGCTGTTCTCAGACCCAAATACCAGGACTTTGGGCATTATATTCCATCAGTAAGTAATAATATTACTTTTCACTTCAAATAGAGAGATAATTTCTCTGAACATGTCACTTGTCATACGTACTTGTACACA
Source organism: Agriotes lineatus (assembly GCA_940337035.1). Lineage (NCBI taxonomy): Eukaryota > Metazoa > Arthropoda > Insecta > Coleoptera > Elateridae > Agriotes > Agriotes lineatus. The sequence goes on from CALNHX010000548.1 coordinate 96,702, forward strand.
ACAATAGTCATGGCATAGAAGGGATCGTATAATGGGGTCATTATTTGTAATCACACAATCTGAGGAAGCAATTTAAATTACAGACAGTGACTGAAGTCACACAAACTCACATGTAGTCATAAATCACATAGTGTAAGGTGCACTTAATAAAACTGTTGAAATTGTTTGCTGCACATGCACCCTCTCGATATGATACGCCACTGCCAAAGGAAACATCCATCCGCCATTGGAAAACCCATCGCGGTCGCACGGATTTCTTACAAATGCGGCTTCCTGTTTATTTTCTGTTCTAAGGTAAAAACCCATTCCAGATTTCCACATTAACAATACATAATATGAAAGTTGAATTAACATACAATAGCTGTTGGCTATTACAGTTCCACAAACATTTTTCTTATACGTAAATCTGTAAATATCCATTTATTAAAATGTATTTAAAAGTAGCAGGGAAAGAAGGAAAATATCGAAATAAAAGACAGACTAATAAGCCACATACTGTATTTACTACCCAAATATTTATTTCGGGATGAGTGCAGTGTTGGACTCTAGTTTAAGATTAATTAAATAGATGTATTTTTGTGCGATTAGTTTGCAGCGTTTCAGTTAAATTAAAAATGTTCTCACGGTTTTGTGCAGTTTCGCCGAAATTATTCATAAGCACGTTCAATGCATTTCTTAAGTTTATAACATTATTATCCTAAAAGTCTATCGTATTTGAAACCCCAATAACCTTTGCCAACAGTGCGCTTGTTCGTGAGAAACAGCAAAATTTTAGTTTCCACGCCAAAAGTTACCGAACGTTTCATTGGCTATTAGACACCCCCCACAGGACTTGCGGATAGCCTACAAAAATTTCAACTTAGTTTTAAACAGAATATAGAATCATGTTAACCATCCAACAACGCAGACGTCACTCTTAAGTGCTATTTGTATATATTAAGTGAATATAATCAAAAACTTTAAAATCAACACTCTTTAGATTATTCAACTATACCAACATATATTGTAGTGTAAAAAGCTACACTGCATGACCAATCCATGCAGTAAATAGAATAATGAATAGTAACAAATGTAACGTGCAATGTGAGGGAAAAACTTTACTTTAATAGTTAAATAAAACAACACTTTGCGAAAAAACATTTCATAGTAGGGTGTAAGGGGTGCAATGACATCCAAAGGTATCCAAATGTCAACCCCTCCTGCACATGGTGCACACTACTGAAGAACGAACGGAGATCTGGTGACCTGGAATTGGTAGCATAACCATATTTACCGCATTGCCAAGGCACATCCCACTACCAGACTCGGGTGCGATGGGCCAGTACCCCATTTGCGTTAAATTGTAACTATATTAAAAAAGCCTAGAAGCATACAGCCGGACGGCCATAATAGGAGACGACTTTGCAAACGAAAACGGAATATGATTATGTGAACACGAAAACTTCATAGACTATGTGATTTGTAGACAGAGAACACATTTACATAGCAAAGACGTACGTCTACATCGAGGTGCAGAGTGTGGTATGTGGTTCAGAGCACTATCTTTTGAAGTCTAAGATCCATTTTCCTATTCAACATTCAAGAAGTGATTGTAAGTCTCCCAGGGAGAATACAAATAGCTTTTTAGACAACTCGCCAAAATATAGTCTATAAGAACTAAAGTAAGATTCGGTAAAATTCCTATATAAGATGAGACTGTGATTAAAGCTCAATGATATTCTCTACTCTCTGCTCTAGAGATGTATCAAAAAGTCATCGATACAATAAAAAAAGCAGCATATGAAGCACTCGAAAAAGCGCCCAAAGTCAATGTTAATTAGAATAGTACTTCATGGTTGACAGAAGTGATTAAAGGGTTGCTTAAGAAGAAAAAACAACGATAGTCAAAGTGGTTAGTCACCAGACAGAACCAAGACAAAGTGCTATATGCAGAAAAAACAAAAGTAAAAAAATGCAGTAGCCTGTGCTAGAAACAAGATGTGGCAGGACATATGTGAACAAATAAACATGTACATCGGCACCACTAGAACATCAGAAGCTTGGAGAACTGTAAAAAGTTTACGACAAAACGAAAAAGATTACAGCAAAATTCAGTTATTATCTCTTATCTCGACTGGGCCAAATACTATGGAGAATAGCTGCTTAAAAATAGGAAATAATTTCTAAATATTGACGAAAAGAATGACAATGACCAAGAAATAGACATCTCAACATCGAATTATGAAATAACCATCCAAGAGCTACAGCAAACCGTAGGTAGCGTGGAAAAATGGAAGAGCGCCAGGTCCAAAGAGAATACCACTTAAGTTTGTAAAATGTGGACCCGAGAATCTATTTGAGATCTTAACTTACATCTTTAATCTTTTAAGTAGTAAAGAACTCCATCCTGAGTGAAAACAGGCGTTTATGAGTATCATTCACAAGAAAGGCGACAGGAAAAAATGCGCCAATTTATAGAGACCTAAGTATGGCCAATTTTTTGGGACAAATCTACAGCAAGATAGTAAAACAAAAAATTGAGCAATATATAACAGATGTAGAGGAGCAGAGCAGTGTTCCGAGTGGGACGGTCATGCGTGGATAACTTATTCTGTTTGAAACAAGTTATGGCGAAACGATTAGCTCGAAATTTAAAAACTTCATACGACCTTCATTGACTTACAAAAGTGTTTGCGACAGAATACCATTAGCAAAATTATGGAAACCATGAAAGATGAAGGAATTAGTCTAATTTTGCTATAAAAGAACTCTACGGCAACATGACTAGCAGTAAAAAAAGGTGAAAAATATCTTCTTTTTTAGGAAATCAAAGTCACCAAAGAATTCGGACAAGGGTGCTGCATTGCTCTTACTTTATTTAAAATCTACCTTACTGGGTCCTAAAAATTTAAAGGCAGAAATGCTGCAATATGAGCATAGCAATTGAAAACCGAAAATTGTTCACTCTGCATTATGCAAATGATATTCGAGGATGTGGTTTTTTATCTCGTTACAACACATATTACGTGCAGCGTTTTTGCATGAGTGTTTAACATTTTGTTAAATGTAATGATGGTAAACACTCATGAAAAAACGCTGGACGTAATATGTGTTGTAACGAGATAAAAAAAATACAGTGTATTATATATACCATATATACCATATTAATATGTAGTAGGTGGTACTACAGTGATCTAAATCTCGATGGAGATACTATTTATTGTTATTGCAAGTATCTGGGAGTAAACATTTCAAGTAAAAGTAACAGTGAAGACGAAATTAAGAGCAGAATAGGCCAGAGTCGAGAGGTCGTTAAGCAATTGAATAGTTTACTGGGGAGTCAAAAAATGTCAAACTCGACAAACATTCTAATCTACAAAACAATAGTATATATACTAAATATATCTATACATATCATAGTTGTGAGGACATTACAGATTTACTTGCAAAGATTTTCTGCTTTACACCCATTTTCTTTTTAATGGAGATTTTTAACCTGAAGGTCACAAATCGATTTATAATTTTGAGCTTTAAGTTATGGCATGGTGGTATGTGTACAACATCAATAGTACTTTCACACATTTTGTTTACAAAAAATTTTTTTAAATCGACATTTTGTTTACAAACAACATCGTAATATTGCTCAAATATCATTTCCAGTTTGTAAAAGAAATTGAAGGTTTTACTATTGCAATAAAACAAGGTATGTTCATTAAAGCTCTTAACTTTTACCAGCTGCGAATAGGGCATATCTACAAATGTTTTTGAGCCTACAGAGTCTATACATTGACTGCAGCAGTTACTTGTTTTCTTTATACTTGAAATTAAATAACCACCTATGTTGAATAACGATTTTTTTTCTGAATGATTTAACTCCTACAGAGGCTTGCGGTTCTGAAGGCAATTTTACAGGAGAATAGTTTGGCGATTTGGTGGTGGAAACTATACAAAAATTCTGCTAAAAATTCTCTATCATCACTCTCATAACTGCTGTTAGACATATCACATAAATATTGTGCTACAGTAATGAGCTTCAGTTAGTTTTAAATTGAACAGCATTAGGTATTAATTGCTTACAACGAATGGCACTGAATACATTTTCTAGGCAATCTTGTGTAAATCTTGAAGTTAGAAGAAATATATAACCCTTTTCTTCCAGCAAAAACTTCTGTATTTCTATTATTGATTGCGTAGAAATTAATACTCCTGTCTGTGATGGTTTCCAAACATTTTTTTCTCCAACTGTATGGCTCGAAAAATATTCATGAAGTCATTTAAGAAAATTACTTCATTTTCATACTTCTCAGGTATTTTCTTACTTAAGGCTAACAATGGATGTCTCGAGGTCATCAGCATAACCAATGCTCAACATTATCAAGGAACCAAGCTGTTGTTAGGTACTCAGGTTTCTTTAGCTCTGAACTTAAAATTTTAAAGCACTGCTAACACTATGATTTACAACATTGTTTGAAATTTTACTTTCATTTTCGGGAAGTGTGATGGAGTCAAATCCTCTTCCGTGACTTTAGGTGTTAGTTTGAATCTTAAATTCCTTTGGTATTCTACTAATTCTAAAATATGATCCGAATTTACAATATTGTTAGGTAGATCATAACGTTCTTTTATTTCATCTGGTATTTTTATGATTTTGTTAGTCGTGAGCATGTTCTTAATGTTTTTGAAGAGATGTGGGACATCTGCAAGAATATAAATCTTTCTTGCAGGGTCACAAGGATGAGCAAAACTGTTTACAGTTTTGGAATGTCGTCCAGAAGTAATACTGATCACTTTGAGCCCCAGTTCTTCAGTTTTTGTAATTATTTGAATCAAAATGTCTTTTAACACCTTACCACTCGCAGAAGTATTAGTAAAATAATAGGCTACAGTTTGTTTCCAGCGCAATGTTATTCACCTAACATAACAGTCAGAACATGCGTAGCTACTCCTGAATGTCCTGGTAATGTAACAGCACCAAGATATTTATTTAATGCACTGTCATATGTGTGTGATGGAGTAATTGGCCATCTCATCAAGTACAAGCACACAGTCTTTTGCATGGTCTCCTTTAAAATGGTTAACCTTGGTCTTTAAAAATTCAAAAATTTCAAGAAGAATACTGTTGTCAAAAGAAATGGTTTCTAGTCACCTTCTCAACGTTCTCATAGATCGGCAAAGGAATATCTTGCAGTAGTAATTCTCTATATCCAGCAGTACCACAAGAGAATTTTAGTTTTAATGCTTTTATTATGGTCCTCATGTGACCATCGTTTGAAATTTCATAGATTTTCTACGCAATGCCAGTAGGGTACCTACAGGCGTTCTGCCTCACATTTGACCTTGAACTTTTTCTAGGTCACAGGTCTAGCCTAGGTCAAGGCCACAGGCCTAGCCTAGGCCAAGGTCACGGGCGGGGGCGGGGCCATGGCCTCACCTAGGTCACGTGCCACTTATGGGAATTTTTTGGACTAAATGTCTAATTTGAAATTTTTACAAGATTTCTACGCTTAGCCAGGCTCGACAGGATGTGACTCATCGTCTAGGAATGCAGACATGTCCATTCTTGCAGGATGTTGTTATCAGTAAATGGAACAATGACGTCCATTGTTTGAGAAATCTGCACGAAATTGGACAATAAAGCCATTGTTGTCTGGAGATTAAAATGTGCAAAGCTGGTAAAAATAGAACAATGACATCCATTGTTTTAAAATCAGCTCGACATTGGACAATAAAGCCATTGTTGTCTGGAGATTAAAAGTGCAAAGCTGATAAAAATTCAACAATGAAAGCCATTGTTTGAGAAATCTGCACGATAATTGAACAATGAAGTCTTTGTTGTCTGGAGGAATTTTTGCTGACCTCCATTATCAGATAACAGGATGTTATTGTCTGAAGCTTTAGACTTGTCCAGACATGTTTGAGAAATGTGCAAAGCTGTTAAAAATTGAACAATGGAAGCCATTGTTTGAGAAAAATCTGCACAACCGCTAAATTGAATGGAACCTTTGTTTGAATTTTTTGCTGACACAGTTAATGACCTCCATTATCAGCTGCGATGGTGAATAAATAGAGCGGCTCGGCTGTTTGCAAGAGTTAGTATTACAACCGCACGTGCGCGAACATGTCTGCAACAGACAGCGTTACCGAATTAAGTTCGATTCAATAAAAACAATCAAAGACGCGATAGCGATGTAAAATATAGTGATGAGGCTCAGACATTGCTTAAACATGTAGATAAACCATTTTAATTGTTAGTCGATTTATCCGTAAGCATAGTTTTAAAATGAAAATCATTCAGGCTAGAGGCAAATTTAAGTTTATTAAAGGGTCAACGGCAATTATTGAGAAATTTAAAAACAAAATTAGCAAGAAGGAGGCGGTGTAGGGAGTGGTCAGCAGCAGCAAAAGAACAAGTTGGTATGGGAAGGATGTAGAATCTTGTTTTAACAGTAGAATAAGAACAGGTATGATTGTAAAGTTAGGCTACAAGGAACCTCAAGAATTTCTTGCAAAAGCATACAGAAGTTTCTCAATAAAAGTGAAAACAAATTATAAAAGGTACTTAATGCTTAAAGCTAACGTAATATTTAGTGCATATTTATAAAACCTAGTAGTGGCGAGATAGATTTAAAAACGTTTGCTACTAAAAATGAAAAAATTGATTCTGGTACTAATTTAAAACAGTGGTATGAGACTAATGTTGAGAATAAGCTGTTGACGAAGTTAGAAGATTTTCAAGAACGTGCTTTAGGTTGGAGTTTGCTTGAGATATTACATTAAAAGTAAATTTAAATCATTACACACCATTAACAGTAGGTAAATATATTGAGTTACCTAAAGATATTAAAAATAAAAAGGCCGTGATTAACGTAAAAAATGATGATGAATATTGTTTTTTGTGGTCGGTAGTGTCAGCATTACGTCCAATACATAAGAATTCTGATAGAACATCTTCATATCACATTTCAGTAAAGTTTTAAAGTACTCGGGGCTAGAATGTTCACTAGTTATTTGGTGAGTGAATTCAGAATCTATTATGCTGAAATGGAGGTCTAATCACCAAAGTTTACCGTATTATACATTTTTGTTACTGTGAAAATTACGATCATTTTCATTTAAATAGAGTATTAATTGTATTTACGCCACATAAATTTAATTTGGTTCCTTTACGTAAATTAATTTTATTGTTTATGTTTGGGTGTTACGATAGCGCTATTTATATGATTTAGGCATGCACGTGCACATTTTGGGTTGTTTACACAGATTTCTAATATTATGTTATCGAAGTATAATGTTAGTTTTGTTTCGAAAAGAGATAACTAAATTATTATTTCTTCACAGGTACTGTTATTTTATATTATATGTACGCTATGTATTTATGTATTACAATTTTCCTTTATTTTATTTAGTAGCAAGTTTAGTGGTAAGGGATGACTGATAGCATCATAGATTTGCTCATTTTAATGCACAATCACTATTGGCTGACTTTACAGAAATCAAGGAGTTTTTGCTGTCCCATAGCTATGATGTGGTGGTGTGACTGAAACCTGGCTATCTCAACAAGTTTCTGATAATGCAGTTCATGTGAGAGGTTATACGTTTCTACGCAAAGATAGAGTTACTTGCACCTGGGGAGGTGGGGTAGGTATTTTTATTAAAAATTCCATAAACTTTTCTATACATCCATCGATACATACTCATGCGGCTATTGAACAATTATGGATAAAATTGAAAATCAAACATACATGTTTAGTGTTTGGCGTGGTTTACAGAAGGCGGGAGTTTGGATATGCTGCGTTTTTAGATGCCTTGGAGGACTCCATCTCAACTGCTACACCTATTTCTGATGAAATAATATGTGTAGGTGACTTTAACATAGATATGTTGAATTTAAATGAGTCTGCTACTGTACAATTCACTTCTACATTAGACGCATTAGGATATAAACAAATTATTCAAGAGCCTACACGCGTTAACAAAAACTAGTTCAACATTAATTGATCTAATTCTAGTTAATGATAGAAAAATAATTGAGCATTGTGGTGTAATTAATTTACATGGCATATCTGACCACAGCTTGATTTACTGTGATTACCCTTTAGCTGAAGAGTTATCTATAAAACCTTTCTTCTATACTTACCGAGATTTTAATCAATTTAATCCTGAACATTTCCATCTTGACCTTCAGTCAATCCCATGGAATACTATTTATCAATTAAATAATGCAAATGATAAGGTGCAGTTTTTAAATAGAAATATATTAAATTTATTTGAAATGCATACAACAGTAAAGCAGGTTAGAATTACTAAAATAAAAGCTCCCTGGATGACAGAAAATATTAAATTCATGATGTCACTTAGAAATAAGGCATTATCTAGATTTAAAAGAACAAAAAATTGTGCTCACTGGGACTATTACAAGTCCTTACGTAATTATGTAACTTTTGCTATAAGACAAGAAAAAAAGGCGTATCTGGAGTTTCAGCTTAATAAACAGGGTCCTAAGGTATTATGGAAGGAATTGAAAACTACCAATATTTATCAAAAATCACAAGCCGCAGATATTCCCACACATCTAAACAATGCTGATGAAATTAATAACGCATTTATTAATTCTGTTAAATCTTTGAAAACAACTAATAACAATGATCTCTTGCATTTTTATTCAGCTAATAAGTTAAAACGTTTGAGACCCCATTTAAATTCAAAGAAGTGACTGAGAGTGATGTAATGAGGGTCCTTCTTGGTATCAAGACTAACGCTGTGGTGCTGATGGCCTTAGTATAAGAATGTTATGTCATTGCTGTCCTTATCTAGTACCATATATAACCCATATTTTAAACTATTGTATACTCCCATTCTACTTTCCTGATGGCTGGAAAGTTGCCCACATTATTGCTGTGCCTAAAGTTAAATTACCAACAGATTATAAGGATCTTAGGCCTATTAGTGTTTTACCTTGTCTGTCAAAAGTGCTTGAAAAGCTTATGGCGGTTCAGATTCGTCAGTATGTTGATCATCATGGTGTACTCCCTGAAACCCAATCTGGCTTCAGATCGGGCTTCAGTTGCACTACATCTCTTTTAAACATAACTGATGATATTCTGGCTGCCGCTGATAAAAATGAATTATCTCTAGCAGTAATGCTTGATTATTCGAGGGCTTTTGACACGATACGCCATGAAGTACTGTTTGAGTATCTTAGATTATATTGGTTTTGACATAACAGCTCGAATGTTCATAAAAAATTATCTTACAAATCGCTCTCAAATAGTTGTATTAAATAAAATAAAATCTAAAGCTTTGCCGTTAACACTTGGTGTTCCTCAAGGATCAATTTAGGGCCTTTGTTATATATCATTTATACCTTCAATTTAAAAACATCTCTAAGATTTTGTGATTACCATTTTTATGCAGATGACACACAACTATTAATCAAATTTAATCCCGATAAAGTAGATGATGTCAATGCTGAAGTTAATTTTGATCTTAAAAATCTTATAGAATTTTCTGAAAAACATAATCTACAAATTAATGCAAGTAAATGTTATGTGATGTTATTTGGTAGGGCAAAAACTAGAGATGCTAATGTTAATAACATATCTATTAAAATAAGGGATATGTCATTGGAAATTAAAGATTCTTGTAAAAATCTAGGACTTATCATCGATAATAAATTAAGATTTAAGGAGCATATTTCTAGCAAATTACAAAAATCATATTTAAATTTAAAAATTATCTTTCAGAACCGATTTTCCTTGAATAAAAAAATAAAAACTGTGCTGTGTGAATCACTTGTGCTGTCACAATTCAACTTTTGCGATTCTGTATATGGACCTGGTTTGGATAGCAGTGATATTAAGAGAATTCAGCGTATGCAAAACTCCTGCCTGCGTTTAATTTTTGGTATTAGAAAGCATGAACATATCTCACACAAATTAACTGAAATAGGGTGGTTAAATATGACAAATAGAAGGGTGCTTCATGCTGCTAATTTATATCATAAAATTGTATTTAATAAAATTCCTTCTTATCTTTACAATAAAATAAACTTTAGATTTGATGTCCATAATCTTAATGTACGGAATAAATTTTTAATAACACCGCCGTTTCATAGAACTGCCTTATTTGAAAGATCATTTTCTTATAATATAGCCAGGGTTTACAACGCCTTACCAGGTTATTTAAAGCATTGTTCACCAAATAAATTAAAAAAATTTTTTTTTAACATTTTGTTCGAAAAACAACATCAAACTTTATAACATCAAATAGTATAATTCAAATCGCGTTATCAATATAATCAAGTTTAGGCAATTCTGTTCTTAATATAATTTTTTGCTCGTTTAAACTATTACTCTTAACCCATTAACGCCCACAATAATACTAGCCCAAAACTTTTAAAACTTTTATTACAAAATAGTTCAAATAACTTCTTGGAACACATAAATATAGAAAAAACATAAAAAACATGTTTCAGAAAAAAACTAGAAGCGTGTACTCAAACGAGTACACTGGGCATATGATACACTAGTTTGTATGAAAATTTTCAAAACATTGTTTTTCAATACACAGAGTTATAACACACTTTTTGCATTGCCACCTTACTCGTGCGTGACATACACGACAACGAAGTTGATTAGGGATCTTTTGGGGATAGTGACCCCTAGCATCTTGCACAATATCTTGTGGAACACTGGCACTATTTCTCAATTTTCCATTTTGCTTTGTTGAAAATCTGAGATAATATCGAGTGATGTTTCTTATGAATAAAAGCAGATCCATCTTATCTTCGGAGACCAACTGATGGAGTTTCCATGCATTGACTAATGCCACATTTATCATAGAAGTAATGAGTACCCAATACCATTTTTTCCCCGAACGGCAATTCTGTAATTATTACCAACGTCTTACTTTTTGTATAGGTGCCACAGTATCATAGTTTGTAGCCATCGTGCATACACTGTTGTCATACCAACGTACCAAAAGGATTTCATTCTTGGCATCAAATGAGCTCTCATGAGGTGCTCTCTTCTTTTTTTCCATTTCCTTTACTGTTGGTAATGGGCATTTTTCTGTTCTGTTTTGCCTCAAAGTACCTGTTGCCCTAAATCCTTGTGCCCTCAAGTTAGTTAGCAAACGTACACCAGTAAAGTAGTTGTCAAAAAAGATAATGTGATCGTTAGGTACATCAACACACTGCAATAGTGACAATACAACTTTAGAGCCAAGTGGAAGTTGAATATCATCATTATTAGTTCGTGATTTTCCACAGTATGTGTCTATGGTATAGCAATATCCATTGGAACTACAAAGCGACCAATTTTTAAAACCAAACCAACAAGGTTTGCCTCTAATAAATTGCTTGGCCGAATGGTGGCCATAATACTTCACCATTGCTTTGTCAATGGACAATACTTGATGGAAAATGCCCCATTGTTCAAAATTTGCAGTTAGCTTCTCCATAAGCGGCCGTACTTTGTACATTTGATCATCATTTATTTGGGTGTTGTCATTTACATGTAAATATGTTTTTATTTCCAAATACCTGTTCCTGGACATGCATTTGGAAACAATGTCCACATGAAGGTCCTCATCAAGTGACCAGTAAAGACGCTCTCTAGGCAATCTGTGATACCCCGTTAAAAAAAGTATACCAAAAAAGTTTTTTAATTCTTCCTTCGTAAGTGAAAACTCATGATTATTTTTTTGGCGGGCATAAAGTATCGTCTGATCTACAATATGTTGCATAATTTTTTCGTCAACCAATTTTTCGAAAATCTCTCTTGGCCTAAGGTTTTTCAGTTCTTCAATAACGCGTTCGGCTCTTTCAGTAGCACCATTAGACATGGCCTGCCAACGACTATAATTGGCGTCGCCTTTTTTCCAGTCTGGTAAAAAGAAATTTGGATCTTTCTTTCGAGACCTTTTGCTTCTACATTGTTCAGAAGACAACTTTATTCTTTTGGCACTCAATGTCTCATTGTCGCTATCGTCCCATTCAGAATCCGAGCTCGACCCAATTTCTGTTTCGTTGCCCAAAGGATGTACGAAAACTTCTAGATTGCCAGGAACATCACGAGGTACGTCTTTAGAATACAGATTGTCTTCATCTAGATCTTCTTCATCTGTCAGTGGGTCAGGGTTTGGTGGAAGGATGACAATATCAACATTACTGCTGCTACAAGAGGCAGCAAAATCAGCTGCAGCATTCAAATTGGGTAAGTTCTTACGGCCATAAAAAGCACAAGTCGAAATTGCTGTGCCATCAGAGTCAAAACCTAGGTCCATTATAGGAAATCTGAAAACAGAACAACTGCTTATGCTCATGCCCAGTGTACTCAACTGAGTACAGCAATGTTTATAACAATACTGCAAACTAAACAAAATAACAATGAACATTATATGTACGACTTACCTTTCTTCTGTTAGTAACAAAGAGTAATCACCAACCAAAATTTATCTAGTACTCAAAATGTTTCAAAAAATCGAAAAAATCAGGAGGCACGACGTAAACGCGTGAATTTACACATGTACTGTCAAACTAGAAGTTCTGTGAGACGCCACATATCAGCTTTTTTTCGAAATTGCGGCTGCAGGTAGTATTGTAGACATCTTCTCAGCACTATAACACTGTTGGCAACCTATTCTGTTAAATGATAGATGGGGACAGCTACCTAGAGTAAGCCGTACTCAGGTGAGTACAGTGGGCGCTAATGGGTTAAACTATTACTCTCAAATCTACACACATATTGGCAACTTATTTAAAATCAGTATATCAATTAATAAATACTGCTGGCTCTCGTATTATTATGAATACTAATATAACATATATAAAGGGTTAAGTGGAAGAGCAGATTCCTATCTTCGGATTGTTATCTGAACTTCGCCCCGTTGGAGCGAATACGCAACTCTGTGATGCTGTTGGTTGTTCATTACTCGTATTGTACTGCTGATATATTTTCTTTTCTTTGTACTATATGTGGGTAATTATGTATTTGTTCCAATAAATGCCATTTATTATTATTATTATTATTATTAAATTAGGTTTATATCGGGCCTATCGCTTCAGAAGCATTGCTGTTTCTATTGCAACATATTAGTAAATACCTTGAGTGTACTATTCAGTAGCGTAACATTATCTCACTGTAGTTTTGGGGTTTGTTTTTCACCATTTCTAACTGTAGGTAATGCATTACTTTACATTCAGGCACTTTTCTTGACATAAAAAGCATTTACACCGTAACTTAACGTCTCGTTCGATATATTACATTCTCTTATCGGTCCTTTTACCCTCGTGAGGGTTTAGTGATACCATTATGATATAATTTCTGTGTGTTGCTTCCATGCTTCTCTATTCTTGGCTATCTGTATTCCTTGGTGTAAGGACTGACTTGTTGTTTCTTTGAGTATATCGGACCACCGCATTGACTATCTTTCTCATGGTCTTTTTTCCCTGTTTTCCCCTCAACTATCAAGTTTTCCATCTCGCTTGTTCTTCTGGCTGTATGACCGAAGTACCTTAAGTATTTTTTGTTTCGTTGCTTTAGTAATCTGTTTCTAATGCTTTGTTTTTGTAGTATGGATATGTTAGTTCTATATTCCATCCAGGACACTCTAAGGACACGTTTCTATAGCCAAAGTTCGAAGGCTTCTATTTTTCTCCGGTCTGCCGTTTTCAGTTTCGGACGCGTAAGTGGCTATTGAAAATACTAAGCTATTCACTAGCTTTATTTTTACTGCTTTTGGTGATGTTTTGATCTTTTCAGATTTTTGTGAGTTTAGTTGCCGCCGACCTTACCATTGAAATTCTCCTAATTTCATCACTGCAGTCGTCATTACTACTTAGTAGCGATACCAGATAGATGAAGTTGTCTACTACATCGAAATCTGCTAATTTTTTATGTTAGGACTGTTATTAAGCCGGTCAATTATAATGACCTTGGTTTTAGCCTGAATGATCCTAAGTCAATAACCTTTACCGGGATTTTCTACTCTTGTCATGATATCTGTTAGTTCTTCTTCATCTTCAGCAATGATAAGAGTGTCATCACCATACCTTCGATTACTACTATGTTTCTTCCCTTCAATTGATATACCTCTTTCTCATTCGTCAAATACTTGTCTCATGATATATTCGCTGTATATGTTATAAAGGAGCGGCGATAAAATGCATCCCTGACTTTGGCCCTACTTCCATCGTATAGATTCTTTATAGTAGTTTGAAAGAACAGTAATCGACTTTGGTTTCTACCTTATGACGTGGAATTTAATTTTCCAATACGCCCTCAACCCAATTTCACACAATAATGAGTACAAAAAAAACTTAGCCTCACTTTTGCTTGAGGCACACAAAAACCATGCCAATGAAGCGACAACTTAACTGTTAAAAATCGGGTAACATAAACGGCATAATACTTAACAAGCGCCTGTAGCGTGTAATGTCATTTTAATTTCTTTCCCTTCGCTAATTTTTTTCAAGTACGGTCCTGTGCCCCGAACTTAAAATTGAATTTATTTGGACGAATATTAAGATGACAGCGACACTTGCATATTTCTTCTGTAAGCGATTTTTTAAAGTGCTGCATGCGCAGATTGCTTGTGCGAGGCCAAACGAGGTTCTTTCTTCGAAATTAGATTGCAAGTAATACCGTTTTAGCTTCTCGAATTACGCCCCAAGCTCTCTGGAAACATTTAAATTAGCTGTCGAATGTTCTGGTATTTTCCTTTAGGCTTTGCGCTTTATGCGTCGTTGTAGTGACGTAATCTGTATCTTGTCGTTATTGTTTGGCCCGATTTGGTTAGCCAGATTTCACTTCGTGGTGCAAAAGTGAAACAGAAAATTTAGCCTGTTGCTGCAAGAAAGAGATGCTTTTCCGAGGCAGGAAACGAATTTTGGTGGTCGCCCCGCCGCAATTTGATTTTAGACTTCACTTACCGCCTAACTCGGAAGTGCGACAGTCGTGTATAAATTTTTCCCCCCCGCCCGCGTCCTTCGTGGACGGCAGCGGCCTTGTTTAAAAACTTATAGTTTCGCTTTCGTGTTAATAAGTGTGATCTAATTATTTGTGCATTTTCGGCGATTTGGTGGGCTGTCATAGCAAAAGTTCGCTAAAAGCTTTGGCGCGATGTGACCGACGTAATAAATTTACGGGGCGAGGTGTTTTATTGTCGTTTTGGGGTTTCTGCTCACCTGCTTGTGGGAGAAAGATTTTGCTTTATTGCACATTAAAAGGAGACGTCTCTTCATCAAGCTTCGTAAGCCATTCTCGTACCTAGTGAGAAGAGTTGCATCTGCAAATCTTGTTTGTTTCGTGTCGTCTGCATCGCTGCCCTTTTGAACATCTTTGGGGAGGAACCTCTTCAGCCACCATTTCGGCCGAATTTTTGGCTTCATCGCTTTCCACGCTGTGGTTGCCTGGACCGCCGCTTCTGAGCTACCACCTGGTCCGGCCCTGTCATCTCCTGTGCTCAAGCAACCATGATTTGGCTAAAGGTAAATGTAAAATCTGTACTCATATTGCGTTATTAAGTGTCTCGTGAAAGCCTTAAATGGTTTGTGTGTGCCGATTTTCTTTGTTGAACGACCTTACATGTATTAAATTTTGTTTCAATGGTAACTGTGGGAAAAAATATACTTGTTATTTCTTTTTGTGCACTAATTTCTTCTACTATAAAATTAATAGTTAAGTTAACTTTGGCTGGGATTCTTAAAATTTTCAGTTAGGGTGTACCGTTTGTGTAATCAACTGGGAAATTCCTTGTGTGTTTGAATCATTAAATACCAGTTGTGTCAAAGTCAGCCTATTTATTTGTTCTACTTTTTGAAATTTTTGGTCTTCAACCAGTACTGGCAACTGCCAATTGTATTTAAGTGTGAAGCCAAAACATGTCTCTTTGCTAAACAAACCTTAAGAATATCGGCTTGAATTAGGTTTCAAACTTTTCAGAAGGGGGGCCATTGCAGGTGAGTTATGTGACTTTACGGCTTCCTGCGTTTGTAGCTGCCGAACCGGAGGGAGCTTAGCGGACGGCGCGGAGGCGAATTGCAGCTACCCGGTCGACCTTCCCCTAGCTTCCGTGAACTTTCTGGCTTTTGTCACGAAAGCATTTCATTCTCCAAAACGAGTGGCGCCTTGAGCAGTATATTTGAGTAAGGATATAGGGTACGTTTTGCCATTGCTTTCTTTCAGCTTTCAAACCACCCCTTCTCAATTGAGCTAGACTGAGGGTAACAGAAACACTTCCATCTGTTTCGAGACATTTTAATATCTGTGTCATTACAGATACCGGCTCGCCCTTCACTCTTTTTCCCCGATTTTGTATTTAATGTGATTAATGTCGATTGAATTAAATTATTATGTAACAAGCTAAAGAACGGTCGATGCGAAAATCAGGCCGGGTTACATTCGAAAAATACATGAACGATTAGGAATAACTGTTAGTCCGTAACAGGAAATTGCAATGTCACTTAATAAATGTTTAAATGGTAATATTGTTATTTAAGAAGAGCGACATGTTGAACTTTGGCATAAACTATAACAAACAATTGCCACTTATCGAATAGTAACCAAATTATATTAAATTGGACGAGCATGCAGACACCTGCAGGTAATAAAAACGCTCCTTATAAAACAATGTAATACCACTATCGTAGAGCCTTTAACACGGTGTAACAATGATCAGTACTGATAGGATTGCAAAACGGTTGAATCGATTATCATTAGTAATTTACGCAAGCCATAAAGTTTCATGCTAAAACTAATTTCATAGATATGCAAGGAGGCATACGACTTAGCGACACAAGACGCATTTAAACAAGTAGACTGAAAAAATACGGAATAAATGTCGATGCAGAGTGGCTTACTGATTTATAATTTGCCGATAATTATACACAATTTACCAAAGCTGCGAATTACGCTAATGCAATTAATTACATCAAAAATCGAAAACGACAGGTTAGAAATTAAAGCAAATAAAACTAAAATAATGACAAATTACTATGGACGAATGTAAATAGACTTAGATCAACAAATGGAAGAAGTAAAGAACCACATATACTTGGATCAACAAATTAGTATGGACAATGATAATCAACTAAAACAGATTGAACGACGAATCAAACTGGGCTGTTCTACGTTTGGATGACTTTATTATCTCTTTAAAAGTGCCATTTCAGTAACACTCAAAGAAAAAGTATTCCATATGTTTGCTACCGGCAACAACTAATGGCGCCCAGAAATGGGCATTAGCATTGAGATCAGCTTATACAGGGTGTTTCAGAATAACTGTTCCTAATTCTCAGAATTGAGAGAGGGCATGTTATTCAACACTTTTTAATAATAAACTAGTGTTCGGAAATACTTCCGTTTCGAGATAATACGACATTAACGAATTGAGTACTTGAAATAATCTCAATGTGAAAAGTAACGATTTTATTGATTTTCAGCGGTTGCAATTTTTATTAATATTTAAAAAATGGTATTACACAAAAATTATAAGAATTGTTCAAAATTATGGCCGCCATTGTCGACACACAAGGTATAACGATGTGTGATTGACCGACGAATTCTTCGAAATATCTGCGGACAATCACGAATTGATCAAAAGCAAGAATAATTCGAGCCACTAACTCTTCTGCTGTGTCCACAGGTGTCGCATAGACGAGCGATTTAATATGACCCCAAATACAAAAATAAATTGGAGTCATATCTGGCGAACGTGGAGGCCAAAGAATAGGACCTTGTCTCCCAATCCATCGGTTTCGAAATTGTGCATGTAAATAATCTCGAACATTTAAACCGAAATGCGCTGGTGCACCATCATGTTGAAAAACTCAATTCATTAATGTCGTATTATCTCGAAACGGAAGTATTTCCGAACACTAGTTTATTATTAAAAAGTGTTGAATAACATGTCCTCTCTCAATTCTGAGAATTAGGAACAGTTATTCTGAAACACCCTGTATATTAAACGTAGCCCAAAAAGCAATGGAACGTATTATACTAAGAGTCACACTAAGAGAAACAAGAAATCACTAGAGTCGAAGATTGCAACGGGAATCTGGCACCCTTGCCTGCATTGTTTAGTTTCAGCCAGTTTATACTCTCCTGTTTTTTATTGTTAATTAGGCTTAACTATTGTAATCATTATAATCAAGTATCTCACTTTTTTGTGTTTAGCGGAGCTTGCGGGTGCAGCAATAAATGCAACTTTTAAATCGTCTTGCGAGAAATTTCGCACGTCTCTGCAACTCACTGTGACAAACCGTTATAAGACAAGTTAAATAGAACCGTTTGGGGATCGCCTATAAGTATTTCTGCTTGCCGACGTTTGCGTGCCCGGAAAAAGCCATTTTCATCTTGTGCCGGCAAGTACGCCATTTGTGTATATACGTACGTAACGTGCATTGCGAAGATATGACGTAAACCGTCATTTAGACGCCAGCTATTAGATAGGGATTACCCACATCGGGTGTGGTAATTTTCCAATCGTCTCATCTTTCAAGCTTGTGTGACGCAATTCGAGAGCTAGTCCTGCATGCGACGCAGCACCCTGCATACTTCGATGAGCTACAGGTAATGTGATACTTACAAGAAATGTCTGCAGTTACAGTTTAACTGTGGGAAGCTTTCGCTAGCGCGAAAGAGTGTGCTACGTGAACAAATACTACAATGCGAATTGTGCCGGGTGCATACAATTTATGTATACCGGCTTTAGGTGTTTTAAGGTTTGCGCTTCTAAGTACAATTATTTTGACATTGTTTTTAGTTACATTACTTGATTAGCAGCCACGACTGGAGTATTTTAGGGTTTCATGTACGCT
This sequence comes from Agriotes lineatus, assembly GCA_940337035.1. NCBI lineage: Eukaryota > Metazoa > Arthropoda > Insecta > Coleoptera > Elateridae > Agriotes > Agriotes lineatus. The sequence goes on from CALNHX010000548.1 coordinate 115,501, forward strand.
GAGTTCGCAAGGTAAAGAAACAGAGCATATAATTATTAAAATACTAAACTCTACGCTACGTCTTATATAAGTTGAAAGTCACGGCGCCTACTAGACAGCTGCAATTTGATTTTGGTTTTTGGTAACATCCATGGCCTCCTTGATGTTTGAAAAATGCTAACATCGGGGCTCAAACATCGATCATCGAACTCAAACTTTGATATATTGCTCATTCTTTTGTTGAGTTATTTTCCAGCATCTTAGAAGAGTAGACCAGGTGTTCAGGGGTGCCCATTTCTATTAAGATTTTCCACAACAAGGACCATTTCACTGAGTCAAATTCCTGTGTGTAATCTACAAAAGAAAGGAATATTTTGATGTTACCTTTTCTTGCTTTCTCTATAATTTCGCGGAAATTGAGAATTTGCTCTCTTGTTCCCTTCCCTGGTAAAAGAACCTCTCTGTTCATCCGAAATTTATAAGAGTAGGAAAGACTTCATTCTTTCATTAATGATGTGAAGTATCATATATTTACAGAAAAGCGAGTGGAGTTGCTTGCATTAGCCATGCTGCAACGTTAACGTTCGAACCTATTTCGGCTCCGATCTGGTTTAGTTTCTTCAGCGTCATCTAACGGCAATTGCACAAACAAGATGCTGCGCCACTTTTCGGTGCCATCGTTCTACGTTCTTACGTTACAAGTTTAATCTCGTTTACTAACTGCACAGACTTGAACGGTTGCACGCGGCCAGTCACTGGGATGGTCGTGGTCTTAAACTGAAAATGTAGATGTTTGTTCGCGAATGTCAAATCTGTAAGGACGGAGAACATATGTTTATTATTGTTTAGCCTCCGTCATGATGCCTAGTCATTAGCCTATGGTGTATTGAGAATGTTCCGTCATGAACGACCTTGCTCTCGGCTTCATGAAATGAACATGTTAAATGCTCGAAATTGAATTTACCTTAGCTCAAGTATTCACTAAAGTAAGCAAACTTGCTTTTCTGAAAACCCGTTTGGATATACAAGGGCCCGATCATATTACTCTTTCGGAATTCTACCTAACCGCCGTTCGGCCGCAGGAGAAAGAAAAGTAATATTGCTGAAAGAAACTACAAATCAGCCGCGGTTCCCAATAATGATTAGCACGCCCAGACGGGGATGCCACCAGAAATTATTGTATACCAAATACAATTTCATCTTATTTTACATATTTTACTGTACTTGGCTATAATGCAGTAGTTAATGGTACACGACAGGCGGCGATGCAGAGACAGGATCTATCACTTACATCTAAAGGGTTTCGTTATGTCAGTCGCCCAGTGCCGCCTCAGTGACGTTACTGTTATCCAGCAGGTTAAGAGCAAGTGTATTTGGGTGGTGTTCTAAGCATTCGCAGACCTGACTTCTTGTATAATAGTAGACACTTTTGATTCGCTGAAGAATTTTAATGTTCGATGCTCCCGCAGATCCCCACAACTGCACTTAGTATATCCAGATGGGCATAGAGGTAACTTTCTACACTATTAGTTTACTTTTTAGCGATAGCTTAGATCTTCAGCCAATCAACCAATAAAGCTTCGAGAATTTTAGTCCCTGCTGTTTATGTTTCGTGGAGATAGGACGTTTCCAGTTTAGTCGTCTATCTAGGTGCATGCCTAGATACTTTGCACTTTCGGATTGTGGTAATTGCTCTCCATTGAGAGAGACGCTGAGACATGTTTCTATTGTTAGAGTAAAAGTAGCATGTTTGGAGTTACCTTCGTTTGCTGTTACCTAATGCTTTTGATTAGTTTTGGGTTTTTATTGATTCACAAGATGGTCGTATAATCATCAAATGTGGCTCTGGTGGTCTTCGGTGTATTTGATATATCTGCAGTGTATAGCAGGTAGAGGGTAGATCCAATCACACTGCCTTGTGGTACACCAGACCGCATTGGATGAAATTCCTTATATCTGTTGGTTAATACTTCATCACTTGAAAGTACCTATGTATGTTTCAGAAAGTTCCAAAGCCCAAAAATATCAGACTGGGCATATAGAAGCCACAAGCATGCATATGTGTAAGTGATGCACACAGTACCTATTCACTATTTCTGCGGTGTGATCACTGAGTGCAACCCTTGGTAGCCGCTTCTTGGTTGTCGAAGACTATAATGCTAAACACCATAGATGAGGCTTGCGGTTGGTGACTCCTAAAGGTCACAAAATTGGTGTGTACACAAAAAATTATTTTTTAGGATACTGCATTGGTAACTAGCGTTTACATAGTCACAAACGAGTCCGGTAGATAAAATTTACCGGCCTAGACCAGTAGTAGTTGACAACGGCCGGATCAAACTACCGGTAAATTTTATCTACCGGACTCGTTTGTAACAATGTAAACGCTAGTTACCAATGCAGTATCTTAAAAAATCTTATACGATACACGACTGGTAGCATTTTTATGGCCTTGCCAAACATACAGGTCTCGCCCTACCTGTAAAGTATTGGCGCGGCCATAAAAATGTTGCTACCGGTCTAATAACGTAAATAGCTATTAAGGTACTGTCCAACAAGCCGAAGTATCAATAAAAATAATATTCCAGATATAATAGATTTCTGGACAACAAAAGAAATCCCTACAGACCATCTACCAGCAGAACCTTGATCTATCATTGGATCATTCGCCGATGTTAGTGCTGTTGAGTTCAAATATAATATACAAGCAGAAACTAGCAACTATAACCAACAAGAGGACAAACCCGGAATTGCTTAAAAACTGCCATAATTTTAAGTGTGCGCCGCTAATATTAACCCGTTGGAAGGGATATCTTTGAGCTAAACGCGAAGCAAGCGACCAGCATATGCAGTTATTCACCCTTCAGTATAGTACTTGCTGCAGCAATTATTATTTTCGTTTCGGCATGGAGGTAGATTAGGAGATATAAGCATTCTGCACTTGTAAAAGAAATTTGAATGGCCGTGCAGAAATTTCGGTTATTACCGGATAATTAAGACTTCTATATTGCTTCCAACCTTGGGGTTCCGCTTATTGCTAATTAAGTTACCATCAGAATCTGAAATCGTATCAATGCGCACCACCCGAGATCATTAATTTGGTTTTGATTTATCCGCAATCTAGACTAGCATTTCCTCACTTCAGGTTACTTTCCACGTCAAGCAGACTAAAGGCCGTATCAGTCCCATGTTCTCTTCGTAAACACCGTCATCGATGGAGGTCGATGATTTAAGCTGGAGATCAACCATGCCTCCATTCGTTGTTGTTAGGAAAAACTGTGTGTAATTTCTGCATGTTTATTATTTTTCTTATTCGATGCAATTTATTGGATTTGTACTGGCTTATAAGGTTTCTGTGTTTTTACCATTGTTCGCCTAACGGACACATCTTTTGAGCTATTTCCCTTATGGGAAATTTTTTGCCCCTTTTTAGTACGTGTTATAGATTGCGGTTTGATAAAAATCCTTTATGTACTTCCGTGACATCGCCGTTAGAAAATCCTCCTTTACGCCCTCGTAACAATAGCTTCATAATGAGTAACTCCGGCTGCCCGCTGATTATTTTACCTAAATGTGTGTGTCCTTAATATAACATCAATTTTCCACTGTATTTATCTGTGTTATTTAAAGCGAATATGCAGATGCATTATAAGCACCAATTAGAAGACGGTAAGGTCAAATCATACAGCAAATACGACTTTAACATTCTCACGACGTCTTGGACGTCTCCTTCTGAGTTGAGAACGTCGCTCCCATCTATAAGCACCACAAAAATAAGAACATTGCAATTGTGGGATTCGAACCTGCGCTTCCAGGCGAATTCCGATTTCTAGTTCGAAGCTTCAACTGCTTTCCCAAGAATGTGCTCCTACCGTGCTTACTTCTCGCTGCGTTATAAAGAACGCGGTGACACAATGGCGGATCACAAATAAACTGCACAAATCGGCGCCGATAAAAAGGTGACGCCGATACGCCTAGATGCAAGCACAACATATGTGTGTTGTTGTTTCTAGTTGTTAAGGTATTGTACAAAAATTATTGTTACCTATTTTTATGATACAAGTGGCCCATATTAATGCGAGATCTATTTTAGCATCTTTAACTGAGTTAAAAACCTTCCTTAATCTTAATCCTTATGATGTTTTAGCTGTAACCGAAACATGGTTAACTGCTGAGGTGGTTGATAAACATATTGATATTCATGGTTATACATTAATTCGAAAAGATCGAGTTGGTAGAGGTGGGGGTGTCGCCTTATATGTATCTAATCAACATCGTCATTCTGTCATTAGTGTGGAAGAGGACCCGAATATCGAACAATTATGGATAAGTATCGGCATTGGCAGAATCAAGTTTGTTGTGGGGGTGATCTACAGATCACCAAAATATTCGTTTCAAAATTTTTTCTCTGCATTTGAAGAAACACTTTATTTAGTTTTACCGAAATTTGATGAATTTATTTGTTTGGGCGACTTTAATATCAATATCTTAGATATAAATAATAATAATGTTAAACAATATTTAAACGTACTTGATTCGCATGGTCTTAAGCAGATAATCTCATCACCTACGCGTATTACACCTTTTACAGAAACGCTGATAGATCATATAATCGTGCTTGATTCTGCTACTACTGAAAATATTGTTGAAAATGTTAATATCATCCCTATGCATCATATATCCGATCACTGCCTTATTCATTGTACTGTTAATGTCGAATCTAAAGTCAGAGCAGTGAGTAAATCAGTTACATTTAGAAATTATAAAAATATGGATGTAGAACAATTTTTAACTGACCTTTCTAGTATTCCTTTGGGAGCTCATATATGATATTCCGCAGATTGATGATAAGGTCAGTTTCATGACTAACAACTTGATTAATCTTGTTGATCTACATGCACCCTTGCTGACGAAAAAATTAACTAAAGTTCCTGCTCCATGGTTAACGAACAACATTAAAATAATGATATCTTTACGTGACAAAGCTTATAAAAGGGCAAAAACCACTAAACTAGCTTCTCATTGGAACTACTACAAGTCACTACGTAATTTCACCAATTCTGCAATTAAAAGAAAAAAAAAGCGTACTTACAATTTAAATTACGTGATTCTGACCTTAAATCAACCTGGCGTGAACTCAATAAATTCAATATTGGTAAAAGTAAATCATCTGTACTGCCTCCCAATCTACAAAATTTAAACGAAATTAATGATTATTTTGTGAGCTCTGTACAGTCAGTTAAAAATAATAATTTTGAAGATCTTAAAAATTACTATAATTCGAATATTCGTCGAAGTGTTACTGGTTTATTAACATTTAAGACAGTAACTGAATCTAGTGTATCTAAGATTATTAATCAAATTAAGACCAAATCTATTGGATCTGATGGAATCTGTATAACTTTACTTAATATTTGTTGTCCAGTGATTTTACCCCATATTACTCATATTATTAATTTTTGTTTGATCAATGGTGTCGTCCCACAAGCTTGGAAGGAAGCGCTAGTAACTCCCATACCTAAAAAAACAGCTCCTAAACATTTATCAGACTTGCGTCCAATAAGTATTCTCCCTATTTTATCTAAAGTTTTTGAACGAGTAGTTAATATGCAGCTTTTAGATCATCTAAAAATAAACAACGTGCTTCCTTCACTTCAGTCCGGTTTTAGAGCTAACCACAGTTGCGCTACGGCTTTACTTAATGTCACAGATGACATATTTAGATCTCTAGATGACTATAATATGATTGCGTTAATTCTACTTGATTACTCGAAAGCATTCGATATGATTAATCATGAACTTTTAATAGCTATTCTTTATAATATTGGTTTAGATAATAATGCTCAATTGTTTTTTCAGAATTATCTTAGTCAACGAACGCAAAGAGTAAGAATTAATCTTGATACTTCTATCAGCCGTAATGTAATTAGTGGGGTTCCGCAAGGCTCGATCTTAGGTTCTACACTTTTTGCTATTTATACATCTAATTTTTGTCATTCAATCAGGAATTGTAAGTTCCATTTCTATGCTGACGATATCCAACTTTATTATTCGTTTGAACATAATGATGTACATACAGCTTCAAATTTTATCAATGAAGATCTCTCAAATTTAATATCCTTATCACAAGATCATTGTTTAAAAATTAACGTCAGTAAATCCAACGTGTTGGTATTTGGCAACCGCAAATTAAGACAAGAAGTTGCTTCAGAACTTAATATTCAGATTGACGGAGCTCAGTTGGGATGTGTCGAGTCGGCTAGAAATTTGGGGATTTACATAGATACAAACTTGCGTTTTAAAGTGCATGTTACTAAACTTGTTCAAAAGGCCTATGGCAGTCTTAAAGTTCTTAATGCTAATAGAGATTTTTTAAGTAAGGATTTAAAAATTACATTATGTGATTTACTGGTGCTTTCACACTTCAATTTCTGTGACTCTGTCTATGGTAACTGCCTGGATAAAACGGATATCAACAGAATATAAAGAGTTCAAAATGCATGTCTTCGTTTTATTCACGGAATCAAAAGAAAACAGTCTGTATCTTGCAAGCTTCTGGAGACGAAATGGTTAAACATGTACAACAGGCGTCGCTTGCATTCTGCATGTCTTTATTACAAAATAATCACTAAAAAAATACCACACTACCTTTATGAGCGTTTACAATTCCGTACAGATGTCCATAATCGAAATCTTAGATACAAAGGCTTACTTACTCCTTCTGTTCATAAATCTGCTTTATTCGAGAGGTCTTTTTCATACAATGTAGCGAGGGAATGGAACAGTGACTGTAATATTGGGGCGACATCCCACAACTCTTTGAAAATTAAACTCAAACGAATGTTACAGCTGAAACAATCATAGGATTGAATGATATCTCCACCGTGTTAAATAGATTTCGTTTTCTTTTCTTTTTTTTATTTATTTACTATCTACATTAGCACTAGTGTCCGTTAATTAACATTTTACTTTTCATTTGAAACCAAAACTCACATTTAAGCAGGCAAGGAAGAACCAAAAGCTTTACTAAGCATTTTTTTGATTGTCTGCCTTTTAGCCGTTACCTTCACTGCTGCAATTATATATATTTTAAATTACCATATCAGTATTTATGTATGTTTTCTTTATCTGATGTATAATAAGGTGTACCTTAACCGCTAACAAACTTTATTATTATTATTATTATTATTATTGTACTTATAAGTGCTTAATTATTGTTTTATCTCTAATAAATTGAACCAATACATAATCATTTACATTGATAACACCCTTAACAAAGTTGTCTTCCTCTATTTCATTTCTCATCTGATCTTCAATATCAGTCAGTTCTTCAGATGAAGTATTAACTAAAATATTCTCGGAATCAGATTCAGATTCGTCTTTAAAACTTTCTTGTTTCTTTATTTTCTTAGGTTTAGTTTTTTGACTTCATTAGTTGGGTTCATACTGGAAATGTTTGCTTCACTTGATTGATCTTTTTCATATTTTTCTGGTTTATATTTGTATAATCGTCTTCTATATCTTTCATATTTGGTGTATCAGTCAGTATTTTTGTTTTTGCCTGTTTTCTTCCCAACTTTTGTTGTTTTCTAAGTGGAGCCTTGAGCAACGGCTGGAACCCTATTTGTCTTCTTCGCCCATTTGAAAGTTCAGATATTTTATACTATTTTGCAAAATAAACAGACGAGGAGGGTTGATACATGTGTCCTTTAATATTGTGTATCAAGTCTCCTACACATGATATATTTACATAAAGTTGCATTTATAAAATACATAACCTACGATATTCAATCAAAATATACATCTAAATGTGGGTAAACATGTCTGATTTCTGTTGCCACTCAAGCACATTCGCTAATTTCATTTATTTTTTTGTAAAATTCTTACACTTACCTTTTCAGAAGAAACAAAAAATGTATCAAAACAGATTTTTACATGCCTATGTCACAAATATAATAACACAGCGCGGTATATTAACATCAAATGATTCACCATACGTCAGTGTACTAGTGTTGCCAACCATAACCGATATCAACAAATTTAAGAGGTAAATTTAAACCTGTATCAAGGGTCCTAACGTATCAACCCTCTTAAGTCTCACCTACAGTTTATGAGAAACGGTTGTTTCCGAAAACGTTGAAAGAATTTTAAAGAAGAGACAAAAAACCAACGTAAACTGTTGGCTGAGTGACCAGGCGGTAACCCTCTCTGGGGAGGGTATGAGAAGTGCGTTCATCAAAATGGGGATTATGTAGAAATGTAGCTGGGAGATGTACCTATATTTTCTATATCGAATATATCGTGTGTTAAAAAGAAACTCATTCGCAGCATGCCATGATCAAATTGAAGTTTGCCATAACTTGATACATCCATTGAAGTAAATAAATTACTGAGAGAGAACTAAATTACATTTTGATCTTGAACTATTTACCTAAAAATATACAAAACACTTAATAAAAACAATTTTTATTGTTATGATTAAGTAATACGTTGTTGTTGTTGTGTAAATGCCATCTTATTTTCCTTTTTACTTGATACAATTAAACTTAATGCTGTGTAAACTTTTACCTGTCATAGTGACAGATGTTTTCATAAACAAAATGCAATCTAACATTCACCTACAGACTTAAGTTACGACATGACTAGATTTTCTATCTTTCTTTTCAATGCCTACCCTAAATTATGATATAAATACAAGGGTATGCTCAACAGGCGATAACCCACTGCTTACGTGAACCACATGACGTCACATTCGTAAGCTCTGGGGCATGATTATCTTGGTTTCGGGTATATCAAGAGGGCTTCGGCATGTCGCACGATGGTTTCACGCATTGCACGTCGATAACCCTAACCTCATTTATATCATGCATAACCTCATAACCTGAAATGCGCGCGAGTGCGACTGCGAGTACATACATAGTACATCATCAAGTAGAGAGCGAATAGTGAATAGTTTCCTCAGATTATTAAACACCATCAAACACGACAAAAAAACTACGAGAGCGTGTAAGAATGGTAGTGTGCAGTGTAAAGGGCTGCAGGAATAACAGCAGGAATGATAGAAAAGTGAGTTACTTCAGGTTTCCAAAGAATTAAGTAATTTCTGAACAATGGCTTGCAGAATGCAAAGAAAACACAAATGCATCTACATGTAAGTAAATGAAATTCTTGTTTCTGTGCCGTTTTGAAATCGCAAACAGAACAGCTGTACGGTTTCTCTCCTGTGTGGATTCTTGCATGTCCAACTAAATCGCGTTTTCGTGCAGTTTTATAATCACAAATAGAAGAACCATAAGGTTTTTCTCCTGTGTGGGTCTTTATATGTAAGACTAATTGACAATTTTATTCAGCGATGATATGCTCAGAGCGAAAAACACTTCCTCAGGCCCGTGGATTATACCTACTGGGGATACACGTAAAAAAATGCGCTTGAGACTCTACCTCAGTGGTGGTGCGGAAAAGAGTTATAATGTACGAGAATCAATAAAACCGCGTATTATTCACACGAAAAATAGCATTTATTACAATTGCGTACGATTTCCCTCCATTTCACCATTAACTTGACCCTTACAAATGCAAAATACGATTTTTTCGGGAGACTTTTAAAACGTAACTTTCAAATTGCCGCCTATTGATGACGTACTCTGGTTCACGCTTTCACATTGGTCGTTGAGAAAAGCTGCGCTTGAGCCATATATGTAATACTTACTATATTGCTAGCGGCTATGAGTGGGAAACTCACGAAGGAAGTGAGATAGACAACCAACTCTTTAATGTATAATGGTGAACTGTGCGTAAGCGCGGCGGCGTCGTCCGGTGGTCAAGTTTAAAATTCGCTTCTAAAGACAGAGTTTGAATTCTCACGCATGCGCACGAGACGCGTTATACTCTAAGTGAAACTATGTCGGCGCCGTAAAGTTTTCGGGCGTTCGAAGGCCCTACTAGCAATATATGTATAATACATATATGTCTTGAGCATACCCTTGTGTATTTATATCATGCCCTAAATGAGTTTTTTTTGGAACACACGATACTAATAAGTGTTGCTGTTGGGACACTCTAAAACAGCGTAGTTCTTTTGAATTCCATTTGATCTAATCATTAATCAATCTTGGCTGGCAATAAGTGGTTTGTATCCTGTATCGTTATCCAATGTTACATTTACTGCTAGGTCAGTCTCTCTGTTTCTTTCAATTTGAGGTAAACCTGCAGTTTAGAGCACCGAGATGTAAACAAACCGATCGGCACCACTCGGGGGAGAATCTGCGGTGTTGCCAGACTGACTGAATGCATGCGCGTTTTCACGTGCTACGTTATTACGCTACCATTTATCCGCGGTAATCCTGCTTATTTAAAAATTGCAGTAATAACTAATAACGAGCGTGTGAGCGAACCCGTGGGCCTAATTGACTGATTTTGGTGTCAATCGACTCAGGGCGACGCAAGTAAGCCAGTAGTAGGGTCACTCTTGTACAAATTGCATTAAATGAATTATTTCGCGCCCAATTTGGGTGCAGAACGCTAGTAATTGAAATAAAATTGCATCTGTTGGAAAATGGAAGAGGAAGATACAGGGGTGTGTAGGGTAGAAATAAAATCGACTGTATTTGTATTTACTTTAATTTTTGTAGTTACATGTCTGGCACTTTTTTATATTAAATAATAAACTTAGCACTGTTTGAAGGTTTAGTTACAAATACAGTCGATTTTATTTCTACCCTACACACCCCTGTATCTTCCTCTTCCATTTTCCATCAGATGTAATTTTATTTCAATTACTAGTGTTTTGCATCCAAATTGGGTCCGAAATAATTCATTTGACCCTACTACTGGCTTACTTGCGTCCCCCTGAGTCGATTTACACCAAAATCAGCCAATTCGGCCCACGGGTTCGCTGCAATTTTTAAATAAGCAGGATTACCGCGGATAATTGGTAGCGTAATAACGGTGCACGTGAAAACGCGCATTCATTCAGTCAGTCTGGCAACGCCGCATATGCTGCCCCGAGTGGTGCCGATCGGTTTGTTTACATTTCGGTGCCCTAAAGTGGAGGTTTACCCAACTCGTTTACCGTGACAGATCTCCTTTAGCGTTTTGATTTTAGATATCAAGTGTAATAAATACGAATTCTTCATTCTTGTCATAATAATGGACACACACGATCATTGAAAATGAACAGGGTTATGCAATACATGTTACACATTTGAAACATTTGTGTTTGTAAAACTACTATAACCGTGTTATCCAAAAAGTACTTCATCTAATGCACACGGTTTCATAAAAGTTACCCGATATTTCTGTAATTTCGCATGGGGCCATAATATTGGTTGCACAGCCCTGTTCATTTTCAATGATTCTTTGTGGACATGGCATGTGATCATAATATGCGTAATGCTAATGCAATGACCAGTAGCTTACACGAACCAGTGAGTACCTACAGCTGATCATAGTAAACTAGTTGGAAACTTAAATATAAAGCAAGAGATCACTGAAAGCACAATCAACAACACAGCTTATCATGGATGGAATATTAAGCAGGAAGGAAGTCGAATGAAGGTGGAGGAAGTTTATATAAAAGAAGAATTGTCTGCTACGCATGCAGCAAGCGGAAGCCTCTCAGAGGAAGCATTTGTTTCCAAAGATAAAAGTATGGTCTTGGAAAATGTGATAACTAATGCGAAAGTGTTTCATTCATCTTCCATTTGTGCATATAAGACTGTATGGAAACGTAAGTTGGTTAATCATATGAGAACACATACTGGGGAAAAACCTTATTCATCTTCAATTTGCGAGTATAAAGCAGCAGTAAGACATACTTTAGTTACACATATGAGGACACATACAGGTAAAAAACCCTATTCTTGTACAGTTTGCAAATATAAATCAGGACAGAAATTTAATGTAATTAAACATATCAGGACACATACAGGTGAGAAACCGTATTCATGTTCTACGTGCGAGTATCGAGCAGCAGATAATAGCTATTTATGCAACAAGTGCTAAAAGTCGACGTTTATGCACGAGACATGAAAGTTATGAAACGAAGCCGAAAACTGAGTTTCATAACATGTCTCGTGCATAAATGACTTTTAGCACGCGTTGCATACAATATTTTATCTACGACCTTAATTTTACTGTTATTAATCCATAAATATCGATTTAACAAAGGTTTGCATCTACGACACTTCTAATGTATGTCATAATAAACAGTAGGCCATGCCGCGCAGGCGAATGTTTGCGAAGGCAGTACTGTCAAGGTCAGTTACGAAATGTAATTATTAATACTCCACATCTGACTGTATTCATTACATAACGCTTAATTATTTCAAAAACACTTTACCTGTAAAGCATGGGTCACACGATCATTTTTTGCATCAAATTTGCTTGTCATACACCAATGATGACGTATTTCATGACTTCAGCCGCATAGTTGTCAAACATTTCTAAAAAATAGGACGGGCTCTATTTCGGTGCAACTTTTTCACGCGATTCTGCGCAGTGCGTGAAAGTGGTATTTCACGGTTCAGGGTTTTTAGGTTAAGAACGCATTTTTACTTCAAAAATAGCCATGTCTTGGACGCGTGAGCAAGTGTCGGCCCTAATAGACGCCTATCAACAAGAGGAGGTCTTGTATTTCGTAAAAGACCCCAGCTATCATAACAAGCTAGCACGGAATGAAGCTTTGTCTCATATTCGTGTCGGTTTTTAAAATTGTGTTGGTGACTATATTTAAAAGTTTTGTAAACACTCTTTCATCCATCCTCAAATAATTTTTAAAACTACCACCATCTTCACATTTCAGTTCTGTGTGTACCATTGATAACACCCCCCGTTCTTGGTCACGTGTCGTTGTAACCACTTGCGGGCCCACACTTTTCGAGAATTTCGCTGTTTCTTATTACACAACGCTAGACCTAAACCTATTAACGACAGGATAATCACTTGCTCTTCCATTTTGAAACAAAAATAAACGTTAACAATTCGTGCCTTTACAGCAAACCATAACCTCACAATAACAGCTGATTCTAATAGTTGCACAACAAGTTTTATGGTGTGACCACCCTGTTTGATAAAGAGAATCAAACATTGTTGTATGACGTCACGGAAAGTGTTTGACAAGCAAATTTGATGCAAAAAATGATCGTGTGACCTATGCTTAACGCAAAAAGCAACTAAAATAACTTCACAACTTTACTTCCAGTTCGAAATTTTAGTTTTATTACTTCACTTTTAGCACATGGGCTAAAAGTAAACAGCTGATTTCTTTAACCACGCTAAACTATAAAACGTCACTTTTAGTGAAACAAGCTAGCGCTAAAAGGCGTACTTTTAGCAGTGGTCGTAGATAAACATAATTTAGTTACACATATGAGGACACATACAGGTGACAAACCTTATCCATGTTGAATATGCAATTATAAAGCGGTACAAAAAAATAATTTAGTTTAACATATGCTGACACATACAGTCGAAAAACCTTATTCATGTTTTATTTGCGAATATAAGGCAGTAAAGAAAAGTAATTTAGTTAACCATGTGACAACACATGCAGGCGAAAAGCCGTATTCATGTTCAATTTGCAAATATAAAGCAGTAGAGAAAAACACGTTAGTTAAACATATGACGACACATACAGGGGAAAAATCTTATGCATGTTCTCTTTACAAGTATAAGGCAGCGGACAACCATAAGTTAGTTATTCATATGATGACACATGCAGGCGAAAAACCTTTTTCCTGTTCCATTTGCGAATATAAAGCAGCAACAAAATATAGTTTAGTTAGACATACGAAGACACATATAGGCGAAAAACATTAATCGTGTTGAATTTGCAAATATAAAACGGTAAATAAACCGAATTTATTTACTTAAACATTTATGGACACATACAGATAAAAAAATTTGTGTGTTAATTGCGAGAATAGAACAGCTCAAAAAATTGCATTATTGAGCCATATTAAGATGCAACCCTAGAAAAACCCTATTCATCTGCAATTTGGGTATGTGGAGTAACAAACAAATAGCTTAGCTAACGGCATAGGGACACATACCAGAGAAAAACTAGAGTAAGTACCTAGCTTCTGGGTTCGTCTGTCTATTTGTTAAAGAACTTGCGCTTTTTTCGCAGTTCATATTTCTAGCTTCTTTAAAAGTTCTATGAGAACAATTTAAATAATTTCTGAAGAAGTTGACAGTATGAGCGAAGAGACCATCATACACAAAGATGTCATTATCATCATAAAAAACTATATTTGTAAATATAAAACAAAACAAAGAAGTTAGTGAGATAGGTAACATGGGAAAATAAAAATAAGTATACAGTCAAACGCAAAATCCTATTTGTGTACTGTCTGTCAACGTCAAACAGCAACAAACTGGCTGTATGAAAATAAATAGGCACATAAAAATTTTAAGTCAGTTGCTCTGTAAATGGTGAGGCAAGTATTCTTTTGCAATCTTCTCAAGATTGTTGTCATGAAAGGTCATAAAAGCTGTAGTTTGTTGATAAGGGAAAAACATCTTTCAAACCGTAAAAAAAACATCTCTTCTTTTTCTTTCTCTTAATATAAGCTGATGGCCAGTTATTACGGAACAGTACGGTGTTATAAGCCTTCTTCGGTCGCAGCCAGAGAAGGTGGCTAACCTATCATGTTGAAATAGTAGAAAGAATGATATTACAATGGGTTAGGACCAACGAAGGTATTAGTATAATGGCCAGAGAGCGTTCGACGTTAATAATGTCCGGGTGTGAGTCTCGAACCCACAACCTGCTGACTTGAAATGCAAATGCTTTACCAGCTGGCCATAAAAAATATGTACGCTGCAATTTAAAAAATTTGGTGTATACCCGCACACAACTTATTTTTACAGTGATCTTATAATCAGCCAAAATTTATAAACATTTGTCAAAAATTTTCAAAAATTACAAATTCTACAGAAACCGTACAAAATAGAGCGTTATTTGAAAAGACAAATTTCCTCTAAAATTTTAAGCTGAATTCTAAAATGTAATAATATACCGGGTATAGGAGTTAATAAAAAAAAATAACAAAAAAAACCCATTCTTGAGGTATGCAACTGGAAAATCACCTATCTCACGTCCATATACATTAAAAATGTAATAAAAATGTGAAGTTTAAAAAAAATCGTTAGAGCCGTTTTTAAAAAAACCAAAAAGACTGAAAAATTGCAAGAGTAAACACCATACTTCCGGTTATGCGATTTTCTTTAAAAGCATGCTGTCGCATCTAGATAGTACACAAAAGTCTCAACGCCATACCTTTGTTCGTTTTTGAGATATTCTGTTTACAGACGCACAGACCAATGAACAAAAACATGTTCCTTGGGTTCAGGGGGCTCCCAAACGTGAAGATCTGTTGAAAACTCAATTTAGAATTTTTGGGGTGAATCCAATACTTTCTTTATCGTAAATGGAAGTAAAAAATCAATATGGCGTCGTAATTCTAAAAACACAAAAAAGAATCAAAACATTTCGTGAAAATTTATTGAGAAATACCGTCTCAAATCATTTTTATTTGAAAATCTTTTAGATAATTCTTGTCAGTAAAAAAAGAGGGTATCATCAGTAATGCCTCATTCTATATAAGGTACATACAGTTTTATTCTCAAAAGTATTAGTTTCTGTAAAAGCTATCAGAAGTGGAGAAATTGTTAAAAGAAAAAAGATATCATTAGAAAAACATAAGTTATGCAGTTTTCTTAAAATAAATTTGTTGTTATCATTTGCAAAAATCTTCAATGCCTACAGTAAGCTTGAGTAGTTGTGACAAAATTTAAAAACAATGTCTCAGCATAAAATTATTATTTCATACTCATAGCTTATGCAACAACCAAGCTGTGTGATAAGCTCTATATTTCTGCTGTACATTCTTGTATCTACGTATTGTAAAGTATATGTACTTCTATATTGTAACTTTCTTTTGATTGTAAATGGTTATTTAGTATTAAACATTGTTAATAAAATTTTCACCCTTGTTTATACATAGATTATTTGTTGTACAGTTCGACGAGTGAAGTCAGTATGGAAAGTTCACTATCTTAAGGTAAGCAGTCATGGTTATAAATACAAGGTCAGTGATTACGAGAATTACAAGCTGGGTTATATACTAACTCATCCTGTATATGAAATATCAATAACGATTATAAAATGTATAAAGGTAGTAATACCTACTTCTGTAAGACGTTTAGGATGCTATATTTACTGCAAAATGGAATAGAGGGGAATGGCCAAAATTTACAAATGCAGTAGAGGCAGACATTAAATTAAAATGTTCGAAGCAGTCAACCATTAATAACTTGATTGCTCCAAAATTTTAATGAACATTATATGGTTTTTTGATAAAATGATTATTTAGGTCAATAAGTTCTTAAGCTTTTCACAGTGGTTTGTTTGTTGTAACGTATCTTGTACTCGAAAGAAATGTAAAAGTAAATTATCTACGTTATTTAATGCATCGTAACAATGTCAACTGTAATGGAGAAATAGTACAGATCTAAATGGCTTCTCAAAGTGGTTCAATATACCATCTGCTGCCTTAAATGCCACGAATAAGGTAGTTCTTTTTGGATAATATATAAAAATATTAATAAACATACAAAAGCCATTCCTTAAGTCCATCGCTTTAGACGGATGCCTAGTCTGTCTAAGCCTAAGCACGAGTCTGACCAACCGTAAATAGAATTTGCAAATTAAGTAGGCAATGCGCTCTGTTTTTTTACAGTGTAACATATCTGGTCGCAATTTAATTGCTATAGTATATTATTATACAAGTTCAATAAGAGGGCCTATTGCAGCATTAGTGGGTTTGCAATGCGTGCTATAGTGCCTCTTATTAAACGAGTATAATATAGTATTGTGAGGGTCGCGTATTTACAGACACTTTATTTAAAATTTTATCTAGCTTATTTTAGGAAGTACGTTTGTTTTATTTCAGGCATTTTATTTAGGAGACATTTATTTTATTCCAGGCAGTTTATTTAGGAAACGCATTCATTTTATTTCAGGCATTTTTTAGTTCTAGGATAATGATAATCCGTAGTTTATAGATATCTTTTATGTATAAAATTAGTTGGAATTATATGACATAACGGAAGCTTTCGTTTTGTTTTGCAAGTTGTAACACAATTCCTTCACAGCTGTTGATCGCGCCCCGGGCCCATAATCGAAAATTCCTATATTAGATTTATGACCCGGGGTTCGAGGCAAACTTAAGGGTCAAAAAGCTTAGAAACCGCCGACTAAATTAGTTCTTGAAATTTATGAGTGTACGTTTTCGGTCAAAGGAAACACATGTCAAGGGGGTCGTGAGAAACATTTAAAACCACAACAGAAAGGATTAAGGGCAGTCGTGAGTTTTGGAAGGAAAATAACCAATTAAAATCGCGCCTTATAGCCACGAAATCCAGAATTTACTTCTCATTGGCGGAGCGCCCAGGACAACGGATGGAGGGGCCGCGGAAGATTGCATAAAACACTCAGCACAGAAGGAAAGGGTAGCAGAAGAAGCACGAAGCCTGGGGCCGATGCTAGTTCGACTAGTAACACAAAACATCACGACAACTCCGCACTTAATTAACATCTTACTCTATTTGGTGTAGCGCCACTGGTATTGCGAAGTCCAGCTCGGATTTTCGTTAATCGGTGAACGTTAGACACCAACTCTTGTCTTTACTTCTCTCGTTATCACGCAAACTGGCACGGCAAGGCCGCCTCTTTGGTCTTGTTTGTAAGTGAGCGTTGCTTAACAACTCTTTGCCTTTACTTCTCTTGTTAGTACACCAACTGGCACCGCAAGGCCTCTCCTTTGGGCCTTGTTTGCAAATGGACGTTGTTTAACAACTCTTTGCCTTCACTTCTCTCGTTGGCACGCAAACTGGCACTGGAAGGCTTCCTCTTTGGTCTTGTTTCTCCTTGTCTCTCTACTACCACACTAACACCACCAGGCACTTCGTAACAAGTTTACGGTCGGCAAACGGCCCATTGGCGTTAGGCAAATAATTGTAAGCGCAGTGTACTGTTTACTTTGTCCTAATAAATAACCATCGCTTGACATGTTGTTGTTTTCTTTGGTGTAAAAGCTGGAGGTCGCCAGCCCCTATACGAACGGAGTGAAAACAGTAAATACGGAAGCCTAGTTAAAGTAACTGTAACTGTCGTCGAAGCACCCGCCGAAAACAGTAAAAAAATCACACAACGTAGGCCTATAAACAAGCAACAGGTAACCAGGGTGTGCACCGTTACAGAAAAGTGGTGCCGTGACCAGGATAGGGGAGTAATAACAGGGGGCCGAAAGCTGAAATCAACAATGTCAAATAGTACCGATGGAAACCTGGAGGCGCGGGATATCGAGCCAGATATATTGCCGGCCGATACAGCCGGCGAAAGTGCTGAAATAGAGGAGCATGAAGTACCGACGCCGGAAACACTATTGGTGCCGACTTGGTTCTTTCATTGGAGCCGGGCCCAACGCGCCTTGGAACAAGAAAGAAAACAAAATTTAAATGAATTCATGACCGGAGTGATGAGCTCTTTAAATGAAATAAAGGCCGCGGAGGGCTCCGGTTGCAGCACAGCCGCCTCACATACGAGGGGGAATCAAGAAAGCGCCAGTACTAGCCTGACTGGCGCGAACATAGTACAACAAAGCCAGCTCCAGAAGCAAAATAATGTCAAGGAGCCGCATATGACGAGTAACGCCACTGCAGCGTGTGCGGAAGTCCCGGCGTATGCCTGGGAACGCTCACTGCTGTTGGCGACGCCTCCCGAGAAGCAAGTATTTAGCGACAACATTTCCAAAAACCCCCTCGACTTCCTAGACGAACTGCAAATTTATTGCAGGCGTCTGAAATTAAACGGACAAGAGCAGCTGCAGTTGGCGCTTGAATGCCTGCGGGGAGGCGCCCGCTTTTGGAAGGCACTGTATGCAGACAGCTGGGATACTTTCGAGGATTTCAAGTGTGATTTCCTCCACACTTTCTGGGGCGAACGCGAGCAACTCAAAATTCGAAATCAAATCAATTCAGCGCGCTGGGATCCGAGGGCAGAACAAACAATGCTAGCTCATTTTGCTTTTTTTGTTAGCCAAGCGCGACGTTTGATACCGCCGATCGCCGAGGTAATATTAGTGGCCGACATCATGCATCACTTCCCGGAAGCGATACGAGCTCTCTACCAATTGCAGCCCGGCAGGAACATGCCAGTTGAAACAGCCGAATTTCTACGAAGGCAAGACGCAATCAAGGATGATCGCATTACTGCATGTCCGAATGCGAGCCGCTATCAGCACACGCGTGACGTAAATACTATCGAAATGGAGCCACCAGCCGCGAGTCCTTACTATAGGCCCGACTTTGGGCACCGGCAACAATGGGCAAGCAGATGGGGTCGGCAGCCGCGATCAACAACGAGATGGGCACGCGCCGAGCCGTCAGGAGGTCCCGTTACGCAAGCAAGTGCCACCCCGGGTCAACGGCCGGGAAACCCGAAGCGGGCGGGGCGAGACTAAATCGTTTCGCCCGGGGCGGTCCACTAAGGGCGCACAGGAATGCGCTTCTGTTTTCAGGCGCCGCCATAAAACTCGGACCGATCAGGATGGCGCTTAAATTTCCAGCTGCAGTCGAAGCAAAGGACCGCTACAGGGACGTATCCAGGAGCGGCCGGCCCTTCTGTAGTTATAATAAGCCACTTAACGCCGGCCGCGCTCAGGTGAATTTAACAGTTAAAGGCCTACAGGAAAAATGCAAACCAGTGGCGGCGTGTGAGGGCTCCTTGGGAGGTACTGTCGTAGGCCCAACTGCCGATATATTATCAGTACATCGACAGGCAACCTCTTTGGAAAATGGCGCCAGAACCGATTCACGACCGTTGCCGGAAATCACAGTTTTACTGCCTGATGGGAAAAACATTGGAGCCCTCGTCGATACTTGGAGCGAAATCACCTGTTTAGCTGAAAATGAATGGGCGCTTATCGAAGCGGCCGCACCACATATAAATTCTTTACCAGTGCCCTCGTTACAATTGCGAGGTGCGGTGGGGAAACCTACTAGCCCCGTGAAGCTGCAAGTGCTGCTGCCCGTGGAGATTCAAGAGAGGCGAATTCACATCCCGTGTTTGATAGTGAAAAATTTAATTAAACCGATGATACTGGGGGCGGATTGGTTGGCCCGGCACTCCGCCGTCATCGACTTTAATAAACGGACGATTAGTTTATTGGAAAGCTCGAACCACGTGCTACAAGTCCATTTCAGAACAATAGTCCCAAATGGCGACGAATGCGGGGCCCACGCAGCGGCAATAACAGCACCTCGCGTATCTACTACGCATGCTGCGCTTGAAACTGGGGAGGCGTTAAGAGAGGCTGTAGCAAGGGCGCCCTTGGACGAGCAACAAAAGGGCAAGTTGCTGGAAACACTTATGGACTTCCGTCCTGTGTTTTCCCGACGGCCGAGGCTAACACGACTGTATGAGCATGCCATTAAAATGCACGACGAAACACCTTTTGTGAAAAGGCCTTATCCAGTTCTATTTTCTCTTAGGCCAGCAGTGGAAACAGCCATACAGGAAATGTTAGAACGAGGCATTATTCAGAGAGCCGCTTGGCCGTTTTGCAGCCCCCTGACGGTAGTCAAAAAGAAAAATAAGGAAGTCAGAATATGTCTAGATGCGCGTCTGCTAAACGAACGGATGGTGGCGGACTGCGAAACGCCGCCACCAGCTGAGGAACTACTACAGCGATTTCATGGAGTCAAATTCATGACTTCTATTGATCTGCGTTCCAGTTATTACCAAATCCCTTTCACTGAAGCTTCGAAGCCGTACACAGCGTTTCTATACAATGGCCGGACGTTCGTCTTCAACGTGTTACCCTTCGGTTTAAAAACAGCTGTGGGCAGCTTTTCGAGAGCGATGGACGTCATCTTAGGCCCCGAGGTGCGCGAATTTGCGGTGAACTACATAGATGACCTATTGATTGCGTCTCCCAACTTTGAAGACCATTTGGGGCACCTACGACGAGTACTGCAACTCCTACAGGCGGCTGGGCTAACAGTCAATCTCGCTAAGTCCAACTTCATCCAAACTGAAACTAAGTTTTTGGGACATTTGCTGACGACGAGCGGAGTGAGGCCCGACCCTGAAAAGATACAAGCCATTATGGACTTCCCGGCTCCACGGAAGCAAAAATACCTGCGAGCATTCCTCGGGCTTTGCAACTACTACCGCCGCTTTTCACAAGCATACAGCGACACCACCCGCGGACTGACGCAGCTGCTGAAGAAGGACGCCCAATGGCGCTGGGGGGACGCCGAGAACGAGACATTCGGCCGTGTGAAAAAAATGTTTTTGGACTCTGTGATGCTGACACATCCTAGGCCGGACCAGCCCTTCTACTTACAGACAGATGCGTCTGGGTACGGGCTCGGGGCAGGTCTCTACCAGCTGTCAGATGATGGCGAAAAGGGGGTAATCGCGTTTGCCAGCCGCTTCCTGAACGACGCCGAGCGCAGGTATACGACGACCGAGAGGGAACTGCTCGCGATTATTTTTTCATTAAAAAAATTTCGGACGTACTTAGTGGCGTCAAGATTTATCATCCAAACCGACCATAAGGCGCTGGAGTTTTTGCTGCAATGCCGGCTACTCAATGACCGCTTAACCAGATGGATCCTAATATTGGACCAGTTTAACTACGAGATCGAGTATGTAAAGGGCAAGGATAATATTGCTGCAGATGTATTATCCCGATTCCCCACCGCTGGAGCCGGCGTAGGCATACAAGAATTAAGGGAACCCATAATTGCTGCATTCCAGACACGATACTGCAAGGATTTGGGCAAAAAGCTGGGCCATTTGAAAGCATTACAAAGACAAGACCCGGAACTGGAGAAAATTTGGCAGGCCCTGAAAAATGCCACACTTGAGGAGGATACAGCCATGGCACGAAAGGCACGACAATTCAAGATTGTGAACGACGTGCTGATGTATCAAATTGAACAGAATAGTTCTGAAAGGCTGGCGATCCCAAGAGCAATGGTGCGCGACCTCGTACTGCAACAC
This sequence comes from Agriotes lineatus, assembly GCA_940337035.1. Lineage (NCBI taxonomy): Eukaryota > Metazoa > Arthropoda > Insecta > Coleoptera > Elateridae > Agriotes > Agriotes lineatus. The sequence continues at coordinate 137,555 of CALNHX010000548.1, forward strand.
CACCAAGAATTTGGGCATTTCGGCGCAGGAAAAGTCTTTGCCGCTATCAAAGGGACCTTCTACTGGAAGGGCATGTATCGTGATGTCCGGAGGGTCATTGCAACATGCGACCTGTGCCAAAAGACAACCAGATCACACGAGGCTTGATGAGCCCAGTGATGGCGAGCCGGGTTGGGGAACTCGTGACAGCAGATTTCTATGGACCGTTGCCCACGAGTCGGGGAGGCGCCACCTTCATACTAGTGGTACTCGATGTATTTTCCAAATATGTGGCACTGTATGCCCTACGCCGTGCCACCTCGAGAGCAGCTGCCAAATGCATATTGGAACAATTCTCCCAAGTAATAAAACCCGCGACGATCCTAACCGACCATGGTTCACAGTTCACCTCACGTAAATGGTATGATCGATTGCAACAGGCGGGTATTAGGACTACACATTCCTCGATAAGGCACCCGGCTTCTAACCCGGTCGAACGCGTGAATAGGGAGCTTGGCCGCATGTTCCGAGCTTACTGCCACCAAAAACACACTACTTGGGCCTGGCAGTTGAAAAACATTGAAAGTTGCTTTAATGCCGCGCCGCATTTTAGCACTGGCTATTCACCATACGAGGTCATACACGGGAAACAACCACAGCTGCAACTGGACCGCCTACTAAGGAGGTTCCTTCCACCGCGCCGCGAACTGACATTGAATCAAATACATGAAGCAGCCAGGAAAAACTTGCTAAGCAGCGCGGAAATGCGGAGAAAAGTATTCAATAAAAAGGCCAAGGACATTCGTTTTGCTGAGGGAGATTTGGTGCTGCTCAAGTCTAACCCAATTTCAAATAGCAATAAGAAAGTAACGGCCAAATTCCACTTGCTATATGAGGGGCCATTCAAGGTATCGCGCGACTTGGGTAACAATGTTTACACCATAGTACACATCGAGAGCGGTCGTAAGAAGAGATCGTATAACGTGGAAAATCTCAAACGGTTCTACATGAACGCCGTCCTGGTTGCAAGGGCTGTCAATCTGTTAATTTATGTCAAACCCAGATACGAGGTTGCGGCCGCTTGGCCCTCAGAACAGTCGGCTCCAGGTCAGTGTCGAGTCAAGTGCCCTCCGCAGAGTACCTCGGGTGTAGCCCTTACGGATAGGGAGGATAAGCCTGCGGCTCTTAGCATCGCCATGGAGGTCTAGCACCTGGTCGACGAATGGGGGAACCACGATGACGTCCTCGACTGGGGGGTACTGTTTGCTGAAAGTAGGCCACCTACCCCAGGGGGCCTTTCCGCGAGGATGGCGGAGGACGCTTACAAAAATACGACAAGCGAGCCAAAACCAGGATCACGAAGGGCGTGTGCCAAAACGGGCCTGCCACCGGCGAAGAGACCCCCGAGTAGGCCAAGCAACGCCCTGGGACTACGACCCCAGGGTAGCACGGGAGGCCCCGGTATGGAGCAGCAAGAGCAGCCAAGACCACCACCGACGGAGAGTACAACAACCCAGAGGCTGGGAGCAGAGCCAAGGTTAGCGACACAGGACGGACATCACCCCGAACCGGACAGCGACGACGGGAACCCGGAGCCGGTCGGCACCAGCAGGAACAACCCGGACGTGGGGCAAGACGCACAGCCCAGACGGTCCTACAAAAAACCGACGGCACCAACAGCACGGGGGGCCACACCAAGGCGCCTAGCCCGTAAGCGCTTCATACAGCGGTGTAGGGAGAAACGCCGGCGCCCACAGGCTAGCATAGTGCAGTGAAGTGCGCATTGTTGAGGTACGCGACCCAACAATAAAAGTTTCCGTGGTGAACTCTGCGAGGCCCCACAAAAACCTTTAGGGGAGACTGGGAGGGTCGCGTATTTACAGACACTTTATTTAAAATTTTATCTAGCTTATTTTAGGAAGTACGTTTGTTTTATTTCAGGCATTTTATTTAGGAGACATTTATTTTATTCCAAGCATTTTATTTAGGAAACGCATTCATTTTATTTCAGGCATTTTTTAGTTCTAGGATAATGATAATCCGTAGTTTATAGATATCTTTTATGTATAAAATTAGTTGGAATTATATGACATAACGGAAGCTTTCGTTTTGTTTTGCAAGTTGAAACACAATTCCGTCACAGCTGTTGATCGCGCCCCGGGCCCATAATCGAAAATTCCTATATTAGATTTATGACCCGGGGTTCGAGGCAAACTTAAGGGTCAAAAAGCTTAGAAACCGCCGACTAAATTAGTTCGTGAAATTTATGAGTGTACGTTTTCGGTCAAAGGAAACACATGTCAAGGGGGTCGTGAGAAGCATTTAAAACCACAACAGAAAGGATTAAGGGCCGTCGTAAGTTTTGGAAGGAAAATAACCAATTAAAATCGCGCCTTATAGCCACGAAATCCAGAATTTACTTCTCATTGGCGGAGCGCCCAGGACAACGGATGGAGGGGCCGCGGAAGATTGCATAAAACACTCAGCACAGAAGGAAAGGGTAGCAGAAGAAGCACGAAGCCTGGGGCCGATGCTAGTTCGACTAGTAACACAAAACATCACGACAACTCCGCACTTAATTAACACCTTACTCTATTTGGTGTAGCGCCACTGGTATTGCGAAGTCCAGCTCGGATTTTCGTTAATCGGTAAACGTTAGACACCAACTCTTGTCTTTACTTCTCTCGTTAGCACGCAAACTGGCACGGCAAGGCCTCCTCTTTGGTCTTGTTTGTAAGTGAGCGTTGCGTAACAACTCCTTGTCTCTCTACTACCACACTAACACCACCAGGCACTTCGTAACAAGTTTACGGTCGGCAAACGGCCCATTGGCGTTAGGCAAATAATTGTAAGCGCAGTGTACTGTTTACTTTGTCCTAATAAATAACCATCGCTTGACATGTTGTTGTTTTCATTGGTGTATAAGCTGGAGGTCGCCAGCCCCTATACGAACGGAGTGAAAACAGTAAATACGGAAGCCTAGTTAAAGTAACTGTAACTGTCGTCGAAGCACCCGCCGAAAACAGTAAAAAAATCACACTACGTAGGCCTATAAACAAGCAACAGGTAACCAGGGTGTGCACCGTTACAGTATTCTATCTACTTTGCATAAAAGTAATTAAAAACTTTGAATTTTGACATCTCATAAATATGAAATCTGTCAGTTGTCTGAAGCTAAGTAGCGTGTTTCATATGAAAATAACAATGACAAAACAGTGTTCTAATTTATTGTTCTGTAGCACTGTTTTCTGTGTCATAATAACCATATTGTGACATCAATATGGATAAAAGTAATTAGAATAATGAAAGCTCTATCCCGTTGTTGGTTTACGACATGTAAGTAGATATGTTCATGTCTGTAATTTTTTCTGCAAAAATTGCAGAACAGGTGGATTTGAATGATGAGCACGTAAAATAAACAACGTGAATTCAAAATATTTAAATGTCCGAAACTGCAAGCCCGAGAGAAGCCGCGTAGCGCAATTGGAAAGGCGCTAGGCTTGTATTAAGCAAGTCCTCGGTTCGAATCCCGCGGGGGCCAGAATTTGTCAGCAGCCTTGGCGATTGGAATCGGGCTCGGTGAGACCGTTCACCACGACTACAGGCTTAAAAGATAGAGTAACAACACATCACCAAGACACACACCTAACATACAATGGTTGTTACGCAAGCACGAAAGGAGCGCTCCCTTTGTATCTCGCAACTCGGAGCAAGTTGAGCACTACACCGCCAGATGCTAGCGTACAGAGCACCAGCCTCTACACCGCTAAGGTAACAAAAGGTTAACGATACATACGTACAACTGCCCATAAATTCCAAAAATAACGAATAGTTTTAAAGAAATAATAAGTTGTCCTTGGCGAGTAGGTTTCTATCCCATATTCCTATATTCTATAAATATATCTCAGTTTTGGTTTTCCATTTTTCATCCTATAGCTGTTTTATCAATTTGTCTAGCCTTAACGTACATTATTTTTTAAATTTGATTCAAGGAAGGAAACTTGCTGCAAGTTTGTCTTGTGCTTCATTCCAGATAATTTTCATTTACTCTCTACCTATAGTACATAATTTCTACGTTTTTTTTCTTCTTGACTACTCCTTCAATTTATGTGTGAATAGATTGTTCCTTTTTTATTAGGTTATTATCGGAAAAGGTCTTTTATTACTTGGACACGAAGTGTACGAAGTATTGAAATTCCCTCATCTGGAAAACCACTCTGAGTCAAATATCTATAAAATTCGTGCCAACCGACTAATGAACCCACCACGGCCGTCTAGATCAGCGTGCCTGCCGGCTCTCAGAGGAACGGCTAAAGTTAGGACGGCGTACCAACGTTGCCAGTTCGTGCACCGATGGATAAAGAGGGAAACTTAAACTTTCAAAATAATATGTTTCAAATTACAATACGTACATTAACTCAAGAATTTACCGTAACAGCAACTGTTATGATTACGCATAAATTCTCCAAAATTTAGTAAATTATCTTTACTTTAATTTTCTTTTAAAGACGCCAAATGACATATTCATTTGTTAAATTAATAAAAATCAAGTTATTTATACATTTTATATTTTTTATTAACAAAAATTTAGATATAATCACTTATAATAATGTTGAAGACTAAAAGCCGTGTTTACACAACTAAAAGTACCACGGTTGCATTTGTTTATTTCTATTTTCGAGTTTTTGTAAACAAACTTCCCTTAACTTTTAATAGCGATATTATCACAGAAAACAATTATTTATTATGCATATTACCTGTGTTTTTTCAAAACTGTTGACACAGCTTCAAAGGCAAGTGAATTTTGGTTAATAATAATGAGAGTTACTGAATGCAACCAACGGCCGAAGCAAGGAAATATTGAAGCCGTACTTTTTGAGCATATTAAATGTGTCTTTGACTCTGATGTTTACACATAACCTATACATTATTTTGACTACGAAACTTTTGCAAATTGTTGTGCATCGCTTTGATTGCGCTGCAAATATACCACATAGTTGGCGTTGTACCCTGCATACGGGCTGATTTTCAGGTATGCCGATCAACGAAGGATTATACGAGGAATAAAAATTTGTTTCCTTTATTATAGCGACATTTTGAAGATTACCTAAGAAATACAGCAAACCATTGAGCTATAATTCAACAAGCTAACGCTTGGAAAACATCTACTTTTTTTGAGAGCATGAAACGTTGCAGTAAAAAGAGTTGGCGTTGTACCCCGATGTCTGTAATAAACCTGCATACGTGCTGATTTTCAGGTATGCCGATACATAAAGAATAACAATTTGTTTCCTTTATTATAGCGACATTTTGAAGATTACCTAAGAAATACAGAAAACCGTGAGCTCCCCAAGTTTGGAATCTACTTGGTTCGACCTGCAAAACACTACTTTCCGGTCTCGTAACGTATATTACTATTAAGATTAATTTAGTTTGAAATGTGTATAGCTCAATACTGCCGTCATAAGCAAGAAGGCGGTATCTACAAAAAAATTGAAATTGAGTTATTGGTATCGTTGGAATTGGTTCAAAATTCCAATCATTTTAGATAAGTAACAAATCGATATCTGTACTGTAACTATGATTTTCAGATGAAAAAAGCCGGTACTTATCAGCTATAATATCCCAAAGACAGTGATAATTACGCAATAATTTTATTGCAAGTTTCGAAAGCACGTTGCTTGGGAACAGCCCGACGCCAGCGGTCGAGGGATATTCGGTTAGACAATTTTTTGCCCTTGAAAGCATTTATTTAGTGGAAGTGCAATTATAAAAAGAATATGACATCTTAAAATACTGCATTGCAAACTGTCAAAAACTTGACGTAACATAGCAACCCGCACTGACTGCTGTACACAAAGTGATAACAACCCATGGGTAGTTTTCAATGTAAGGATAATCTAATTGGTTGATTTTTCCCACATGACTAGAAAAGAGTTAATTAATTTCATTGGATCACAAATTTCAGAAAAAATTGTCTACAGAAATTTTGTTACTTATAAAGCGCAAGAAGGCGTCATATGCAAAATGCAAAAGCAAAAAGCAGTATCTGCGTGTAGAAGCCGCTTTCTTCTTTTGTTTTGTTAGATACCGCCTTTATTGTCTGTTTTCGTGGACGCAAATGTTCAGATACGGCCAACTGCCGTTTCATTAAATTAATAGTATCAAGTCTTCTATTATACAACATTGTCAAGTAGATGCCGCTTTTTCAATCTGTATTTAGTGTTCGGTCGATTGTTGCAATTTAAAGTCAAAAGGCGGTATCTACATTTTTTCGCTACAATTTCTTTATTTTTGATATAAATGGTGAATATTGTTTCTTTTTATATAAAACACAACTAAATTCATACTTATAATACAGAAAATCCACGGTTATGTACCGCATGGTGATGAAATATCAATAAGTTAAGGGCCCCACAGACGTTGTTCTTTTCTGGCAGTTTTGTCTGCGCGGGCAAAACTGTACGGGTAAAAACGAACAACGACTTCAGCCACACACGAACGGATTGTTTCGTTCAATTTTTCTGATATCACCGCTTCATCAACTGTGATGGATACTACGACCACGTTGGCAGTGGCGGCGGAAGTGGCTATACAAGTTTCAAAAAGAAAACGTTCAAAATGGGCTTAAGAATGGCTAAAGAATGGGCTAAATTTTGCTAGAACTTACCACAACTAGGGGGATCCCAAATGGAGATGCGTATTATGGACAGATGAGTCTCGATTTACTTTGGATGCTCCAGATGGTCGTTCACGGGTATGGAGAAGACCAGGAGAACGTTATGCTGCTTGTGCTATGGCTACAACTTCATATTTTTCTGGAGGTTCGGTAATGGTATGGGGAGGGATTTCTTCAGATGCTCACACAGAGCTTAACATCTGTGATAGAGCAGCGCTCAATGCAGATAGGTACATTAGGAACATTCTTGAGGAATATGTTGTTCCGTTTAGTCATTTTGTTGGTGACAACTTCCGTTTAATGCAAAATAATGGACGGCCACACGTAGCCAACATTACTCTGCAGTATCTAAACAAAGTTGGAATTACACTTTTGGATTGGCCAGCCTGCTCACAAGACATGAACCAGATAGAACACATGTTAGTTCAACTGAGAAGAACAATTCGTACTCGCCCTAATTGGCCTCGGACATTAGGATAGGTTACTACAAGAAAATCTTGCACGACTGATTAGCAGTATGCCTAGACGTCTAGAATGTGTAATTAGAGCTCGTGGCGTAGAATTAACAGTTAATACTGACAGTTATCGGAAACAATTGACATGCTGTAAACATATCCCTGACGCCAACCCGATTCTTAACAAAACTTTATCAAAAACTTGAATAATGAACGACAGAAGCAAAATCGCAATATTTCAACAATTGTATGGTTATGAGTTAGCCCACTATAGCACTAAATTTGTTTTCCGTCGACCTCACTATAAAATGTGATTTTACGGACGCATTTGCGTACCAAAAATGCCACTTTTTTGGACACCATTAATTTTTCGTCCGCAAACACTTTTCGTCCGTAAATGCTTTTCGTCCGCGAATACTTTTCGTCCGCAAACACTTTACGGCCGCACTTTACAGCCGCAAACGCTTTTCGTCCGTAAACACTTTTCGTCCGCAAACACTTTTCGTCCGTAAACGCTTTTTGTTCTCAACAACTTTATAATTCGGACTTCACTTTACGTTTTTTCAAATTATGACGGTCGACGGAAAAATTTAATATGCACCTCGGACGAAAAGTGCTTTTTATGGCCTTGCCTGATTGCTTGCCTCGGCCATCGCCTCGGCCAGCAATTGCAGGCATCGTCCATAAAAAGCCAATTTTTCGTCCTTGATGCATAAATAACTATTATTGATATGTAAACATCGACATCAGATTTTAAGCGCCAGAAACCATTTTCAGTATGTAAAATTGGAAAAATTATTCGTAAACCCAGACTTTTGTCGCTCAGTGTATTTGGGATTGCTGGTTGAGAAAAAGAAAGTGGCATCGACGGCCGACGTTTACAGCCGCATCGGGCAGGCAACATCAACATTCGCCTTGCTCAAATGGTGCGTATGAGAAAACAAATACTACCATCAAAACGAAAGTACGCTTATACCGAACGCTGATCCTTCCCATTCTTCTTTATGGATCGGAAACGTGGACACTACGATGGTTCGGACATGTCTGCCGAATGGATGATAACCGTTTGCCATGTAAACTTCTTTGGCAAGACCGTCCGGCAGACTGGAGAATTCAGCGATCGGCACCGAAGAAAACCTGGCTAAAGAATATCGAGGGCAACTTAAAGAATCAGCGATTATCGGTTATCGATGCCCAACACGTCGCCAAAAATCGTCAAAAATGGAAACGAATCGTAAATGGAGTTCGAGACCCAGCGGCACCGACAGCAGCGTATTCGTTGCGGGGACGTCCCGCCCGGACCGCCAGCTAATGGACCAAAGAAGAAGAAGACTAATAACAATAAAGAGGGAAAAATACATTTGAAGCAAAATCACAATTAATTTTTTCAGGTACTTACTGTCACAGTTTCTTTACAAGTTTTAATTGCATTTGTTTTAAGATACAAGGACAGTTGGCGGTCACAAATAGACAATGGTGAATCATATTTTAGGTTACAAGAATTGTCACATATAATCTCATAAGAGCATTAATTCTTTCCGGAAATTTTTTTGAGTACGTTCCAACAACATCGTATTAATTTGCCAAGCGGGACGCGAGGACAAATTACGACGTTGTTGGAATGCACGAAAAATAATTTCCGGATATGAATTAACGCTCGAATGCAGATTCAGTAAGAAAATTGTAACGACACAAACCCTCACAGTTAGGTTGGTCTACCGACAACAAATTTCCAAGAAATTTTGTTGTTGTCTTGGTTACGGCTTGTGAACTAATTTTTCTATGTCGTATGATTTTCACAGAAAGAACACATTTTCTCTCAAGGGACAATATGAAATAAAATTAAAATATCTATTGTCATGGTATTCGTAAAATAAGTTCAAAGACTGCTAAATACCGATGGGGCCACAATTATATACAGACAGATCAATAAAAAAAATTAATTAGGGCAGGCTGTGATATGTGTTATACGTTTGGCAGTAGTGTATTGTCAGTCTATGTCAAATTCAAGATTTGCAGGTTAAGTTTTGTTCGTTGTTTGACACAGACCGACGTAAAACTTAACCTGCAAAGCTTGAATTTGACATAGACTGACAATACACTTCAGTACTGCCAAACCTATAACACATATCACAGCCTGCCCTAATTGGTTTTTTTATTGATCTGTCTGTATACAGTGAAATCTCCCTTGGGCGGACACCAACGGGACCGACTGAAAGTGTCCGTTCAAGAGGGGTGTCCGCCTAAAAGAAATACGAAAAAAAATCGGTTTTTAATGAAAACTGTAATTAAAGAAATTGGGACATTTAACACGTATATGTATGTACACAAAGAATCATTGAAAATGCAATGCAACCAATATTATCGCCCCTTGTAAAATCACAGCAATATCGGGCTACTTTTATGAAACCGTCTGCATTAGATGAAGTACTACCTGGATAACACGATTATAGTAGCCTTCTAAAAACATTGTTTCAAATGTGTAACATGTGTTGCATAACCCTGTTTATTTTCAATGACCGTGTGTGTAAATGTTTTTAAAATAAACAAAAAACTTAAAACTTAAGGAAAAGATAAGGATTTGTTACCTTACAAAATACTTTCTTTATGTTTAATTATATCAGCAGCTTGTGTTTTTCCGATATCAAAACGCTTGGATAAGTTTCTTACACTTGACTTTTCCCTATTGTGAACTTCAACAATCTCAATTTTTTGTTTAAGCGTGAGAATTTTTATATTTGGCGCCATTTCTACAATGAATGTGTCGCCCACTGTGTCTTTTCCGCATGGACGTCAGACTAATACTGAATCCCCGCGTGTACCGAAAGATTGAAGTCGGTGAATCTCCGGTTAACTCGGGAAAGACCCTCAGTGAAGGCAGGCAGCGAAGTTGGCGTGCGGCGCGATTGAGAAATGCAACAGCGACACTTGCGACAGAAAAATGAGACAAGGCGTTTATTTTTTATTTTGTTTTTTTTTTCGTTTAAGAGAACATTTTCTTGTGTCCGCGTCCGTTCAAGAGAATGTCCGTCCAAGAGGGAGTTAACACAATGCAAATTATGTGAGAGTCGGTCGGGACCATGAGAAACTGTCCGTCCAAGGGAGGTGTCCGTGTATCCGCGAAGAGGAATTTCACTGTAACAGCAATAAGATAACATGAACAAGAAAATAACACGTATTGCTTGAGTAAGAAAGAGATAAACATAATAGCAAATATTCGAGTAGGCCTGACGTACATTTAATTATGACAGATGTCAACCACACATGCCTACTAAAATAATTTTGTTTCGTATGGTCATCTCTTACATACTCAAGCATTCTATTTTGTTGTTCATGTTATCTCATTGTGTTATATATAATTATGGCCCAATCCGTATTACAGCATAATTTTGATTTAGAGTAATGAAATAGTATATTGTATGTTAAGAGCTGAAAGTGCATTCTTGCCGCTTGCACATGAATATTGCTGGTTGAGGCAAAGCCGAAACCAACAATCATGCAAAAGCAGCACACGCACTTTTAGCTCGAAACATACATACTATTTTTTCGACGACTGAGTATATTATTAATGGAAAATATCATATTTCATTTTATTGCAAATATTAATTGACAATCAAGTTAACATACTCGCACAGTCTATTAGACATGTGACGCGATTATTTCGACAAATGACGGGCATTGTCAAGGAAACATTCGGACGTGGCTACCTATTATGTTCACGCGGAAACCCAAAACGCTCGACGAGCGGCAAAGTGATGAAAACGCACGCTCAGCGGCAAATGTCAACTTTCTGTTGTCAAATGACAGTGAGAAAAATCTACTTTCGATGTCAGTCGTCGAAAAATATGTTTCTTATGGTTCTGATCCTGGCGGTTGAAAAAATTGTATATACACGGCAGGGCAGAACACCATTTTTCCCTCTGTGTATTTGTAACTCTCATCGTTTTAGAAATATCTTCCACCCCCGCTTCGTTGCCGGACTCTGTATTTATACAGTACAGTAAACATTACGCTTCCATACTTTGACCAAAATTATTTAAAAAGATATTTTTGTCAACTACACGGAAACATTGCATGTTCAACACATTGGAAAAGTTATTCTTCCATGCTCACGTAAAACTTTTACATTCGCCGGAAAACTCTCACTTTTCTTAACTTGTAGAACAATCTACTATTAATTCACTAGCGATTTAAGAATAACTCGCTAGCATATAAACATTATAAACAGTTACTTATGGTTGCTATTATAGAGATAATAATAATAATGCCAGTTTAAAATGACAAAGAAATAATAATTAATCGAGTTATTTAACAATAACAGTAACGGCGTAACTGGAGACTTGAGTTACCGCATTTATATTTTTATGACGCTCAACGCCTCAACGGCTTAAACCTGAAAAGAAACACAGATTGCAAGCAGCTGAAAATTATTTCGGTGGCACAAATAATTCTCACATATAATCTCATAAGAGTATTAATTCTTTCCTGATTTTTTTTTACTGCATCCAACAACGTCGTATTAATTAGGACGCCTTCCAGAGACGAGCGTTTCCTTTCCAGAGACTTTCCATTTGAAAATATATTTTTTGGAACTTTTCCTTACTGCCAATCTCTAGCGTGCTTTTAAAACTGTCTTTAGTGCAACAAAAGTTATTACATTTGTCGTACATTTTAAATGCGGCATATGCCGCGGGTTTCAGCTAGTATAATTATTAATTTAAATAATTATTAATGTAAATATTAAAAAAGTAATACAAAATATTTTTTTTCTAATTATTTACTCATAAAAATGATCATTTCCAGGATTTTTAGATATAATTTCTGAATGCGTGCCATGTAGATTTTCTATAATTAGCCGAGTTTCTTCAATATTGGGTTTCCGGCTACAGTTTCTGTTCCTATTTTGTTTACGTGTTGAACGAAAAAAGGCCTGTTTTCGAATCTTCTTATTAGCTGGCTATCCACCATACTCTGTTTTCAAATCATAGTTTTTTTATTTCCACTTCACTAATGGATTCAGCACTTTTGAAAAAAATTGGAACTATATTTATTGCCATTGACAACACACATGGGCTTACTGCCTATGATTTTGAACTCACTACCATTTTAAGTGTAGATGAGTTTAATGAAGTGATACCCTTAGCATTTATGTTTTCTAACAGGAAAAATCTTATCAATCAAGTTTTCTTTCAGAAAATAAGAGATAACGTGGGAATTATAAACACTGACACTTTTATGTCAGATATAACAAATGTATTTTATAACCCATGGGAAAATATAATGGGTCCACCACATAAATAGCTTTATTGTTCCTGGCACATAGATCGTGCGTGGCAGTCAAATTTGTCAAAAAATAATAATGCTGAGAAGAGGGAATGGGTTTATAAAACTTTAAAATATTTACAGACACTTTTGGATCTGCAGAAATTTCAAGTTTTTGGATATTCTGAAAAATTAATCAACAAAAGTTTCGTCAATATTTCATTAATTATTATGCAACTTGTTTTGAAAACTGGGCCTATTGTTTTCGAATTGGAGCAATTACCCACTCTAACCACTAGGCCACCAGGGCCTAGTGGTTAGAGTGGCAGAGTAGTAATCACAGCGATCAGCGGTACCGGGTTCAAACCCCGGGGGAGGCAGAAATTTACGTTGAAAAACGTACAATATCAGTCGTTCTCAGGACTAACCAGGAACACCTGAAGGCGGGAGTAGATCAAAACTCCCGAAACGTTTTGCGATTTACACCCTATGCAGTGGAAAAAGTCCGAAAAACACATCATACTAAAATATGATTACTTACAAAGTAAAAAATTAAACGTTTAGACAAGACACTTCATGTTTTGATCGAGTTTTTAAAAAATAAAAAATTTGAAAGAATTATGAAACGAACAAAATAGGATACTTCAGAACTAGTGAAAAATATCCATGCAAGACATCGTGTAGCAATATTCACCAAGTTTACTGAGAACGTAATAGAAGACAACAAAGTTTATACCATTAAATGTGATTCTAGTGAAAACACATATTTAATTACAAAAAATCTTTCCGACGGTAATGTATGCTGCCCAATAAAATGCTCTATTTGCTCCATACGTTTGCATTCCTTTAGCTGCACTTGTGTGGATTTCAATATAAGAACTTTAATCTGTAAACATATACATTATATTGCATCTAATTACCCAAACTCAGCTCCTGGTAGCAGAAATATAATAGCAGGAAATAGTAGTAATGAAGTTAACAATGTTATTCAAAATTTAGCAACATTTTTAAGAAATAATGATAAACTTTTGGATGAAATAAGTTCTGGAGCTTTAAGTCTAGTTCAAAATATAAAAACCAAAGAGTATTCAATCGAACAATTAAAACTTATTTTAGATAATATAAAAAGTGCCGAATCCATTAGTGAAATGGAAATAAAAAACTTTGAAAACAGAATATGTTGAAGAGCAAGCTAATAAGAAAATTCGAAAACAGGCCTCTTTTCATTCAACACGTAAACAAATTAAAATCAGAAACTGTAGGAAACCCAATATTGAAGAAACTCAGCTAATTACAGAAACTTTATATGGCACGCATTCAGTTCCACGGCTGCTTTTCCCGGCGCCTCGTGGTACGGCTATCACGGAAAAAAGTTGCTCCCGGATATCATAATAACATCTTGATAGTCGTTAGTGGGGTTGGAAGTCCTCATAAAATATACAGTGACGCCTATAATTGGCCTAACGGCTGTTGGCGGAGTACGGAATAAAATAAAATAAAAATAAAATAAAATTGTATCAAAGGATCCTGGAAATGATTATTTATATAAGAGAATAATTAGGAAAAAAATATTTTGTATTATCTTTTAATATTTACGTTAATAATTGTTTAAATCAATAATTATATTATATCTAAATTTTTGTTAATAAAAAATGTAAAATGTTTAAATAAACTGATTTTTATTAATTTAACAAATGAATATTGGCATTTGGCTTCTCTAAAAGAAAATTCAAGTAAATATAATTTAGCAAATTTTGGAGAATTTATGCGTAACCATAACAGTAGCTGTTACGGTAAATTTTTGAGTTAATATACGTATCATTGCAATTTGAAACATATTAGTTTGAAAGTTTAAGTTTCCCGCTTTATCCATCAGTGCACGAAGTGGGAACGTTGGTACGCCGTCCTAACTTTCGCCGTTCCTGCTCTTAGCGGCCTGTTCATTTGCAAGCTTTTCAAGTGATCCGCGTGGCGCTAGTTACCCGGGAATTTCGAAGCGTTGGCTCGGCGTTTAAACTGCAGAAGGCTGAGCTTTTCGCACTCACAGAATGCTTGATTTTTGCATGCAAGCACAATTTACAAATTTTGACGTTTCTACGTACGCATTTTCGTTCATTGCAAATTTAGTTTGTTGCTTCTTTCGAACATATAAGACTGGAACGAGCATACTTGTAATAACGTTATGTTAAACCGATGGTTCAAAGAAGATCGACAGAGGTGAAAATAGAATAGTACGCAAGTATAAGAAGGATAAACTAATAACTCGAACTCATTGGTAATGCGAAATCGCTTACAGCTTTAATGGTCTCGGTAATGGGCTACTGGCCGATTTCAACAGAACAGCTGACCGCAGATGACCGATTTTGTTGTTTTTGAATTAATTTGTGCTGTTGTAAATTTGGTTGTTGTGCTTTGAATAGTGGTTAACGAAAAGAATTAGTTGCAAGAATGTATTGCTATATTTGTAGAATACGAAACCCAGAAGTTGTTTATCACATGTAAGTAATTTGCGCCGCTTACGACGTCAAATTTTTCCGCCACTTGCGACGTTAAAATTTACCGTGCTCCTGCGCACAAGCTCTTATTATCAATTGTATATCTGTTCTTGTCAATCTTCTTTGAACCACCTGCCATGCCGTATGCTCCTTCCAGTCTTATATGTTCGAAGGTTGCTTCTGTGAAAATCCATTTTGTATTTTTTCGTACAAAAATGTGTTAAGTCATTTTGCTGTTTTAAATGCTTAATTGCATTTCACGCCTTTAGGGCAATTTGTTGCTAGGTTAAAACCATTTTCAATCTTTGCGAACAAGTACAATCTTATCTTCCGCACATTTGATTCAGGTCATTTTGGTATTTTAAATAGCCACCTAGGCTTTAGGGCAGCGTGCCCGTATGCTAAACCCTTTTAGTTCTTTATTTGGCTCCATCGCCTAATTCCAGAATCACGATTTCGCACATATTTGGCCCCAAACGCGGTATTTCTCGTCGGTTGGAGCTCCCCTCTGATGGCGCTGTGGCAACCAAGCGTATCGCCCGCAAGAATTCCGAATCTTCTAGAAAGCACGCCGTTGAGGCGTGATACCATTGGTGCCGGCATTAATTTGTTTCATTTTATCGCCCCGCGATTGGCTGCCGAGGTTTAGTCACGTGGGGACGCGACCAAGGTGACCTGTGCCAGCGCTTCCCTCTGGGCATTCAGCCGAGAGCCGTCGATCGTATAAGAGGTCGGATAGTGTGTGTATTCGTGCGGCGCTCCCGCCCTTGGAGGGGGCGTCAGCCTTTTTCCCGTCGAGTGCTGCTTCAGCAAGTATGTGACAAACGGTTTCGCCTTAAGTGGCAGTTGACCGCAGCCCGTTGCAGAGAACGCTCGTGTGGTGGTTGTGAGTGTGAGTTTCGAATTGTCTTCGGCGTAGCGTGGGTGTTTTTGAGCGCAGTTCCTGCTTCCGTAAGTAAGGGGTCGTGCCCCCTTCATCTCGACCTTCGAGGATCTGTCCCGCAGAACGAAAGTGGCCCATTTCTCGTCGTCCCGTTGTACGCGTCCTGACGCGTCGCACGTCGCCATTATGGCGGATGTGCACTCATCCCTATAGCCGTCGAACATCGAAGGTACCTGCCACCTAAGACTGCAGCCTGCCGCAACTCAACTGTACCAGGCTCCCCAACCGCCTACATATTAAGGTATGTGTCTTTGAACTGATTACCGCTGTGAACGCGAGCGAGCCGTCACATCTCTGGTGCCTACAGACACTGTCGTCATATTTGTCCATGTTGCGAGTGCTAATTTGATCTTTGCTGTTCGCTGCATAAGGCGTCGCGCCAGCATATTTGTGCATTCATTCAGAATCGCAGACTGTCCATGTCGCGAGTGCTAATTTGATCTTTGCTGTTCGCTGCATAAGGCGTCGCGCCAGCATATTTGTGCATTCATTCAGAATTGCAGACTGTCCATGTTGCGAGTGCTAATTTGTTCATTACTGTTCAACATCTGTCGCTAGGTTTAGAGCGCGCGCCAACTGGTGTTCTTAGTTATAATCTAGTTATAGATATAGGGCGACGCACTCTGCTGCCCCATTGTAACCCGTTAGTCAATACATGATTTGTTAGCTAAGGGAACTATTGTTTTGTTTCGACTTGTGCATGTTCTGTTTCAGATAAGCGCCCCCTTCATTGTACTGATTATTGTGCGACGGAACAAGGGAGCTTTGAGCGTACAGATGGGTAAGACAGCTGCGTAGTCGCGGTCGGATTGACACCTAATTACAATCCTTGCATAAGGCAATCCCGAAATTGTTATTTGACCTTGCAATTCTTGAGTAATCCTATCGGCGGAGTATTTTGCGTGCTTCGCTCCCGTCTAACCGTCCAGGCCCGGTTAGCCGGGTTAAGACAGGCTTGGTGGCGCCCTCATGATTTCGACATACCCTATATATATATTATGCCGCCACACGCTTGCCCAGAACGTATCGTGTGACTCACGCCCGACTCCCTGAGCGTTCCAGCCGTGGCCTATTAGCCTATTTCGAACCGATTTCAGGGCAAGTGTGCCAGTTTTTCAGGACTGATTCCGTGGTGCGATGCTCACCTTGGGTGGGTGTCGTAAAGTTCTTTTAATACCGTAACAAATGTCTTAAAACTAACCTAATTTAACGTTTCACTCACAGAACAATAATCTGACAGATAAAAGCTAAGTTTCAAACCTGCTGGCGTGGTTCTGAACTTCAATCCCCGGATATGCCGAGTCACAACTTTGTAATGCTATTTGTCGCAAATGAACAGGCCGCTAAGAGCCGGCAGGCACGCTAATCCAGAAGGCGGTGGAACCCACTATTCAAATCTCCGTGTCGGCTGTGCGGATATTTTGATGAAGACCTCAGCCCACTAGAACCCTCCCTCGTATTAGGGAGTGCCAAAACGTGCTGTGCGGTGTACATATGTTCGTATGTGTACAGATTCCGGCCACCAGGAACTTTCTTGAAGTTTTGGATCGTTTTCATACGATAGGTCCTCCGAAAATAAAGGCAACATCAATTTTTGAAGTATGGTGTGATGCTGAGCGTCGAAGTATTCTTGGAAAGTACGAAAGGACGCTTTTCTTGGGTTGGGGGTACCGTATATTTTTTTTAATTACTTTTGTTGTCTATTATATTTTTCTCCTCACTTGTTAAGTTAAGCATACTTTCTAGTTATACTATAATTGCTGCTTTAAAGTGGACGCCAAAGTGTCTTGTATCTGACTTTAGTAATAATATATATTATTACTAGTTGGCCCGGCAAACGTTGTTCTGCCCAAAAATAATTTGTCTCTGAAACCCCGTTTAACCACTACGAAGTTTTAATTTTATATCATGTCCATCGTCTTGGACTTAAAAATGTATGCCATTTTCTAACTGTAACCCGCGACTTCGTACGCACGAGGTTCGTTATTTGTGTATTAAATAATGACTAATTATTTTCTGTCATCTCATCCCATCTTATCCCATCCCATCCCCGTCCCCGTCCCCGTCCCGTCCCGTACCGTCCCGTCCCATCTCTTCCTGTCCCGTCCCGTTAAATTCAGTCCCGTCCCCTCCCGCCCCATCCCTTCCTGTCCCTTCCCGTCCAGTCCCGGCCCATCCCGGTCCCTCCCGGCAAACGTTGTTCTGTCCGAAAATAATTTCTCTCTGAAACCCCGTTTAACCACTATAAAGTTTGAATTTTATGTCATGTTCATCGTTTTGGACTTAAAAATAAATGCCGTTTTCTCAATCAACGTCCCAAAAAACCTCAATAACGACACCCATATCGATTTTTAGGCTTATTTACCTCATTTCACCCTCTAAGGGGTAGCGAAACCGACAGACGTTGTCCTGACCGAACATTGATTTGCCTGCTATTAGCGGGTTCAGCAAACGTTTTTCCGATATTCGAATCTTCGATTTCTTTCATTTTAAAAACATGCTAATAGCTACAATTATTTGCATTATCCGTAGCGCGCTGGCCATCATTGCGGTTCGCACGTAAAGTAGATACCCGCTCAGCTGACTGTCTTCGACGACCTATGTTAACTCGGCGTGCCTTTTGGCATTGTAACGGACACTAAAACGACACGGAATTGTTTTCACAATCACTTGTGCACAAACCAAATTTGAATGTCTGACTGACTGACTGCGACGATTTATGTAAAGCATTTGGAATTACATAAACTATTAGTGTCTTATCTCTTCCGCTTTCGGTTACCTGATGCGGATTATGACATTAAGGGAAAAACCCTTCAAACCATTAAGCACAGGTGTGACTGCAAATAGAAACAACACAGTTTCGATATTTTCCAATTTTCCGGCTTTCCCTTTGGATTTTTTAATTTTTCATTCCGTAAGAATCTTCTACGCAGTATTAGAAAACTTAAAAAGATGAATAAAATCGGTTAAGTCGTTCTCAAGTTATGGCATGACAAGGGAAATAGGAATTCATTTTTATATATATAGATGATCCACAAAGGTCAGTTATTAACAAAAAATTAAATATAAATAAATTGGGTAGATTAATACAATCAAATTTAGAAAAGTTTTGAATAAGATTGTTTGTTAAGTCGAAATTGAGTAATGGAAGTTAAATTTGAGACAATTTATAATTTATTTTGAAAAATAATAGCATTTGAGTATTCAATCATGTTGGTGGAAGTTAATATTGAAAAATAAACTAATGTTACATGTGACAAATATGCTTACTATTAGAATATAGAATGTAGTAGGTATAAGTCATCATTTAATTTTAAAAGAGTGTAGTAATAATTGTAACTAGCATAAAGTAATTTTGTGTGAATGAGAGTAAAAATAACAAACTAAAAGTATGTAAACATATTTTGGAAATCTTTGGAATTAATAAAAACTTGAAATTCTGTCTTTATGTGTATGTATAATTGGGTATAATACAAATAAAAAGGTATTAACAAATCTAGGAAGTGAAAAATAAGTGGAAATATAATTATGAAGTAATACAAGTATACAGGCATTGAAGAGATTATGGAATATGGTTTAATTAGATACAGGTAAAAAGAAAATAATAATATTTAAATGGAATTGGATTATTTAACACATACAAGGAATAATTTATATTAATTACTGGATACCGATCATTTGACGGAAGTTGCCGATGTAACTGATTGATTTGGATTGTTCTGTTTGGTTGATTACTACAAAGTAGAAGCTGGGGAAAATAAAAGATTAGTTTGGGTACCATCTGTTAGTGGGCACTTCCCAGGAAGCTGTTAGGTTGACAGTAGAATGCAAGAGTGTAAGGAACAGGACCATATCTGCAACCAGCCGGGGTTTTAACAAGTTGGAGTTTGTTGGACGGTTAGAGGAGCGTCGAGGTTGGTCTGTCAATGAGCTGAGCTGTGAACGTCGGGAGCAGTAGTGTTTTGAGGTGACTGGCAGTGAAAATAAGATTAATTCAGGTTGGTCTTAATTAGTTCTATAGAAGAATATTGAATAAAAAACAATTAAATGAGTGAAATAAATATAACACAGTACTTACTTTAGCGAATTGAGTCACTGATTTGTGAGTAGAAAGAATATTTGTCATTTTTTGGTTTGATAACTGTTTGATCACTGTTTAAAGTCAAGCTGACACTGTCAGTCAATAATTAAAAGTCATTATAAAATTAAAATTTCAAAGAATAGACAACTAGATTAACGAACCACCCCTTTTAATAGTCTCAATGCAAGACATTTATTAAACAGAATATAATTTAAAATTTAAATTAAATCAATCAATTTGAAAGAAAATAGTAGAGGTAATATTACCTAATTAAATAAAAGGCTTCTCAACGTTATAGGCTATTGCATATAAATGGCAAGCCCAATGTGGTGCAGCTATTGCAATATATAGTTTGTTGAAGCATCATATTTAATATTTACTTGAGAATAATCCTAGAAATTGTTCGTGGCATTAGGAGCTGCAGCCAGGTTAATTTAAGTTTTGCTCATCTCCCGCTGTCCAGCAATCTATCATACTTAAGATCCTAATCTTGGATTTACATGTCATTTGTAAATACCATCTGCAATTTAAAACGGATGTCATTAGTTTATTGTTAGAGCTTTCGGCGAAATGCCGCTCTCTCTTGCGATGGTCGACCATTCCTTTCCCCTACTCCTAAAGGGGTGGTTTAACGAGTGTCCGAGTTTTTTTGGGCTTGAAGAGACAGACACGACCAGAGTCACGTTAAGACACTGAGAGATATACATCTCCTCTATAATCAGTACCGGCAAGTTTAAATTTGTAATTATACAGTCCGCTTTTAGTGTTACATTGGTGTATATATTGTAAATAAAGTGTTATTACAATTATATTCGTTGTGTTCAATCATTCACGACCGCGACAACTTGCGTGATTCTCCGCCGGTATTTCGTTGTGCCCGTAAGGTTCGGGTCGCAACATATTTTGGTCATATCGAACCGAATTTCGAACCAAGTACACCTTGGATATAACGTCTTCATCTGAAGAGGATCATCTGTATCCACATTTGCCGTGTATGGCATTCATCGGAGGAAGCTGCAGCATCATTACGAGGCCAGTGGAGTCCCCAGTACCTACAAAAAGCGTCAACTTCTTGGGGTGAGTGGTCTCCAATCCTACCGTTTGTTTAATTTCCCTTTGTCGCATGTTTAATGTTGTGTACGTTCTTTCAGCGTGAAGAATTGGTTCATTAATTACTAGCGTCGAGGAAAATTTAATTGAAGAAGTTTCTTCATAATTGTTTGCTCTTTTTGAGTAACGTCAGTAAAATTACTTTATTTAGTTATTACGCTTGATTCCAAATGGCAGACATTAAAGCACTGCTTAGCAAGCGCACAGTGCTAAAATCTAAATTAACTAAATTTAGAAATAAAATCAGTGACGAGTTAGACGTTGATCAGTTAAATACTATTAAAGATCAAGTACAACCTCTGAATGATGAATTTGATAGCATCCAATTTCAAATTGAAGAATTGAATGCAAACCAGGTAGATTCGATTTTTTTCGATCAATATCTTTTCCTTATGACGAACATTAATAAATTATTAAGAAAGCTGAATGGCTCCACTCGAGAGGTAGGCACCCCTCGTCCTGCGTCTTCAAATAATTCAATTGAGACACAAGTTAAACTACCAGCTCTAAATTTACCACAATTTAATGGGAATTGTGAAAACTGGTTATCATTTTACGAATCTTTCGAAACGTTGGTACATAAAAACGAGACAATAAACGATTTGCAACGGTTTCATTATTTAAAATCGTGTCTAAGGGAAGAGGCGCTTCAGTTGGTCAGTTCTCTTCCAATTACCCGCGATAATTATCAAATCGCGATTGAGTTGCTAACCAACAGGTATCAGAATAAACGTTTAATTATAAAAAAGAACATTCACGCATTGTTCCATTTAGATAATGTAATTAAAGATTCATCCAAGTCATTACGAAACCTGATAGATAAGGTAATGTTACATTTAAAGGTCCTAAAATCTTTGAGCTTGCCCACGCATCATTGGGATAGCCTAATTATATATTTGGTGGCATCAAAACTTGATTTCATGTCAAATCGCGAATGGGAAAATTCGGTTACACAAGACATTCCGACGTTAGAGAATTTATTGACTTTTTTGACAAAACGATGCCAGCTGTTAGAGGCGCTTAGCTTTAAAAAAGAACCGGTCAAACGACAAAAATTTGCGAACAGTTCCAAGATTAGGGAAAATAAGAATTTTCAAGGTGCGTCGCATTTAGCTACAAATAAGGTGCGCTGTGCATATTGCAAACAAGCACATAACATACAAGGGTGTGAAACTTTTCTGAAGTTAGAGCCGAGAAACCGGTACCACGCAGCCAAACAAAACAAATTATGTATAATCTGTCTACGCGATAATCATGCTAGTACTAATTGCCGAAAAAAAAGGTTGCAGTGTTTGTCACGGTAGACATCATTCTTTATTACATTTTCAACAAGCTGAGGTTGACAATTCACCAAATTTCAGTTCCAAATCAATTTCTGCAATTTTGACACCGGAAGTAATTGCTACAACCTCCAGCAGTAACCACTGTGCAAATCAGAGCGCACATGTATTTTTATCAACCGCGTTGATCGATTTGCTCGATGCAAATAATAAGCCCCACACTGCTAGAGCTTTATTAGATGCAGGGTCACAGCCAAATTTTATTAATGAAGCACTATGTAAGAAACTCGGTCTTAAATTAGAGTCCGTCAAGTTTCCGATTGCAGGGATAAATCAATCTATCAGCCACGTACAGTGTTGCACTGTCGTAAAGTTAAGGTCAAAATGCGGCAAATATAAAACCGCGTTAAATTGCTCTGTTTTGCCAAAAATCACATCGAATTTACCGCTTATTGATTATGAAAGGCAGTTATTCAAAATCCCAAATAATATCAGATTAGCTGATCCAACTTTCAATATATCTGGGCCTATTGATTTGCTTATCGGCGCAGAAAAATTCTGGGACTTAATGGGCTCAGGTCAATTAAAATTATCAAACCATGGCCCAGTATTGCAAGAAACCAAATTAGGTTGGATACTCGGGGGGCCAATGCGGGCTTTACAGCCTCAACCTCGTCCAGTAAGTTTTCATGCTGCATTAGACAGTCAATTGTCAAATTTTTGGCAACTCGAGACAATACCGGAATGCAATGTAAATTCCATTGAGCATTCCGCATGTGAACGAAGTTTCGCAAATAATTACTTTCGAGATTCTACCGGGCGATTTGTAGTCAAATTACCGTTTAAGGAAAACGCTGAAGTATTGGGTGAATCCAAGCAAATCGCGATTAAACGTTTTTTCACATTGGAGAAATCCTTGGGAAACCAACCGAATTTAAAATCGGAATACACTAAATTTATTCACGAATATCGTGCACTAGATCATATGACCTTAAATTCATGCCCGGAGTCGGACATTCCCTCAAAACATGCTTATCTTCCACACCATGCGTTGATTAAACCATCCAGTACGTCCACCAAATTAAGAGTTGTATTCGATGCAAGTGCTAAAACGACCACGGGTGTCAGTTTAAACGATACATTATTAGTCGGACCTCAAATTCAATCTGATTTGTTTTCCTTGCTTACTCGATTTGGAACGTATAAATACGTTCTAACAGCTGATATACATAAAATGTATCGCCAAATTTTTGTTCATGCAAATGATCGACCGTTTCAACAAATAGTATGGAGGGACAATCCGAATGAACCCCTACAAAGTTATTATTTAAATACCGTTATGGTACCGTGTCGGCACCTTGTTTAGCCGTGCGCACGTTGCAGCAATTAGCTCACGAAGAAACGGAAATACTTCCAAGGGCAAAATCCGCTATTCTTAACGATTTCTATATGGATGATTTAATAACAGGCACAAATGATTTTAATGCTCTGAGTATTCGCGAACAATTAATAGAAGTTTTGAGTAAGGGTGGTTTTAAACTCAGAAAATGGGCAACCAATGAACCCGCGTTATTACCACGTTGTCAAAGGTGAGATTTGACGAACGATCAAACATGGATTAATCTTGACAAGGCGGGCGACACGAAAACTCTCGGACTGTCTTGGAATTGCATTAACGATGTGCTGCAATATGACAACACACAATTAAAGATTTCAAATAAAATCACGAAACGGGCGATATTATCGGTCACCGCTCAATTGTTTGACCCTCTGGGTTTGATAAATCCGGTTATTTTAACGGCAAAGGTCATTCTACAAGAGTTATGGGCTAGCAAAATTGGTTGGGACGACGAGATACCGTCCAAGATAGGTGAGAAGTGGATACAATTATTCACAAGCTTATCGGTTTTAAGCCAAATAAAAATCCCTCGAATTGTTGTTGAAATTCCTGAATTTATCGAGATTCATGGGTTCAGCGACGCGTCGGAACTCTGGTATGGAGCTTGTCTCTACATAAGATCAAGGTCCGCGGTAGGCGAATATGCCGTACATTTATTATGCGCGAAGTCCCGAGTTGCCCCTCTTAAAAGGGTATTACTGCCGCGCTTAGAGCTGTGCGCCGCCGTTCTTCTCTCGCATCTCTTTCGTAAAGTTGAATCGATAATAAATCAGCCGATCAGTTATGTGGACTAAGTCTAAAATTGTGTTGGCCTGGCTATCCGCGGAGCCACATAATTGGAAAACGTTTGTGGCCAACAGAGTCGCGGAAATTAATATAGCAGCAAATAAAGTCGATTGGAATTATATTCCTTCAGAATTAAACCCAGCCGATATAGTTTCACGTGGTAGTTTATCGAACGAACTGCTTCATAATCGTTTATGGTGGCACGGTCCAGATTTTTTATCGGACTCGAAATTAAAGTAGCCAATTAATGACCACGTAGATATTTCGGACGATTCGTTAGAGAAACGAAGTTTAGTCTCAAATGTTGTCACACAAAACAACCAAACTAAAGAATTTTTTGAAATGTTCGAAAGATTTTCTAAATTTTCCAAATTGCAACGCGTTATTGCGTATTGCAAAAGATTCGTCAACAATTCAAAACCGGGCGCTATAAGACAAACGGGTGGGTTGACATCAATTGAATTGCATAATGCAGAAACATTTATTGTAAAACAAGTTCAAGCGTGTAACTTTAAGGATGAAATTGCAGCATTGCGTAAGGGTGATCAAGTTCACAGGCTCAGCATTATTAAATCTCTAAATCCATTTCTTGATTATAATGATATTATCCGAGTTGGTGGTCGCTTAGCAAATTCAAAATTGGGTCATGATATTAAACATCCCATTTTACTGCCCAAACATCATGCCACGAACCTTTTGATTTATCGTGAGCACACAAGGCTACTGCATGCTGGGCAACAAGCTACATTGTCGTCACTTCGTCATAAGTATTGGCCAATTTCAGGTCGAGGCAGTGTACGAAATGTCCTGCATAAATGCATAACTTGTTTTAAGACAAACCCGCAGCCCTTAAGGCAAATTATGGGTGATTTGCCCGCGTCTAGAGTCGAGCCCGCCAGACCATTTATTAATTGCGGAATTGATTACGCGGGACCTGTACTCTTAAAGGAAGGTTCCGGCCGTGGAAAACGATCCGTAAGGGCATATATTGCGATATTTGTTTGTCTAGCCACTAAGGCAATACATGTGGAAATCGTATCAGATCTAACGACGCAAGCGTTTCTCGCAGCGTTGAAACGTTTTATCTCACGCCGCGGAAACATAAAATACTTATATTCCGATAATGCTACTTGTTTCGTCGGCGCTAACCGCGAACTAAAACAATTGAGAGAGCTATTTAAAAATCAAATTTTTCATTCAGAGGTCATCGAAGTTCTAGCCACAGATTATATAAAGTTGCATTTTATCCCGCCTAGAGCCGCGCATCATGGTGGCATTTGGGAAGCTGCCGTAAAGTCGGTTAAGCATCATATTAAAAGAGTTATTGGTGAGGCTTCTTTCACGTTTGAAGAATTGTACACAATATTAACTTGTATCGAATCTTGCCTCAATTCCCGTCCTTTAACTCCAATCAGTAACGATCCTAATGACCTCATTCCCTTAACTCCAAGTCACTTCCTTATTGGAGACGTGCTCACTGCACCCGTTGAACCGGATGTGACTAAGCTCAACATTCATCGCTTGTCAAGATGGCAACACATTGAGCAAATACGTCAACACTTTTGGCAACGATGGTCAGCCGAATATCTGACCCAGCTTCAACAGCGTGCTAAATGGCACCACGCTGAGACCAATATCGCCATAAATACTATGGTCATGATCAAGGAAGACTGCGTACCTCCACTACGTTGGCCGTTGGGTCGCGTTATCGCTACCCATCCAGGGAAGGATGGCAAAACGCGAGTCGTGTCAATCCGCACCTCGAAAGGCATTATTATTCGTGCCGTAACAAGGGTGTGTCCGCTACCAGTCCAATAGCGATTGTGTTGGTGATTGAACTAATAAACAACTTTTTAAGTGCTTCGTATCAGTGAATTCCCGTGTCATAGACTATGATTTGAGACATTTGATCACACGTATCTATATTTATGTTCTTTCATGCTTTTATTGTGCTCAGTGTCTTGTAAATCTCCTGTACATAGTATGTTCTTGATAGTTCTTACATTTGATTAATTGCCTTGCATCTAATTTATCTCGTGTACTTTCTGTGTATCATTTCGATGTATTTCCTGTGTTTATGTTATAAGGTATTGTTATAAAGGTCCCCAGTTCGTTTATAGGGGCCGGTATGTTGAAGCATCATATTTAATATTTACTTGAGAATAATCCTAGAAATTGTTCGTGGCATTAGGAGCTGCAGCCAGGTTAATTTAAGTCTTGCTCATCTCCCGCTGTCCAGCAATCTATCATACTTAAGATCCTAATCTTGGATTTACATGTCATTTGTAAATACCATCTGCAATTTAAAACGGATGTCATTAGTTTATTGTTAGAGCTTTCGGCGAAATGCAGCTCTCTCTTGCGATGGTCGACCATTCCTTTCCCCTACTTCTAAAGGGGTGGTTTAACGAGTGTCCGAGTTTTCTTGGGCTCGAAAAGACAGACACGACCAGAGTCACGTTAAGACACCGAGAGATATACATCTCCTCTATAATCAGTACCGGCAAGTTTAAATTTGTAATTATACAGTCCGCTTTTAGTGTTACATTGGTGTATATATTGTAAATAAAGTGTTATTACTAGGGCGCGGATTTTAGGCCGTTAAAAAAGTTAAAATAGGCTCCTTATTCAGGCCACAAAAATGCCAGGTTTAGGCACTAAAAACCTAAAGTAAGCAATTTAGGCTGCATGGCCTAAATTAGGCAAAGAATACTGTTTTGATTTTTTGAACTTAAAACGATTGGCTAAAAATGTTATAGGTATTAATTTTATTAATTGTGAAGCTTAAACATTCCAATAAAAAATAATAGATGCTATGGAATAAGCAAAAAGTAAATGGTAGAAAAATAATGTCTTACTTAGTCATGCTAACTAATAAAATAATGATAATTTGATAATATATAATATGTATGTGGTAGTTGATGATAATATAAGTACAATATTAAAAATACCGAGCATTTGCCTGACACACTAAATATTGCTCCAAATTTTCTGATGAAAATCCACTTCGCTTCTCAGTAAACACATTTTGCAGCATCGAAAATGACGACACTACATCGCAAGATGTAATAGGTGCGTATTTGTATATGCTCCAGTTTGTATCAACATTTTCTGTTTCTACTTCTTCGCTGCTCAATAATTTCTTAAATTGGTGTACAGTCTCATATCCAGGATTTTTAGAAATTACATTCTTAAGTTTATTGCAAGCTGCACTCCTAATTAAATTATTAACATCTTCATTTTGCTGGCGAACAGTTTCACAGACAAGATGAATCCCGATCGAGATTGTTGACAAATAACGGCATCGGCAGGGTGTGTTCAAAAACTTCGCTCGAGAGTTGTGGTCATGTAGAAACTCTTGTAGATTCACTCAAAACCATTCATAAACGCATTCCAACAAAAAAATACTTAAAAGCTCAGGTTCATAGACTTTGTTTCAAAAATTCTTCATGCTTGGACAGGGCTTTGAGGTAAAAAGAAATCACATCGGTCAAACAAAAAGCACTTTCATGAAAGTGGATATGGTTTCTGAACCACTAAAATTCGAAAAACAACGAAAGCCTATTTAGGCAGTATAAACAGTTGCTTAGTCGTTTATTCACATTTTAGGCATTTAGGCTTTAATACATATGCATTAAAACATTTGTTTTTGTATGAAACAAATTTCTGTCGTAGTCCCAAACCTGGGCCTAACAAAATGGCAATTAGGCAATTGCCCTAGAATCCGCGCTCTAGTTATTACAATTATATTCGTTGTGTTCAATCATTCACGACCGCGACGACTTGCGTGATTCTCCGCCGGTATTTCGTTGTGCCCGTAAGGTTCGGGGTCGCAACATAGTTATTGAATACTAAAGAAGTGTTTTCAAATCACTCAAATTTTTAAAAAACGTGTAAACAAAACGTCATTCTAAATTTTTTTAAATGATCTTTATTGCTTCACCTTTTGAGTTTCTTCGCTTTATATTCTCTAGATTAAAATTTTGTTTGGTCCTAAACATTATTTTCTCAGTTTTTATACACATAAGAAGTCTAATAAGACGTATAACAATACACAAGCGTTGAAAAATATGAACACAGTGGTTAGTTTTATTAGAAATATATTATAGTAGTTCTTTTGAATCTAAGTCGATCTAATCAACTTTCGCAAAACTGTTATTATTTGACTGTCATATTCCCTCTTATATTGTTAGGGTTTACTTTCACGTTAGTTGAATAGCTGCTATTTTCTAACATTCGAACGCACGCAGTTAGTGATGTCATTTTGCGAACGTACCTGGCCTGCGCAGAAAGGTCATGTGTAAAACGCCAAATCGGTCTTTTGTGACCAGGACGCACAGAAAGCGTGGTGTTTTTCCAAACCCGATGCCAAAGCTGAGATTATAATCCTGCACGTGGCAGAATGAATTGCCGTAACGTTAATTTACGAATTTATAAGTTTGGTTTGATAATTATTTCGTGGGGACGATTGTCGCTCGCGTATAAAACCATTGTAAGATGGGATATAATGGGTCGAGGAACTACGAAACGCAATTGTAAAAATTACGGCGCTTCCATTTTGAAGGTAGGCACATTAGATTTGTTTAAATAGCTCGCTAATGCGTGAGTATTTCGTTCTTAATTAGCGCTCCTAGTAAAGCCGCAAAAATTCTGGTCTTTATTTGAGAGAATATTACATTGCACACTGGGTTGAAATTTACACACCTGTTGGCTGGATTCCACCCGTCCACGTAAACAGAGCCGAGACCACATTCTCAATGAAGCAGCACACCGTAGAGCATGAACGTGGTTACGTCTTACTGACCTGCTAAGGAATCTACAAACTTGTATTGAAGGAGACGCGATTTCAGCATTGCTTTGCTTACTTCTGTAAATGGCAATTTCCATAATGCAGGCGATGAGGTACTCGTTCCACAAACGGTAGATCGGTAGATGTAAATACTGTTTTGAATTTACAAGCGATGGCAGAGTTTTTGTCATAAGGAGCTTCAAGGGTAAGAATATTATTTGACTTATTGTATGAAAGGCTGTATGGACGTTGAGTGAGCTGCTAGTCAATAATATGATTACTTCTATCTTTACACAAAATTAAGGTGTATTGCCGTTAGTTATACATATTTACTATTTGTGTAACCCTACTCGCTTAGCGATGTTTGAAATGTCGCCTGTTTAATTTATGTTTTGAGGTCATTTCAATTTTGTGCTGTTCGCGAGTTTATTGTTGAATACAATTTACTTCATACTGTAATTTATGCTATACATTTACTAAAATGTTCGCATGTAAAATTTAATATTTTAATTAATGTGGGTCATATGCATGATATTATTATAAATTTTGTGTCTCTTACTAATTGATACGAAATAAACCAAATATACTGACCGTATTTAATGTTATAATATTTGTTGTGCTTTTGAAGCAACGTTACAGATGGCAATAATCTTAGTTCGTTGCAGCAAATTAAATAGCAGCAGTTAGGTTGTGTTTGCAACGCATCCCGTACGTTTTCAGTCATAAGGTTTGATATACTGGTTCGTAGTAAATTGTATTTCTTTAGGGCTTTGTCAAACCTGGCGCCTACAAAATTAGACCTTTTGCATATAAGTGGTTTGTTTAATTAAAATTATTAAATCCACCCACTATTCGATGAAACTGAGTTTTGGCAATTGAAATTTCACTTAGGGATACATAGGTTATTTGGGCAATAACTGCCGTGCTGTTTTGCACACTTAATGTTTATCCACCAATCCTTTTGTTACTGGGTATTCAGGATTTAATGCCAGTGCTGAATAATTGGTATCAATATATTCTCTCAACGATTTGCTTGTGGAATTTAATGTAAGAATATTCCCATGTTTGTAACAATACTATAATAAAATTATTTTTTAGGTCATTTTCAATTCACATAACCTAACGTGTTTCGTTTACAGATTTTGCATTTACTAAAAGGTAATCTTTCGTCGTATCTATAACAATGGACGTGAAGCATGAATTAGTTGATTATGATTTGTGTAATGCAACAGCCAGCAGGCTAGATGAACCAATGAAAGTCGAAGAAAAAGAAGTAGGCATGCGCGTTCAGCGTGAAGTCGTTGAAGATACTTTTGACAAGTCACATACTGAATATTAAAAAGGAGGAAGTTCATATAAAAGATGAATTTGTTGTTACTCCTCATATAATACAAATGCAGCCCTATTCTAGTAGTGACTATGAAACACTCGCAAGACATTCTGTTAAACCTTTAGAGACGGGTACTGGAGAAAAACTTTATGCATGTTTTTCGTGCTAATATAAAAGAAAATGGAATATAAGATTGGTTGAACACATAAGGACACATACAGGAGAGAAGCCATATGTATGCACTGTTTGTGAGCATAGAGCAGCACAAAAAAGTAATTTAGTTAAACATATGAAAACACATACAACAGAAAAACTATATTCTATATGCAAATATCAAGCAGCACAAAAATTTTCTCTAACTATACATAGGCAGTCACATACAGAAGAAAACCCCCATTTATGTTTTATTTGCAAATATAAAGCAGCGCTTAAAGGCAATTTAGATAATCATATGAAGACACATACATCAGAAAGACATTACTCAAGTTTGCTGTGCAGCACAGAAAGATAGCTTAGTCAGATATATGAAGACACATATATGAGATAAGCCTCGTTCATGTTCCTAATGTGAATATACAGCAGAGCATAAGGGTAGCTTAATTAATCATATGAAGACTCGTACAGTAGCAAGGTCTTATGCATGTTTTATGTGTGAATATAAAGCAACACGGAAAGATATTTTAGTTGAACATATGAAGACACATACAAGAAATAAAACTTATTCGTGTTCCTTGTGTGAATATAAAGCACCACGAAAAACAGTTTAGTTGAACATGCAAAGACACATACGGGAGAAAAGTCTTATTTGTGTTCTATTTGCAAATATAAAGAAGCAGTATGAAAAAGCAGTTTAATTAAATTTCTGTAATTTTTAATGTGTGTAAACTGTACTATTACAATTAATTGTCAAGTTTTTGTATTGTTCATACAGTTATACATTGTATGCGGCTAATTAACATAAATGAAGAGCATGTTAATACCCTGATAATATTGTGTTTGATGCAACCAGCAAAGCATTGCTTCTTATAGTCAAAGTTGCAAACAATTTATTAGTTGCATACCAAACTATATGAAATAGGCAAGAAGACATTGATATGTCAATGTATAATAAAAACTTTTCAACTGGATACAACTAATTTAATAAAATAATTGTTTTATTTGTTGTCGATTTATTTAAACTTATTTATATTATTAAACATTCAAGTACTTTGTTACATGAGTATTAACATAATATTGTTATGTAATAAAGCAGTAGGTTACAGCAAACACATAAGTACGCCCTTGAATTACTGTTGCAAAAGGTAAAATAACTATGAGCTCATAACAGAAAGTTGGTTACTGATCGTGGACTAATAGAATGAAGGTTTAGTTGGATATTGTAAGCAAAACTTGTTTAAGATATCAAACTCAAAAATCCAAGTAATACATATCGTATATAGACAATATTATTGTTCAATCATAGTTATGTCAATCCCATTAGAACTGGCTGAGTTAGATGTTATGGGAATAAGGTAAAGTAACACAATGGCACAATCTACATTTTAAAATTCCAAAAGAATATGTATATTATTTGCGTTAAATCAATTAACTAGATTTTAACGTCTAATGCTTTTTGAGGTATTAACTCAGTATTTTTGCACTTTTTAATTTTGCCCATCCACTTGGTAGCTGTACTAGGCCAGGTTTGATTTAAATATTCATTTTGACTGATTTAAAGGAGACACTTTAATTCAAATAATATTTATTAACAGCTATGTACAGTTTAGGTTTCACGCATAAAATAAATTAGCATGTAATCAATCAGTAACTATGAACAAAGAAAAAAATAACTGCATTCAAAGCGCGGCTTGATATCTAGACGACCCAAGTTGCAGGCGCGTTCGCCGGGGTCCAACTGTTTGACGGTCACTGGAACTGGCAAGGATTTCACCAGCATTGATAGCACTGTGAATTCAAAAATAATTACTCGGGCTGTCAATTACAGGTGAAGTAAACAAATCGTAATAGTAGTTTGTTTAATTAGAAAAGATCAAATAATTATTTAAAACTGTTACCACATGTGCCTCGGAAGTGTAAGTGCCCGCACGTATCCAGCTGTAGAATGCGGATGTGTGATATCAGCAGCCTAGCCTCGTGCCGAGGTCACATTCTTTCTGTAATGATTAGCCGGCGCGTGGCAAGGTTAGGAATACCTTCAAGATGTGCAGTCGAATTTTAAGGCGATTTAAGATATGCTACTTTTACCTCTAGGAAACGCCGGTGGCATTCGGCGGCTTCTGGTTGGTCAATTTCCAACATTTGGCGGTGTTGACGGATTCAGGAAAATAAATTAATACCAAGTCAGGGAATGGTTTACATCGTTAGCCTAAAGTGTAAGACCGTACACTTGGTTTTTCCTAAGACACAGGTGCACAGGTGAACACTAAGGAGCCCATAAGAGATAGGGTGGCTTTATTCGGTTTTTACAGCTTTAAGCCGTAAATTAGTTTTTCCCCAATTTAAAGGTGCACACTAATGAGCCCAAAAAAGACAAAAAGTTATATTCGGTTTGTTTGCAGCTTTGCGCCGTAAATTAGTTTTTTCCCGAAACACAGGTGGGCACTAATAAACTCAGAAGAGACAGGTAGGCTTCATTCGGTTTTTTTACAGCTTTACGCCGTAAATTAGTTTTCCCCGAATTACAGGTGGGCACTAATGAGCCCAGAAGAGACATGAGGGTTAAATTCAGTTTGTTTATAGCTTTACGCCGTAAATTAGTTTTTTCCGAAACAGGTGGGCACTAATGAACCCAGAAAAGACAGAGAGGTTTGATTCAGTTTTTTTACCTCCGTGAAAATTATACAGGTCGGCTGGGTGAGCTAGAATCGTCGAGGAGTATTAGAAGCTTTCGTTGTCGGAAATTGTTGTGGAAGTTCGCTGGATAATCCCCTCTCGTTCGATGGAATTGTTCTTTTATAGCCGGCTATTGTCTTCTCTTCAGCTTAGCGTGGAGGTGTAAATAGATGACTACCATCTCAAAGGGATGTGGTCAGGGTGGAGGTTATAGTGGACTGTATGATTTTAATTTGGAAATTACAGGATACGTCTTAGGGGTGCAGGAATTAAAAAGGGTTGTGAACCAACGGTCTCGTGTAGTCTCACACGAGATGAATTTAATAGACTTATTTTCCGTTGGGCAGAGGTTGGGTGAATACAGAACAGATGTTAAAACTGTATTGTTTATTGACTAGAATATTTCCTATTTATATACAGTGTGGTCCATTAAGTGTGCAACAAATGGGACATTTTTTTATTAGTTGTAAAACCGAAATTTAAATACCGCCAAAAGTTAGTGCATGTTTGATAACCATATCAGATGCCCTTAGAATGGCTTCAAGTCAAACAATATACAGGGCAGGACAAAAAATATGTAATTCGTTCAAGAATAAAGTTACCTTATTTCAAAAAATATAGCAAAATTTTATTGAGAAAAGTTGTTTGGAATTAAAAGCTATGCTCAAATACAAAGTCACGGCCTCCTATTCGAATTTTGATTCTTTTTTTTGTAAAATTTTGTATTATCCCCGTATGATACATATTTTTATTATTCTGATTTTATTAAGAGTTTTTCATATGTAAATTATTATTAGTAAAGCATTTGCCTTGTTAAAAAAAATATTTGCGAAATTCTAAAGTTCTGTTAAATATCGTTGCAACAAACATGAAGTGAACGCTTACCTAAAAAAATATAAATCCAAGTAAATTTTACAAATACGCTTCAAGTTGCTAAAAGTTATTTAAAAGGGATGTGGTTGTGGCTACTTTAAATACATATAAAATCAAAATAATAAAAATATGTATCATACGGGGGTAATACAAAATTTTCCAAAAAAGAATCAAAATTCGAATAGGAGGCCGTGACTTTGTATTTGAGCATAGCTTTTAATTCCAAACAACTTTTCTCAATAAAATTTTGCTATATTTTTTGAAATAAGATAACTTTGTTCTTGAACGAATTTCATATTTTTTGTCCTGCCCTGTATATTGTTTGACTTGAAGCCATTCTAAGGGCATCTGATATGGTTATCGAACATGCACTAACTTTTGGCAATATTTAAATTTCGATTGTACAACTAATAAAAAAAATTCCCATTTGTTGCACACTTAATGGACCACACTGTACATACAAGGTTCATGGTAGTTTGCCCCAGTTCGAGCTCGCATATGCACTTGCGTGTTCAATTTCATAACAAATAGATAGCAAATTTGCACAATTGCAGTTTGTCGACCGGGTCATTCGACCAGTGCTGATAAGAAACTCTGACAGCTTGTTTGTAATTTCCGCAAGTAACAGTTCGCTTACGAAATGTATGCATATTTTATTTTAAGTTAAAATTGTGTTTTGGTTCCTAAACAGGATGGGTATCTTCTTCCTAGCAATTATTATCTTAATTTAGAATAAATTATTGAAAATACATTTGCTATCGACTTAAATATCGTCGTGTCTTTTTAATACATTAACGCTTTGAACAATGCTCATTTAACGACTAGAATCGTTACAATACTGGATAACCAAGTTCGCTATTCCTCGACAATTATCAGTGATTACGTAATTAAAGCGTGGCACCTAGGTAACATAGCAATAAGTAAATACACGTCACAAACAAAAAACCACTCAGACGACGCGTTTGCTGGAGGTGCTCAAAAAATTGACGCCACTTGGAAATTAGTAAATTCAATCTTTTAGAGTAAACTGTCCTGACCTTTCTATGACTTTTGCTATAGAAACTAGGGCTTAACTCGAGCCCCCAGCAAGTCCTACGATGCCTGGGGCTCTCCTTCTTAGTTGGCCTGCAGATACAAGCCGCTGATGCCTTGCCGAACGACTCAGGTTGTTCGACCGCCCCGAAAACGCCTCCAATTCAGGTGTTGTCTCACACCTAAAGCTCCAACTGCTTTCGACGAAGGTCGCTGCCTACCTCTAGCTCACAGGGCTCCAATTGCACTGCTCGAACCTAGTACACAATCTCGGAAAAATCAGCTACCACTCGATGCACAAATTAAACTTCTGCAGAGGTGCTACGAATTAACGCAATCTACTACAGCGTACCTAAAGGATATAGAATTAATTTCAAACACACTGAATGCAAAAGGGTATTTATCCACGATTAATAATTATTTATTGTGGAAGCCAAAATTAACACCACTTCACAGCTTGGTTTCCTTTCTTCAATTGTTTCAAGGCCAATGCTATTTTATACAATTTGTAGAAATTAACTAGTACATTTCTGAAACATTTTATAAAATATTATTTGATATGCTTGAAATATTAGTAATTGCTGTTATAATCACACAGGATTAAAATGTCTTCATAGCAGTATGTAGTTTATTGGGTCGAAAATCTCTAAATAGAAGGCTACAAGCTTGGGATTTTTTTATAGATCGGACAGTATATAGGATATTTTCTAGTTAATAAAATAATGCAGTCATATATCTTTCTGTGTTCACCACACCATCCACTATCAACGGAACCAAGTCTTTATTACACTGCTTATGTGAGACGGAATAATGCTGTTGGCACTGCATCCTATTACATTCCTACACCCCTAAAAATTATCCTGTAACTGTCTAAGCCACCCAAAATTCAAACATAATACACTACAAGCTCCACCCTGAACATACTTAATCAGTTAAAAATTTTCTCGTAATTAAGTCTTTCAACTGTTTGCACTGTTTACTAAAACCAAGTTTTTATGCATCATGCAGGTAAATAAATATAGTCAAGGGTAAAAATGTTATATTGTGAATACCTACTATATACATACAACATACATTTAGGTATAATAAATTAAGTAAAAAGTGCCTTCATTGCACCAGTGTTTCAAAATAATTCGTCCAAAGTCGCATTCCTTCTGAGACTATCTATAAATGTGGCAAATGAAAAAGAGCTCTTTCAACTGGTGCTAAGGAAGGCAAATCTGTGTTGTATCTGACAAATAGAAGTTGCTAGAACTGCAAATGTTGCGCAAAATTAGCTGTATCCCACTAGCCATAGGAAATTATAAATTATACTTAATAAGACCTATCTTATTTTTGCATTTTAATGTTTTAAACCCAATGGTGGCCAGTAATTTAGTAATTGAATTACCACAAAGTAATTAGTAATTTAAATACAAAATAATTAATTACTGCCTACCTCTGCTAGATAAATATGCATTATCATACTACATCCTTACAACCAATTTTAAGATTTTATTATCGATAAAGAATTTTACACAATCACAATTAAGAGTTTAGCACTACATTGATTTTGACAATAGAGAAATAGAGGGATGCACTGAATAAAAATTATTATTCAAGTATATTAATGACTGTACCGGGTTCATTTACCGACTACTGCAAAAGGATTTTAAATATTGTGCAGTCTCTGACTAACATCTGTGGGAGACATTAACCATTAACAATGCTCCTCTTCCTCAGTCGGGACAGAGAAGGCTAGCCTCTTACCCGGTTTATGAGTAAAGAGGGCTCATAGAACCATGAGTTCATGGTTAAGACAGGCCACTGGACTAATTTAAGACGAAGATGAAATATATTTTTCATTCTGAGTTCTTACCGTCTCATCTGAGTATAATTGTATGATGATGACTGGCAAAATAAAAAAATACTAATGAATTTTGTGGAAGCTTGTGAATTAGTACGAACATGAATATAAGTAGTAATAGACCAAGTACGATGCAAATATGTTGCTCAAGATGAATACAGTACAAAAATAATATTTGTCTTTACTTCTACTCTTTACCCTGCATAATATGTATTCAGTGACTTCTGTGTTGATTTATATTTCCAAATAGAACATAAATACAGTTTTTCTCTAATACTATGTCGGATGTAGAGGTTTGCAGAGAATTTCGTAACTACAAAAATCATGACAATTTCTTGGACAAAACACCTTCAGGAAGCTTATTATTCTAAGTTTTGTTGATAGTATATATCTCAAGTACGTTTCTCTGCAGCTTTATATTTGCAAATGAAAATCAATAATTAATTTGGATCATAAAATTTTTCTTACGGATAGTTATTTTCAGAACGCTGAACGGTAAGAAAATGATTGTCTATAAAACTGTATTATTTTCTAGTGCTTCATTTCCTTTAAATAAAAAAAAAAATGTACATGAGAACCCTAAACATCAGAAAGTTTACATGACCTCTAATTTACACAGCGAGTCAATTGGCAGGATCCGCAACCGTATTAAAAAAAAAACGCCTACTTTAATTATAAATTTTAAATGATCTCACGGTAGAACATGCTTGGAGCTTTTCTCCTATATGCATCTTCATATGGTTTACTTAAATACATTTTAGTGCTGATTCAAACTCATAAATAGAACACTATAAGGTTTTTTCTTTTGCGTGCATCTTCATATGATTTATTAAATTAGATTTTTGTGCAGATTTATAATCACAAATTGAACATACATAAGGTTTTTCTCCTGTATGTACTTTCAGATGGCTTACTATATGAATTTTTTGTGCTGCTTTATACTCACATATTGAGCATTCATAAGGTTTTTCTCCTGTATGCAACTTCATATGGCTTACTAAATTACTTTTTTCAACTGATTTATACTCACAAATTGAACATGCATAAGGTTTTTCTCCTGTATGCCTCTTTATATGGCTTACTAAATTACTTTTACGAGCTGATTTAAACTCACAAATAAAACATGCATACGGTTTTTCTTCTGTATGCGTCTTTATATGGCTTGCTAAAGCACTTTTACGTACTGATTTAAACTCACAAATAGAACATGCATACGGTTTTTCTCCTGTATGCGTCTTCATATGGCGTACTACAGGACTTTTATGTGCTGATTTAAACTCACAAATTGAACATGCATAAGGTTTTTCTCCTGTATGCCTCTTTATATGGTTTACTAAATTACTTTTACGTGCCGATTTAAACTCACAAATAGAAGATCCATACGGTTTTTCTCCTGTATGCAACTTCCTATGGCTTACTAAATTAATTTTTTCAACTGATTTATACTCACAAATTGAACATGCATAAGGTTTTTCTCCTGTATGCCTCTTTATATGGTTTACTAAATTACTTTTACGTGCTGATTTAAACTCACAAATAGAAGATCCATACGGTTTTTCTCCTGTATGCAACTTCCTATGGCTTACTAAATTAATTTTTTCAACTGATTTATACTCACAAATTGAACATGCATAAGGTTTTTCTCCTGTATGCCTCTTTATATGGTTTACTAAATTACTTTTACGTGCTGATTTAAACTCACAAATAAAACATGCATACGGTTTTTCTTCTGTATGCGTCTTTATATGGCGTACTAAATAACTTTTACGTGCTGATTTAAACTCACAAATAGAAGATCCATACGGTTTTTCTCCTGTATGCAACTTCCTATGGCTTACTAAATTAATTTTTTCAACTGATTTATACTCACAAATTGAACATGCATAAGGTTTTTCTCCTGTATGCCTCTTTATATGGTTTACTAAATTACTTTTACGTGCTGATTTAAACTCACAAATAAAACATGCATACGGTTTTTCTTCTGTATGCGTCTTTATATGGCTTGCTAAAGCACTTTTACGTACTGATTTAAACTCACAAATAGAACATGCATACGGTTTTTCTCCTGTATGCGTCTTCATATGGCGTACTACAGGACTTTTATGAGCTGATTTAAACTCACAAATTGAACATGCATAAGGTTTTTCTCCTGTATGCCTCTTTATATGGTTTACTAAATTACTTTTACGTGCTGATTTAAACTGACAAATAAAACATGCATACGGTTTTTCTTCTGTATGCGTCTTTATATGGCTTGCTAAAGCACTTTTACGTACTGATTTAAACTCACAAATAGAACATGCATACGGTTTTTCTCCTGTATGCGTCTTCATATGGCGTACTACAGGACTTTTATGTGCTGATTTAAACTCACAAATTGAACATGCATAAGGTTTTTCTCCTGTATGCCTCTTTATATGGTTTACTAAATTACTTTTACGTGCTGATTTAAACTCACAAATAAAACATGCATACGGTTTTTCTTCTGTATGCGTCTTTATATGGCGTACTAAATAACTTTTACGTGCTGATTTAAACTCACAAATAGAAGATCCATACGGTTTTTCTCCTGTATGCAACTTCCTATGGCTTACTAAATTAATTTTTTCAACTGATTTATACTCACAAATTGAACATGCATAAGGTTTTTCTCCTGTATGCCTCTTTATATGGTTTACTAAATTACTTTTACGTGCTGATTTAAACTCACAAATAGAACATGCATACGGTTTTTCTCCTGTATGCGTCTTCATATGGCGTACTACAGGACTTTTATGTGCTGATTTAAACTCACAAATAGAACATGCATACGGTTTTTCTCCTGTATGCATCTTCATATGGCGTGCTAAATGACTCTCGTCTTCTGCTTTATATTCACAGGGCTTGTAAACAAACTGATCTCCTAAGTGGCTGGTATCTCCTACACAAGTACTAGGCAATTCATCTTTTATATGAAGTTCTTCCTGTTTAATATTCAATCCGTGATTGGTTATGTTGTTGATATTCTCTTGAATGATCTCTCGTGTAGGTGAATTTTCAAGTACTTTGTGTTCATTTAATGATTTGCCTAATCTGCTGGTCATTGTAACGGGAAAATTATTGTTAGATTCCGGTGTAGCGTCCATTGTTATCAATAATGAAGAATTCAGACGTATTAAATGTCAAGTCTAAAAATAAAATACAAAATGAAATTGTTGGTTTAGTTTGATTATTTTAAAGATATTTAGAAATTCGCTAGACTGCGTGGTAATACTTTTACTTACATGAAAGAACACAAAATTAGATGAAGTAACTTATTCAAAGAATGGGCTAGCAGCAAATATGTTGAAATACAACCTAGATTGTTATTAATCGTCAGGATTCAGGATGTAATAGATCGAATGTAATTCAAGTGAACTACTGCAATACATAGGGAGTTAGGAAGTAGGATCTTCATAAGTTACTAGGATTTTCTAGAGGTTATTTTAGGCGAAAAAGTGTCTAGAACATATTGGAACAATACCTAAGGTAGCCCCTCAGGTAGTGATTTTAAACTTTAAAGCTGGTATGACACGTTACAAAATTTATGAGAAAATTTAGGAGTAAATGTTTTTACAAATAATTTTTAAAAGCTTTACCCTTTGAAAACACAAAATTGTATAATAAGAAATTTACTAGTAAATTGATGCGTAAATTATTTAGAAATTCTTTTTCTAAATAATCTGGCCGTAAAAATAAATGTGAGCGGTAATCTATGCAAATGGCAAGTTCACACTAGTTACAAACTTACGGACCCAAGTTTTAAATGAATGTAATGCTGCTGCTTTCAAATATAACTCTTCACTGTCGCTACAATCGCTCATGATAATTGAAAGAGAATTCAATAAACTTAAGTCACAATTTAATTAACTCCACTCTTACAATGTTTTAGGTTACGTAGTCTTCTTCTTATCGTTCCTTGTCCGTTTCGGCCGTTGGTGAGTAACGTTACAATTTTTACTTTATCGGTGGCTTTTCTAAGTAGTTCTATAGAAGCTTGACCGAACCATTTTCTCAAGTTGTACAACCACGAATGTGTTTTTCTGCGTGCAGAGCCGGACTGGGTGTTTGAACCGGTCCGGGCGAATGACACCAAACCGGTAACTTTTAAAGAATGCCTCTTTTTATAAAGTAAACAAACCCAATTATTAAATATAAAAAACAATATATGTTTTCAGAAGAAAATATATGTATACTCCAAAAACATCATTCAGATAACACAACAAATATTTAAAAAAACAGAAAAGATTTTTTTTTAGTTCAACCAGATCAGCATACTTAACGCTACACATGGTCTTGTGAAATGTAATAAAAATATTGCAGAGATTAATTAGAAAGAGGACATCTCGCTATGAGGTTCCTCTGTGGCTTGTTCTAGTTGTTGTCAGATTCGTCTGGTGATAACCAAATATCCTGAGGGAGTTGCCGTTTTAATCGTGTATGTAGATGTCTTTCACCAAGAGAATAGTTGACAGCACTCGCGCACTTATCAATGTTTGCAAAAAAAGTGTTTGTTGTCTTCCGTATGAAGTCTTCTACAGTGGGCACTTCTAGATCACGGTGAATTTGTGAGTTACGAACAAACCATGGCGCGTTCACTGAAATTCGCAAGATTTTGTTCTGTAGCACTTGTAGTTTATGTATGTTAGTTTTGCTTGTGGCACTCCACACCGGGCACCCATAAGTGATTATTGGTCTCAATACCGACTGATACATTAAGATCGCGCACTTTGTTTTTAGTGTCGATTTCCGATTAATGAGCTGGTACAACATGCCTAGACGGGCATAGCATTAATTTAGCTTTTTGTTTATGTGTAGGCCCCATGTTATACGCCTATCGAGGTGTACTCCGTGTACCCAGAGTTTCATCAACAGTGATTTGCATTTGTCTTGCAGCAAGATTTATATCACTGTGTTGCACAATTAAAGCTGCGTTATCTGCAAACATTGATATAGATGAATTAGGCAGTTGTGGGATGCAATGAACAAAGATATTGAATAGAGCTGGACCTAGCACAGAACCCTATGCCTGCATTAATTTTCGTTGTATCCGATAGTGTTGAGTTAGTAGTGTACTTAGGGGTGTTCTGGCTCACTTCGATTGGTTTGGAACTTTGCTAAGTGTCACGTGGCGAGGTCATTGGCCCCTGGTTTGAAACTTGGCTAAGTCTAGCCGAAGGTCACGGGTCTAGTCTTGGCCAATGTCACGGGCGGGGGCGGGGTCATTAGCCTCACCTAGGTCACGTGCCACTTCCCGGAATTTTTTGGACTAAATGTCTAATTTTGAAATGTTTACAGTACTTATCAACATTTTCTCAGGCTCGACAGGATGTGACTCATCGTCTGGGAATGCTGACATGTCCATTCTTGCAGGTCTTACCAAAAATATTAAAATTGTTAATAGATGGTTAATTGGGTCCGGGTTTTTGCGACGTTGGTAAAAAAGTGTGCCAAACTAGCTCTTGCGTGGGTGTGGGTAAAAATACCGGATGTACTTACTAGGGCGCCAGATCCAATATTCCCGATCGAATGACACAACAGTAGATGCCTTTTGTCGGATCCCCAAAAGCTGAAAAATTCTGCAAAACAACCCAAGAAAGAAAAAGCCAAACCTATGCAAAAAGAACCTGTTTTATTTGTCACGTACTCCAGCGCTATATCCAGGCAGAGCCTCACAATAAATAAATCCAGATCTCTACAGACACCATAATAATATTCGACAAAAACAAAATCGCCTCAACCGGAACTTACTCGGCTACAAGGCACAAATATGTAAAGTGCTCAACCAACAAATAACAACTGGATTGCGATAATACAGTAAAATCATGTAAGGTACTCACCCAACAAATAATAAATATAATTGGATAACATTAATTTATTTCAAGACCGCCCCTGAAATATCGCAATATTCAAAGCAAACAAAATTATAACAATAACTTTAGAACAGAATTTGAACGAGTCGCCTACTCGTTACACCCTAAAAAAGAACAACAACATAAAACGCAAGTAAATTAAAGTTATATTGGTCAGGTAAAAATAAACTAATTTACCCTTCAAAATTTCGATATGCAAACGCCTAACGGTATTCAAAGGCCTTTAAATATGCACGGCGCGTGGTACAAGGAAAAAAATCATATATAATTCGTGTTACTAGCAAATCGGCTTGCGTATCATTCACAAAGTTTAAAACTATATGAGGTCGTTAAAACTCGACTTAGTTCAAATTCGATGTAATAGAAAGACTGACCGAAATACAGCGATTAGAACTAAAACATAGTTTATGCTTTCAAAAGTTAAATTGCCATTTCAAAAGCGGTAATATCGTTATGAATTCACAATGCAACAATTAAAATCTAGGTGGGTACAGCAGTTATGCTAATCTACATGCAGTACATAATGTGATTTTCAGCCTACTGAAAAATTGGTAGCAAAACAGGATTCATAACCTCAGTTTCAGTAAATTGTTCGCGAGCTCAAGATTGCGGAGCAGATAAGCACACACGATTAACTCAGGTAAAGTAATCATATAACGACACACACCTGCGGCAGAATAAAGTTTGATCTGACCTGATACGCTGCTAATCGACAGCTAGTCGCTGGATGCAGCACGGGCTTGCGGATCGATGGCCAATCCAGACAGCTTACGGTGGGCTCAGAGGATGGTCCCAGCTTCGTTCGATAGCTTCCGAAGAGGGTAGAGCGTCCCACGGTATATCGACAGCTCGGAATGTCTGTCCTTGAAGGAGAGCTCCAGGTGAAATTGACGCAGCTTCGCTTTGCAGCCGATCATCAAGGGTTTAATGGAATGCAAATTACTTGCCCCGGGTAGTGGTCTAGCCCCTAGGTTATGCCAAATTTGGTAGGTGGTAGCTTCGCTTCTCACGATCGTATCCAATTTTCTCCACGCCGTAACCAAAGGTCTTCGTTGCAGGGAATCTTCATAACAGCCGTGAGGCTTCCGGAAGGGCATTTAGCTTACCCCAGGTTTCTTGTTGGAACGGATCTTCTAGTATAACAGCATGTGGTTCCGCAATAATTGCGACTGGCGGACATCAATTGGCGAAATTCCCAAAATTACAAATTACCAAGGTGCCTCAAAGTTAAGTGTCACGCCAAACACTCTAAAGGGAAATTATTATTCCATATTTAAATATGATGTCCATAGCACTAAACTCAGGACCTTCTTTTCCCTCAGATGCTGTAGCTAACCAACCAAGAAGACCGGAAACAGGAAACCAACAAAAAAAACACACGCCAAAGTTTTCCCAAAAATCTCATTATTTCCAAAACAGCCAACTGCAAAATTCTAAACGTTTTACAAAGAGCATATGCAACCTTCCATACACCACCGCAAACAAGGTAATCTATCAGGATAGACGGAAATTATAGAATATGTCTT
This sequence comes from Agriotes lineatus, assembly GCA_940337035.1. Taxonomy (NCBI): domain Eukaryota; kingdom Metazoa; phylum Arthropoda; class Insecta; order Coleoptera; family Elateridae; genus Agriotes; species Agriotes lineatus. Next base: position 182,143 of record CALNHX010000548.1, read on the forward strand.
ACTGAAAATTTCAAATGTAACAACTCCCCTCCTACTTAAAAATTAGGGAAATTTCTCAAATTTCCCGGCGTAGAACCTAAGCATGTTAATGAAAACTCCAAACTTCACCTGATTCAAAGACACGATCTTAACCAACCCATTACATTGTGTGTACCAGCAGTCTAAAGGCCATAACAAATAATTTAGAGAAGGATAAATAGCCCAAAAAAATACCCTAACATAAGGCGAAAGGAAAAAGGGAATTACAAAAGGGACTTAAAAGAGGGAGCATTGAAAACAGAATGAAGGGATAGACAGTTCTCACAAGAACGCCATCCAGAAAAGGACATCGGAACATCCGTCGCGCTGGAAAAGAAAGGCGCGCCGGTGGATGAACCGCTCCAGGCCCAATTCGAGACAACATCCACTGAGAAAACTATCTAACAAGAAGAAGAAAAATCAAAGGTGATAGCGGTGAAAAGAGGATGGGATGAGAAAGCTCTAGAAAAGAGAATAGAGGACAACACAGAAGAAGGATGAGAAAGGATGAGTCCGATGTCACGTCAGTCAGTCAACGTAGGGTGGAATGAAATGAGCTAACAGAAAATTTTGAAAATGGGAAAAAGCCGAAAAAGGTTTGAAGTCGTCACAGAACATAGGTACCAGGCGCGGGACCCCGTAGGACACACCGCGATCATAGGCAACTATGTCCTATGACGACAAAATGAAATAACCCTACACCCTACTAGTCGGGGAAAGTGTACAGCCCAGGACCGACTGCACACTGAAACACCATCCACCGTGACCAGATGGCGGAACACCGGAAGTGAGACGGCAAAAATGTCTCACTCCTGTATGAGACGATGGAATGTCACTGTCGACAGAAAGTAACCGACCGTTCAAGTCCCCAACCAACCTCCCTAAAATACGATAGGCTCCGACCAAACTAACCCCAAAGGAGCCTGAATAACGGTCAACACACTAATCTCACCTTCGTCAAGGGCCTAACCGAAAGCATTGACCAATGCTAATCCGAAGAGGAAATCCAAAAAAAACAAAAAAGACAGGTAGACAAACGCGAAAGTCGACAATAGAAGACAACGAAACTCTACTCATCATCAGGAGGATGTTCTTTGATGTCCTTTACATGCCACACTCCCCTGGATTTACCAGACTCATCAGCCAGCTCATAGGTGACCGGTGAACGCTTCTTCATAACTGTGAAAGGTCCAATAAACTTGGGAGCTAACTTCGCAGTAAATTGTTTAGCTGCATCTGACAGAACGTAGTTTCTCCGATAAACTCTAGAACCGATCTGATAATCAACTGGTCTACGACGTAAGTCATATCGTTGTTTAGATTTAGTATAAGCTGCTGCTAATCTCTTCATAATGTTCTAAAATAGTTTTTCAAAACTTCTCTCTGGTTGAACTCGAGTTTCTTCTGCAGGACCTTGGGGTCGGTACTCCTTACCGGAAATGATGTGCTCTCGTCCAAAGTTAGCAAAGAAAGGAGTCACACCAGTGGTCTCATGAGTTGCTGTCCGAACAGCGCAACCAACCTTCGGGAGCAACTGGTCCCATTGTCGATGATTGTCGGAAACATAAGAGCTTAACATGGTTTTCAGAACGCGGTTCACTCTCTCCACGGGGTTTGCCTGCGGATGATAGTTTGCCGTGAAACCAATAGTAACGTCGTAGTTCTTGCAGAGGTTGGTAAATTCTCTCGAGCGGAATTGAACCCCATTATCGCAAATGAGAAATTGCGGGCAGCTATAAACAAGGAAGACTTGTTCTTCAATCAGACGGGTAACAGCAGAAGCAGTCGCACTTCGGAGAGGGAAAAAGAGGGCATATTTGCTGAAATAGTCTGAAACGACTAATATGTGTGCGTAACCGCGGGAAGATCTCGGTAGGGGCCCACAAAGATCTACGCTGATCATCTACCATGGTCTCTGGATATCTGGCCTATTTCCCATTAAACCTGGAGGTGGTCGAACAGCTAGTTTCGTAGTTAAACAAACTCGACATGAACGGATGTAACGGCTAACATTAGCGCGCATTTTCGGCCAAAAGTAACGGGCTTTAAGTCGTTCATACGTCTTATAAACACCGGCGTGACAACCCTTAGTCGAGTCGTGATTTTCTTGGATGATGGCTCGACGGGCTTGCTTCGGAACTACCATTTTCCAGACGTCACCAGGTTCACGAATCTCTGGATAATCGACAGAAATATGTTTGTAGAGTTTGTTGTCGGTTACTCTCCATTGAGGAAAACGCAATGGATTTTTCTTGGCCTGCTGTCGCATTCGACAGTACCAACGGTCAGTTATGGAACATTCTGTTGAGGGGGCTGCAGCAATAGGATTTATCTCGGGAACGGAACGGGACAGCAAGTCTGGCACAACATGATCTTTGCCCTTGCGGTGCACCACTTCAAAGTCAAATTGCTGCAATCGCAGAATCCATCTGGTTATTCTGCCACTTGGGTTCTTTAAGTTATTTAACCAGACCACGGAGTAATAGTCTGTGATTACCGTGAATTTATACCCCTCAAGGTAGGGCCTTAATTTTTCACACGCCCAAATCACAGCAAGGCACTCTCTCTCTGTTGTAGAGTACTTCTGTTCAGCACGTGATAAGGATCGACTAATGTAGCAGATGACGTGTTCGCCATCTTTGTCTTGCTGAGACAGTACAGCACCAAGGCCATAGGCGGAGGCATCTGTTTGCACAATAAAAGGGATAGAAAAATTTGGACAGCTAAGTATAGGCGCGGATGATAAGCAACCTTTTAAGAATTGTACCAATGTTTCGCAATCTTCGGACCAGTGCCACGTCTTATGTTTGTGAAGGAGAGCTGTTAAAGGAGCAATGACCGATGAAAACCCTGGAATAAAACGGCGATACCAGGACGCTGTTCCAATTATTCTTCGAACCTCAGAGATGTTTTTAGGCGACGGTATCTCCAGGATAGCTTTGACCTTGTCTGGATCAACATGAAGACCTAGCCCATCTACCACAAACCCCAGATATCGCAACTCAGGACAACATAGGTGACATTTATCTTGGGATAAAGTTAGCCCTGCTTTACTTAACCTGGATAACGTCTCTTCCAGGACTTCTGTAACGATTATCACATCGTCTAAGTAAACAAAGACGTGCGGTTCTAGTTCGGGACCTAGGACGCCGTCAATTAAACGTTGCCAAGTAGCCGGTGAATTAGATAAACCGAACGGCATTCGTTTAAACTGGTAGAGGCCCCTTCCTGGAATGGAAAACGCTGTTAAAGGCCTTGAACTTTCAGCTACAGGTACCTGAAAATAAGCCGACTTAACATCCAAGGTGCTTAAATATTTTGCATTGCGCAACCTGTCCAAAATCGTGGATACAAATGGTATTGGGTAAGCATCCTGACGTGTGACAGCATTGAGTTTCCTAAAGTCAATACAAAATCTGTAGGTTCCATCTTTCTTCGGTACCATAAGTACTGGCGAAGACTAAGCTGAAGTGGAGGGCTCAATGATATCATCACGAAGCATCTTCTGAATCTCGTCGTCAATTTTGGCTTGAATGGTGGGAGAAACCCTATAAGCTCGTTGTCTAATTGGTTCAGAGTCTGTGATTATTTTGTGTTCAATCAAGGTAGTACACCCGATGTTGCCTTTCATTTGATTAAAACATTTTTCGGTGAGCTGACCTAACTTCTCCTGTTGTGGTGCAGTCAAGAATTGTTTAGTCACAACTGCGTTAATGCCCGGCAATGTTGAGTCTTTAGAAAAAGTCCAGCAACCTGTTTTTAAATTGGGGATGATTCCCATTTTGTGCCAAAAGTCGATGCCCAATATTAGCGGATGTGAGAGTTCCGGCACAACCAGCAAGTTAATGGTTTCAACCCGATCTTCCAGTTGTATAGGTAGCATGATTGCACCTTCTACCGGGCATGATTGGTCGTTAGCTACAGTGCAACACGGAATGCAGCAGGGTGAAGTCTTTATTCCCAACCTACGAATAAGTTGCCATCCAGGACCCGCTAATATTGTTCTGGATGCGCCTGTATCCAATAAACCTTGAAGTTGGATACCCATAATGCCCACACTTAAATATGGTCGCTCGTCCCCTTCTCGCTGGGCGAAAATATAGTCGAGGACAGCAGTATTGACTTCATTAGATTGTATGACCGTCTTCATAGAATTGCTAGAGCACAGTTCTCGGTCCCTTACTGTGCCCTTTGGCCGTTTCCCGAACACCTAGGACAATTGCGGATTGTCACATTTGGATGTCCACATTTAAAACAATGTTTTGTCATGGGAGATGTACACTGGTTTGCTCGGTGACCTGTATTTCTACAATTCCAACAGGTAATGGCTGTCACTGGCAGTGAAGTAAGTATCGCCGAAGTGGAATTCACAGATTGAGATGTTGTAGGTGGAATTTCGCTAGAAAAATTAACGAAGGTGGCTCATTCAGAGAACAGACCTGAAGATGTTTCTTCGCACTCCTGTGCACGCCTAAGTCAGGTTCTAACAGTTTTCCAGGATGTAATGGTGGGGGTTTAAACTTCTTGGAAGCTGCTTGGGCTTCCTCCAAAACCATACAGATTCGGATCAACTCGTCAATGGTGTAACAAGGGTGCAAAGCCAACTGAGTGGTTAAATAAGGTTGGAGATTTCTTCTGATATGTTGTACACGAGTAATCTCAGAAGGACGTCTAGGCAGCCTACTGAAGAGATTTTCCATAATAGCAATATAAACTGCAACCTTCTCACTGGCATGTTGAGTGCTTTGACGAATCTCGTCCCATAAATTGTTCTCGTAATCATGCGGCAGGAAAGTAGCTTTTAATTTATCTACTAACTCGTCCCAGGTAGAAATAGTATGTCGAACTGCCCTGTACCAATGTAAGGCATCACCGGTAAAAATCTCTACGGCAGCTTGGAATAATTGTCGTTTGTCGAACCCACGAGCAATACGCAACTCTTCCACTCTCACAAGGAAACTTGTCAGGCTAGTCGAGGTTCCATCATAGTGCAGGTTCCATTTACTTACAGGAATATAATTCTTTTGACGATAGTCAACTGAAGTCGAAGGACTGGCGGAGGTATGTATAGGCAAGGTTTCCCAATTAAGCTTACGAAGTTTTTCAGGTAAACTGGACCCACAGCCAAATGGTTGGAGATTGGGTTTCATAGTCGAAGCTGGATTGCCTGACGGTTCCATTAAGAACTGATGTTCTTCTTCGTTTTCACAGATGGGATTCACGCGCTCTCCTGGATGGGAAGTTGAGCTCAGAAATTCTCCATTAGGTTGAATTTCTGATGTAAATGTAATATGTTGATTCAATTTGGGTGAGAAAAATACTCCAGCATGACTAATTTCGTGATCGATTAGTTGATCAACTCGAGTATTTGAAGCAGCGTTAGCTTCCAGTGGTGGGATGGGAACATCCATAATAGAAGTCGATGGTTGTTGAACCGTGCTATTGACAGTTCGAGATGGCGTTGATACGTTAAAGTTACTTGCAGTCGGATGTTGTAAGTAGGCCTGATCCAAAGCTCTGGCTAATTCATTGTCGAGAGCGATTAACCTTGTTTTTCTACTTTCTGACTCCTCATTAGTTCCACTAACTCGATGTAGACGTGCTTGTACATGGACCAACCGAGAACGGATCCTCAAGGCTTCATTGTAACGATTAGTGTAGTCAAATTCTTGAATCGCCATCCGAAGCTCTTGTAACTTATCTTGGCATCTCTGCAGCTCTTCATTTGCTGGAAAATGCATCGCGGAAGTAAAATCTAGAGTTCCTGCTTATTCCCGATACATGGCTTCACGTAGTGATGACCGTTTATCGGTAACAGTGTCCCCTACAGGATAACCTCGTATGAGTAACTCGTACGCCAACTCATCGCTCAGAAGTCGACCTATATCCATCGTAGCAGTTATAAGTCCAATCCGGGAAGAAATGACACGAAGGAAATTCCAAATCCAATTCGAGTAGAAAACAAAATAAAATAATAACACAAATACCAGAAATTATTACCAAAGCGGAATACGAAGTTCCTAAAACAGCTGATTCTCTCTGCATATAATCACCCTTATGCTGCCGACCTTGCCCTACTTCAATCGAGCCCCTAATCGTTGGGTGCCAATTCTTTTTCTTACCAAAAATATTAAAATTGTTAATAGATGGTTAATTGGGTCCGGGTTTTTGCGACGTTGGTAAAAAAGTGTGCCAAACTAGCTCTTGCGTGGGTGTGGGTAAAAATACCGGATGTACTTACTAGGGCGCCAGATCCAATATTCCCGATCGAATGACACAACAGTAGATGCCTTTTGTCGGATCCCCAAAAGCTGAAAAATTCTGCAAAACAACCCAAGAAAGAAAAAGCCAAACCTAAGCAAAAAGAACCTGTTTTATTTGTCACGTACTCCAGCGCTATATCCAGGCAGAGCCTCACAATAAATAAATCCAGATCTCTACAGACACCATAATAATATTCGACAAAAACAAAATCACCTCAACCGGAACTTACTCGGCTACTACAAGGCACAAATATGCAAAGTGCTCAACCAACAAATAACAACTGGATTGCGATAATACAGTAAAATCATGTAAGGTACTCACCCAACAAATAATAAATATAATTGGATAACATCATGAAATAATTTATTTCAAGACCGCCCCTGAAATATCGCAATATTCAAAGCAAACAAAATTATAACAATAACTTTAGAACAGAATTTGAACGAGTCGCCTACTCGTTACACCCTGAAAAAGAACAACAACATAAAACGCAAGTAAATTACCTGAAGTTATATTGGTCAGGTAAAAATAAACTAATTTACCCTTCAAAATTTCGATATGCAAACGCCTAACGGTATTCAAAGGCCTTTAAATATGCACGGCGCGTGGTACAAGGAAAAAAATAATATATAATTCGCGTTACTAGCAAATCGGCTTGCGTATCATTCACAAAGTTTAAAACTATATGAGGTCGTTAAAACTCGACTTAGTTCAAATTCGATGTAATAGAAAGACTGACCGAAATACAGCGATTAGAACTAAAACATAGTTTATGCTTTCAAAAGTTAAATTGCCATTTCAAAAGCGGTAATATCGTTATGAATTCACAATGCAACAATTGAAATCTAGGTGGGTACAGCAGTTATGCTAATCTACATGCAGTACATGTGATTTTCAGCCTACTGAAAAATTGATAGCAAAACAGGATTCATAACCTCAGTTTCAGTAAATTGTTCGCGAGCTCAAGATTGCGGAGCAGATAAGCACACACGATTAACTCAGGTAAAGTAATCATATAACGACACACACCTGCGGCAGAATAAAGTTTGATCTGACCTGATACGCTGCTAATCGACAGCTAGTCGCTGGATGCAGCACGGGCTTGCGGATCGATGGCCAATCCAGACAGCTTACGGTGGGCTCAGAGGATGGTCCCAGCTTCGTTCGATAGCTTCCGAAGAGGGTAGAGCGTCCCACGGTATATCGACAGCTCGGAATGTCAGTCCTTGAAGGAGAGCTCCAGGTGAAATTGACGCAGCTTCGCTTTGCAGCCGATCATCAAGGGTTTAATGGAATGCAAATTACTTGCCCCGGGTAGTGGTCTAGCCCCTAGGTTATGCCAAATTTGGTAGGTGGTAGCTTCGCTTCTCACGATCGTATCCAATTTTCTCCACGCCGTAACCAAAGGTCTTCGTTGCAGGGAATCTTCATAACAGCCGTGAGGCTTCCGGAAGGGCATTTAGCTTACCCCAGGTTTCTTGTTGAAACGGATCTTCTAGTATAACAGCATGTGGTTCCGCAATAATTGCGACTGGCGGACATCACTTGGCGAAATTCCCAAAATTACAAATTACCAAGGTGCCTCAAAGTTAAGTGTCACGCCAAACACTCTAAAGGGAAATTATTATTCCATATTTAAATATGATGTCCATAGCACTAAACTCAGGACCTTCTTTTCCCTCAGATGCTGTAGCTAACCAACCAAGAAGACCGGAAACAGGAAACCAACAAAAAAACACACGCCAAAGTTTTCCCAAAAATCTCATTATTTCCAAAACAGCAAACTGCAAAATTCTAAACGTTTTACAAAGAGCATATGCAACCTTCCATACACCACCGCAAACAAGGTAATCTATCAGGATAGACGGAAATTATAGAATATGTCTTACTGAAAATTTCAAATGTAACACAGGATGTTGTTATCGCCTGTCTGCCTGTTTGTCTGTCTGTCTGTCTGTCTGTCTGTCTACCTGTCTGTCTGTATGCCTGCCTGCCTGCTTGCCTGCCTGCCTGCCTGTCTGTCTGTCTGCCTGACTGCCTGCCTGTCTGTCTGTCTGTCTACCTGTCTGTCTGTCTACCTGTCTGTCTGTATGCCTGCCTGCCTGCTTGCCTGCCTGCCTGTCTGTCTGTCTGTTTACCTATCTGTCTGTCTACCTACCTAGATGTCTGACTGTCTGCATGCCTGCCCGCCTGTCTGTCTGTCTGTCTAGCTGTCTACCTGTCCCGCCTCGCCCAACAATATTCACAGTCATCCTGGAATGTTACGCTTTTCGTCCTAGATACACATAGTCTATAGTAATCGCACATATACATGCACATCCGGCTCGCATAATGGAGGTCATTGACTCTCTCATTAGCTGCATGTCGTCAGATGTCACCCCTGTCGAGACCTGCAGATATGGACGTCTGATCGGATGTTATTGTCTGAGCACCTGTCGAATGCAGCTAATGAGAGAGCCAATGACCTCCACTATGCGAGCCGGATGTGCATGGATATGTGCGATGACTATAGACTATGTATATCTAGGACGAAAAGCGTAGCATTCCAGGATGACTGTGACAGATAGACAGACAGACAGGCGGGCAGGCATGCAGACAGGCAGACATCTAGGTAGGTAGACAGACAGACAGGTAGACAGACAGACAGGCAGGCAGGCAGACAGACAGACAGACAGACAGACAGGCAGGCAAGCAGGCAGGCAGGCATACAGACAGACAGGTAGACAAACAGACAGACAGACAGACAAACAGGCAATAACAACATCCTGCAAGAATGGACATGTCAGCATTCCCAGACGATGAGTCACATCCTGTCGAGCCTGAGAAAATTTTGATGTCTTGTAAAAATTTCAAAATTAGACATTCAGTCCAAAAAATTTCCGGAAGTGGCACGTGACCTAGGTGAGGCCTATGACCCCGCCCCCGCCCGTGACCTTGGCCTAGGCTAGACCCGTGACCTTCTGCTATGAGCGCTTATCGGTACCCGGATGAGTCTTAACACCAAGAGACGAAACATGTGGCCATTTGATCACAACTAGCAACAGAGCTTGTGCTTCTGTGCACAGCTCTAGGAGAAGGTCGTGTGATAGGTGGCTCTTTCCCTTAAGGAGGGGAGTATAAAATAAACACGGTAGGAATATGAACATCAGTCTTCTCACTAGTCTTCTTACAAATTTACTTCATTTACGGCGGAGACGCAGGTAGTTGTGTGTGACCTCATGCAATTGAGGTACCACAGCAGGTAGAGTAAATGTATACTCACCTACTGTATGTCTCAGTGGACGTTATCCACAAAAACATACACATCAACATAAATACAGTTTTTCTCTAATACTATGTCGGATGTAGAGGTTTGCAGAAAATTTCGTAACTACAAAAATCATGACAATTTCTTGGACAAAAGACACCTTCAGGAAGCTTATTATTCTAAGTTTTGTTGCTAGTATATATCTTCATATGTTTAACTCAAGTCTATAAAACTGTATTATTTTCTAGTGCTTCATTTCCGTTAAATTAAAACGATTGAACATGAGAACCTTCAACATCAGAAAATTTACACGACCTCTAATCTACACAGCAAGTCAATTGGCAGGATCCACAACCCTATAAAAAAAATCCGCCTACTTTAATTATAAATTTAAATGATCTCACAGTAGAACATGCTTAGGGCATTTCTCCTATATGCATCGTCATATGGTTTACTAAAATACATTTTAGTGCTGGTTCAAAATCAAAAATAGAACATGCATAATGCTTTTCTCCTGTATTCATCTTCATACGATACTAATGATTTTTACGTGCTGATTTAAATTCACAAATAGAAGATCTATACGGTTTTTTCTTTTGCGTGCTTCTTCATATGGTTTACTAAATTACATTTTTGTGCAGCTTTATAATCACAAATAGAACATGCATAAGGTTTTTCTCCTGTATGCAATTTCAGATGGCTTACTAAATTACTCTTTTGTGCAGCTTTATAGTAACAAATTGAGCATACATAAGGTTTTTCTCCTGTATGCACTTTCAGATGGCTTACTAAATGACTCTTTTGTGCTGCTTTATAGTCACAAATTGAGCATACATAAGGTTTTTCTCCTGTATGCATCTTTATATGAGTTACTAAATTACTTTTACTTGATGATTTAAAGGCACAAATAGAACATGCATACGGTTTTTCTCCTATATGCAACTTCATATGGCGTACTAAAGTACCTTTTTGTGCTGTTTTATACTCACAAATTGAGCATACATAAGGTTTTTCTCCTGTATGTATCTTCATATGGCCTACTATATTACTTTTTTCAACTGATTTATATTCACAAATTGAACATGCATAAGGTTTTTCTCCTCTATGCATCTTTATATGGCTTACTAACTGACTTTTACGTGCTGATTTAAACTCACAAATAGAACACGCATACGGTTTTTCTCCTGTATGCGTCTTCATATGGCGTACCAAAAACCTTTTATGTGCTGATTTAAACTCACAAATAGAACATGAATACGGTTTTTCTCCTGTATGCAACTTCATATGGCTTACTAAATTACTTTTTTCAACTGATTTATACTCACAAATTGAACATACATAAGGTTTTTCTCCTATATGCCCCTTTATATGGCTTACTAAATTACTTTTACGTGCTGATTTAAACTCACAAATAGAATATGCATATGGTTTTTCTCCTGTATGCACCATCATATGGCCTACTAACTGACTTTTACGTGCTGATTTAAACTCACAAATAGAACATGCATACGGTTTTTCTCCTGTATGCATCTTCATAGGGCGTGCTAAATGACTCTCGTGTTCTGCTTTATATTCACAGGGCTTGTAAACAAACTGTTCTTCTAAGGGGCTTGTATCTGCTACACACGTACTAGGCAATTCATCTTTTATATGAAGTTCTTCCTGTTTAATATTCGATCCGTGATCGGTCATGTTGTTGATAGTCTCTTGAATGATCACTCGTGTCGGTGAATTTTCAAGTACTTCGATTTTATTTAATGATTTGTCTAATCTGCTGGTCATTGTAAGAGGAAAATTATGGTTAGATTCCAGTGTAGCGTCCATTGTTATCAATAATGAAGAATTCATATATTAAATGTTAAGTCTAAAAATAAAATACAAAATGAAATTGTAGGTTTAGTTGTTTGATTTTTTTAAAGATTTTTAGAAATTCGCTAGACTGAGTTGTAACACTTTTACTTACATGAAAGAACACGAAATTAGATGAAGTAACTTATTCAAAGGATGGGGTAGCAGCAAATATGATGTTGAAATACAACCCATCCTCAGGATGGAATAGATCGAATATAATTCAAGTGAACTACTGTAATACATAAGGCATCCCGAAATACGATCTCCATAAGTTACTAGGATTTTCTAGTAGTTATTTTAGGCGAGAAAGTGTCTAGAACAGAGTGTAACAGTACGTGAGGTAGCCCCTCACGTAGTGACTTTAAACTTGAATAAAGTTGCTATGGCACGATACTATATTTATGCGAAAACTTAGGAGTTATTTTTTTTACAAATAATTTTGAAAAGTTTTACCCTTTGAAAATAGAAAATTGTATAAGAAATTTACTAGTAAATGTATGCGTAAATTATTTAGAAACCCTTTTTGTAAATAATCTGGCCGTAAAAATAAATGTGAGCGTAGATCTATGCAAATGGTAAGTTCACACTAGTTACAAACTTAAGGACCCAAGTTTTAAATAAAACTCTTCACTGTCTCTGCTATCGCTCATGATAATTGAAAGATAATTCCATAAACTTAAGTCACTATTTAATTAACTCCACTCGTACAATGTTTTAAGTTAGGTATTCTTCTTCTTATTGTTCCTTATCCGTGTCGGTCGTTGGAGAGTAACGTCACAATTTTTACTTTTCGGTGGCTTTTCTAAGTAGTTCTATAGAAGCTTGACCGAACCATTTTCTCAAGTTGTACAACCACGAATGTCTTTTTCTGCCTGCAGAGCCGGACTGGGTGTTTGAACCGGCCCGAGCTTTCAACAAGGCTTCCATTTCTGCACAACGTTCGAGTGCTACTACTCTTGCACTTAGAATGGTCCAACCCTACTTATCTAACTGCACCCAGTCGTTTTGTTACCCCGTATTTGAATAACTGGTGTAAATTGTGAGCTCACCGCCAACCCCACAGTAACAAACTTCGAACTTGAATTGTTTAGTTACTTAGTAGATCTTAGTATTCAGAAGTAGGTACCAGGCAGAACGGTGTTTTTGGCTTTATACCCGTATTACCTTTGTATATTAATCACAAGAAGTCCAACCTCGCGCTATTTCCAGTAGTGTTGGACCAAGACGGACAGATGGCGATGGACCTTTAAAAGTCCATGGTTTGTTTCGTTGCTAAGGGGGTGAAGCGGGAAAGGAATAGGACTAGCGATATGACGAACATACCCGACAACCCGACACTGCCCGATATTCGGTCAGTGCTCTTGTCAATATTTTGACAGCTGATATCAGTTTTTGCCATTCGACTCGTCTGTTTTGGTCACGTATGTTTTGGAATTGTTCGGTGCAGTTTGCGTAGGCAGGAGAGGTATTATTTTCGGTAGGTTAGAATTAAACCTGTGTTTTGTTTCAGCCACATTTGCATATATTCTTCTATTTATGTATTTGTTTGTTTTTTTGTTGGATTGAGATATGTGCGAAGAAGCTGAATAATTTATATTTTTGGGTTTTAAGTGTGTTCGTTATTTGTCTGCTAAAACGTTACAATTAGAATGAATTCCGATTCGCAACCTGCCTTCCTTCTACAGTAAAAAACGATTTGAAGTCAATATGGTGACAATTTTATATATTGAAGATAAAACAATTGGCGAAATGTAAATTTGGTGCCTACAAACTTATCATAATCAGAGGTAGCTTGACGAAAGGATTACACAAACACTTTGCAGTTCAAAGAAAAGCAAAACATGAAGAGCGACAGACATTTTTAGTACCAAAAGAAAGCAATGAAGTTGTAGACGAGCCCCAACGCTAATTATCGGCACAGAAATACTTTATTTAACTTAAAACACTAGTTTTTCTTTGGAAATTGCATTCGGAAATTTCACCTGAGCATTATTTTCCTTTCGGGACCATTTTCGGGATCTTCGGGACTAGTCACGGGACTTGAAATTTAGCTCGTAAGTCCCGAAAACACTTTTGGTCCCGGGACTTGGAAACCCTAATGACGGATCACAAATTAAAATGCAGTTGTTCAAGAGTAATTAAATAAGAGTGAATTATTATTAATTGACCTACTAATGTACCCCTAATCTTGGATCGATGATTATTATAAAATAGGTATGTAAAATACCTAATCGAAACTGAGAATTTGTGAGGTTGTTGCGATAATTATTTAATTTTTACTTCCTTTTACGATAAAGGAAGTATTGGATTCACCCCAAAAATTCGAAATTGAGTTTTCAACAGATCTTCACGTTTTAGAGTCCCCTGAACCCAAAAAACATGTTTTTCTTCATTGGTCTGTCTGTCTGTGAACAGAGTATCTCAAAAACGAAAAGAGGTATGGCGTTGAAACTTCATATATAAGTTTTGTGTACTATGTAGATGCGACAGCAAGCTTTTGAAGAAAATCGCATAACCGGAAGTAGGTGTTTACTCTTGTGATTTTTCAGTTTTTTTCGATTTTTTCAAAAACGGCTAACGATTTTTTTCAAACTTTACATTCTTATTACATTTTTAATGTGCATTGACGTGAGATAGGTGATTTTCCAGTTGAATACTTCTAAAGTGGGTTTCTTTTGTCTTTTTTCTATTTTTTTATTAACTCCTATAGAGAACACCCGGTATATTATTACATTTTTGAATTTTGCTGTATATTTGTCTCTTGAACTAACGCTCTATTTTGTACCGTTTTTGTAGAATTTGTAATTTTTGACAAATGCTTAAAAATTAAAAATGAAATTTTTGAGTAATTATAAGATCACTGTAAAAGAAGGTTGTGTGAGTGTATCACACCAGATTTTTTATAAAATGGTCTGTTCATCTCAAAATAAACCAAATTTAAAAATGCCGATCTTTTAATGTGCTGTAATACAATACCCATGCGTCAATAATCGTCACTTATAAAGTGTCAACGTGAACCTGCTGAGTAGCCGTAAATATTACACCGCGCCCCGTAGGTCGTACTCCAGACTATTGGGATCGTGATTGTGACCACAAAACAATAACTAATGTTGTGACTCACCGTTCTGTTGAAGCGGAAGGGCTAAATATTTCGCAACGTTCCCGTTTAAATTAGCCGAGTCTCGTACCTTTTTTTAGTAAATAATTTTTACGGTAGGCGGCAGCACGTCTCTGTACCATTGGTTGACCTACTTGTCATTAATATACAAAGGTATTACTACAAGGCTACACCAATGGTTCTTCCTTACTCTGCACTATCTCGATAGCTTTCGACAAGGCTTCCATTTCTGCACAACGTTCAGGTGCTACTACTTTTGCACCATTTTCTTTCGGCTTTGATTTAAACATTTTTAAGTTTATCTATGGTGGTAGTTTACATTCGACAGGAAGTCGTGGCTTTACTTTGACCGTAAGCTTGACCTTGGCTTTGAGACTGGCCTTGATCTTGAAAGTGTCATCGACCTTGACTTTGATACTGGGATTGACCTTGTCTTTGACCTTGGTCCTGATATTGACTTTGGGCTTCACGACTTTGACCTTGATACTGGCCTTGAACCTTTACCTTCAGACTGACATTGTGCTTGAGCTTGAGACTGGGCTTGAGCTTGAACTTGACGTTGAACTCAAGGCCAAGTAAGGAAACCGTAGTAGTCTTTGTCAAGGAAGCGCAAACGTTTGATGGGGCGTGGATTGATGGAGTAATCTTCACGCTGTCAAAATTAGCAACACTTGGCGCTACTGCATTAACAAGACTCTTACAAAATGTTCAGCAAGACCCATTATGTTATAGATACCCAATTAAAAAGAAACATCGTAATTTAAAATAAAATGTGGAACCTTAGTTTCTAAAGCAATACTTGAACTTTTTATCACCTATGGTTACAAAGACTGGGGTAGCACTACCAAAGCAAATATTTAATAAGTCTAGATTTTACAAAAAATATATTGCGAATTATAGCTAACACTCCCTAGTACCCCAGAAACACCCAAATCCATAAAAAACTCAAAACAAGCACCGAATTCGAATTTATTAACAAGACCAATAACTAGTTTTACAAAACCCTCGGTTCGTGTAGTGAAGCAACGTAGTACGAAATAGGAAGGATATCAATCCTCACCAAATTAAACATAACGAGAGGGTGCAATCCCTTTATCGGATGAAAAAATTTTTAGAAGAAAAATATAGTCAAAACAAACGACATATTGTCGTGAAATATATTTTAATAAAAATATTGATATGAAATTTTAAACAAATAGACGTTTCGCCATTTTTGATGGCTTCATCAGTAATATTATGGATTGTAACTAATTAGATATTTAATACATTCTGAAAGAAAAACAATAGGATTAGCGAACAATACATTTTTTCCTCGAGTATGTGTACTTACATGATTAATATAGTTTTTTTCCACGGCATTTTTCAAAGTATGTTGGTTAAAAGGTTTTAATTAATAAAACACTGTCATTAAGTGCAATCCATATTAAGGTTTAATTAATAACAAGACACATAAAACGAGCTCTTATGCAGGCAGAGTTCAAATTTTACAGGTAAGAAGCTTGCAAGTTTGTTCACATATTTACGTTATCAATGCATGCGCAAAGGTAGAAAATTCGGATAATACAGGTGCTTTGGGCAGAGACGTATTAAGTTAAAATTTGATTTACTTAGTTTTAAATTTAATAACAATGAATATGAATGTAAAATATTAAATTTAATTAAGACAAAATGTTATTTAAACAAATTATAATATATAGAACTGAGGTTATCAATATCAGTTCTATAATTTATAGCATTGGGGCTTTTTTGTATTTCGATAATTTCTAAACATAGACGTTTTTTTAAATTACTCTCTTTAGGTAAGATCTTAGGAGTATTAAATTTGAATTTATGTAGCGTATTATTGGCATGGTCTGTCAGTGCAGTTTTTTGAGTAGACGGAGATAAATTATTAATTTTAACTGAGTATTTATGTTGATTAATTCTATGTTTTAATAGCTGTTATTTTGTCCTATGCACAAAGAGTTGCAGTTATTACAGTCAATTTGATAAACCAGATTTGATTGCATATTATTGTCAGTCCTATCCTTTAAGTTTGTGAAAAATTTTTTACCTAATGTATTGTGGTTGTTAAATGCTGTTATGATATTGTGTTTATATAGTTCTTTTTCAATTTTTTCAGAAAGTGTAGGGATATAGTTAATGGAAATATATATTTTTTGGTTTGAAATGTTAGAATTATTAAATTCATTACCCAAACAATTTGGTTGTAGGTCTATTGATTGATTAAATTTATTGTAATTGTTAATTGTATTTATTCGATATTTAATTTGTTTTTTAATAAAATAAATTGGATATTCATTTAATATTAAAATGTTAGTAATGATTTCTAGGTTTTTTTTATGAAATTGTTGTAAAAATAGTTTGATAGCTCGGTCGACCAAGCTGTTAACTACACTTTTTTTGTATTTAATTGAGGTGTCAGAATTAAAATTTATATATCTATCTGTCTTTATGTTTTTTCGAAACCAATTGGTTAATGTATTTCCATTAGTTTGTCTGATTAAAGTTATGTCAAGAAAATTTATGGAGGAATTATTATTTTTGTTTTCAAGTGTAAATGTTAATCTCGGGTGTACATTGTTGAAAAGGTTACAAAATTTTTGTTTATTAACTGAATCTGTAGCCATTATGATATCGTCTACGTATCTTAAATAAAGAGAGAAATCGTTGCTTTGATTTAGAATTTTGGTTTCTATTTCCTCCAATACAAGATTGGCAATAGTGGAGGATATAGGGGAACCCATACCACAACCAAAAGTTTGGGAGTAAATTGTATTATTGTAGGTAAAATAAGTAGTATTGAGAACAAATTCAACTGCTTGTAAAAATTCAGTAAGAGGAATGTTTGTGTATTTTTTAATTCGATTACAGTTGTTTTTAATAGTATTTAAAGCAAGATCAATTGGTATGTTGGTATATAAAGAAACAACATCCAGTGAGAAAAGTTTGTGGTTTTTCTTGAGCTTTAAGTTGTCAATGTGTTCTTTAAATTTCCATGAGTCTTTTATGCTAAGTTTGTTAAGTGCTGTAATATTAGTTAAGATTTTTGAAAGGTATTTGGATAAGTTATAGGTAGGGCTCATATATGTATGAAGCAACAATTGGTTTCAAGGGTATATTATCCTTATGCAGTTTGGGTAGCCCATATATTTTAGGTGGAAGACCATTATGAGAAATTAAGGTTTTGTATGTAAAATTGTCAACATAGTTGTTATCTAATAAATTTTTGACTATTTTGTTGTTTTTATTTTGAATTATGGACGTAGGGTCTTTTAATTCTTTTTTGTATGTGTTATCATCACTTAACAAATCTGCCATTTTGTTGTGGTAATCAGTTTTTTTCATAATAACTGTTTTTTGAGTTTTGTCAGCAGTTGTTATAATTAAGTAGTTGTTATTTTTCAAAAAGGTAGTGGTTTCTTTTATGTTCTTAGTAAGTTCGTTTTTGTGTTGTATTTGAGAAACAGTTAAATTTTGATGTGTGTTTTTATTTTTTTTAAAATTGGTCAAGATGTTACAAATATTAGCACGTATAGAATTTTGGTCGGTTTGAGGTAAATCCGTGATTCCATTTTCGATATTACATATTATATTTTCAATTGGGAGTTTGTTTTTCAGATTATAAACATTAAATTTTGGACCAAGTTTTAAAATATCTTTATCATTGTTTAACCTGCGTAATAGTAACATGTTCAACTATAACATCCATTTAAAAAGATATAACTTTATATTGTACTCTCAGAATAACATCAATTAAGTCGTGTAGTAGGCCGCAATCTTAATTTATCTACACAAACAAATAAAACTGCGTATTATTTTAAAGAACAGCAATAGCTTTAATGTTCTAGTACGAAAATTAGGTTTATATCGGGCCTATTGCTTCAGAAGCATTGCTGTTTCTATTGCAACATATTAGTAAATACCTTGAGTGTACTATTCAGTAGCGTAGCATTATCTCACTGTAGTTTTGGGGTTTGTTTTCACCATTTCTAACTGTAGGTAATGCATTACTCTACATTCAAGCACTTTTCTTGAGATGAAAAGCATTTACACCGTAACTTAACGTCTCGTTCGATATATTACATTCTCTTATCGGTCCTTTTACCCTCGTGAGGGTTTAGTGATACCATTATGATATAATTTCTGTGTGTTGCTTCCATGCTTCTCTATTCTTGGCTATCTGTATTCCTTGGTGTAAGGACTGACTTGTTGTTTCTTTGAGTATATCGGACCACCGCATTGACTATCTTTCTCATGGCCTTTTTTCCCTGTTTTCCCCTCAACTATCAAGTTTTCCATCTCGCTTGTTCTTCTGGCTGTATGACCGAAGTACCTTAAGTATTTTTTGTTTCGTTGCTTTAGTAATCTGTTTTTAATGCTTTGTTTTTGTAGTATGGATATGTTAGTTCTATATTCCATCCAGGACACTCTAAGGACACGTTTCTATAGCCAAAGTTCGAAGGCTTCTATTCTTCTCCGGTCTGCCGTTTTCAGTTTCGGACGCTTAAGTGGCTATTGCAAATACTAAGCTATTCACTAGCTTTATTTTTACTGCTTTTGGTGATGTTTTGATCTTTTCAGATTTTTGTGAGTTTAGTTGCCGCCGACCTTACCATTGAAATTCTCCTAATTTCATCACTGCAGTCGTCATTACTACTTAGTAGCGATACCAGATAGATGAAGTTGTCTACTACATCGAAATCTGCTAATTTTTTATATTAGGACTGTTATTAAACCGGTCAATTATAATGACCTTGGTTTTAGCCTGAATGATCCTAAGTCAATAACCTTTACCGGGATTTTCTACTATTGTCATGATATCTGTTAGTTCTTCTTCATCTTCAGCAATGATAAGAGTGTCATCACCATACCTTAGATTACTACTATGTTTCTTTCTTTCAATTGATATACCTCTTTCCCATTCGTCAAATACTTGTCTCATGATATATTCGCTGTATATGTTATAAAGGAGCGGCGATAAAATGCATCCCTGACTTTGGCCCTACTTCCATCGTATAGATTCTTTATAGTAGTTTGAAAGAACAGTAATCGACTTTGGTTTCTACCTAATGACGTGGAATTTAATTTTCCAATACGCCCTCAACCCAATTTCACACAATAATGAGTACAAAAAAAACTTAGCCTCACTTTTGCTTGAGGCACACAAAAACCATGCCAATGAAGCGACAACTTAACTGTTAAAAATCGGGTAACATAAACGGCATAATACTTAACAAGCGCCTGTAGCGTGTAATGTCATTTTAATTTCTTTCCCTTTGATCATTTTTTTCAAGTACGGCCCTGTGCCCCGAACTTTAAAATTGAATTTATTTGGACGAATATTAAGATGACAGCGACACTTGTATATTTCTTCTGTAAGCGATTTTTTAAAGTGCTGCATGCGCAGATTGCTTGTGCGAGGCCAAACGAGATTCTTTCTTCGAAATTAGATTGCAAGTAATACCGTTTTAGCTTCTCGAATTACGCCCCAAGCTCTCTGGAAACGTTTAAATTAGCTGTCGAATGTTCTGGAATTTTCCTTTAGGCTTTGTGCTTTATGCGTCGTTGTAGTGACGTAATCTGTATCTTGTCGTTATTGTTTGGCCCGATTTGGTTAGCCAGATTTCACTTCGTGGTGCAAAAGTGAAACAGAAAATTTAGCCTGTTGCTGCAAGAAAGAGATGCTTTTCCGAGGCAGGAAACGAATTTTGGTGGTCGCCCCGCCGCAATTTGATTTTAGACTTCACTTACCGCCGACCTCGGAAGTGCGACAGTCGTGTATGAATTCCCCCCCCCCCCCGCCCGCGTCCTTCGTGGACGGCAGCGGCCTTGTTTAAAAACGTATAGTTTCGCTTTCGTGTTAATAAGTGTGATGTAATTATTTGTGCCTTTTCGGCGATTTGGTGGGCTGTCATAGCGAAAGTTCGCTGAAAGCTTTGGCCCGATGTATCCGACGTAATAAATTTCCGGGGCGCGGTGTTTTATTGTCGTTTTGGGGTTTCTGCTCACCTGCTTGTGGGAGAAAGATTTTGGTTTATTGCACATTAAAAGGAGGCGTCTCTTTATCAAGCCTCGTAAGCTACTCTCG
This sequence comes from Agriotes lineatus, assembly GCA_940337035.1. Taxonomy (NCBI): domain Eukaryota; kingdom Metazoa; phylum Arthropoda; class Insecta; order Coleoptera; family Elateridae; genus Agriotes; species Agriotes lineatus. Next base: position 202,732 of record CALNHX010000548.1, read on the forward strand.
TACCTAGTGAGAAGAGTTGCATCTGCAAATCTTGTTTGTTTCGTGTCGTCTGCATCGCTGCCTTTTTGAACATTTTTGGGGAGGAACCTCTTCAGCCACCATTTAGACCGAATTTTCGGCTTCATCGCTTTCCACGCTGTGCTTGTCTGGACCGCTGGTTCTGAGCTACCACCTGGTCCGGCCCTGTCATCTCCTGTGCTCAAGCAACCATGATTTGGCTAAAGGTAAATGTAAAATCTGTACTCATATTGCGTTATTAAGTGTCTCGTGGAAGCCTTAAATGCTTTGTGTGCGCCGATTTTCTTTGTTGAAGGACCTTACATGTATTAAATTTTGTTTCAATGGCAACTGTGGGAAAAAATATACGTTTTTTCTTTTGTGCACTAATTTCTTGTACTATACAATTAATAGTTAAGTTAATTTTGGCTGGGATCCTTAAAATTTTCAGTTAGGGTGTACCGTCTGTGTAATCAATTGGACAATTCCTGGTGTGTTTGAATCATTAAATACCAGTTGTGTCAAAGTCAGCCTATTTATTGGTTCTACTTTTTGAAATTTTTGGTCTTCAACCAGTACTGGCAACTGCCAATTGTATTTAAGTGTGAAGCCAAAACATGTCTCTTTGCTGAACAAGCCTTAAGAATATCGGCTTGAATTAGGTTTCAAACTTTTCAGAAGGGGGGCCATTGAAGGTGAGTTATGTGACTTTACGGCCCCCTGCGTTTGTACCTGCCGAACCGGAGGGAACTTAGCGGACGGCTCGGAAGCAAATTTCAGCTACCCGGTCGACCTTCCCCTAGCTTCCGTGAACTTTCTCGCTTTTGTCACGAAAGCATATCATTCTCCAAAACAAGTGGCGCCTTGAGCAATATTTTTGAGTAAGGACATAGGGTAAGTTTTGCCGTCGGTTTCTTTGAGCTTTCGAACCACCTCTTTTCAATTGAGCTAGACTGAAGGTAACAAAAACACTTCCATCTGTTTCGAGACATTTTAAGATCTGTGTCATTACAGATACCGGCTTACCCTTCACTCTTTTTTCCCAATTTTGTATTTAGTGTGATCAATGTCGATTGAATTAAATTATTATGCAACAAACTAAAGAACGGTCGATGCGAAAATCAGGCCGGGTTACATTCGAAAAATACATGAACGATTAGGAATAACTGTTAGTCCGTAACAGGAAATTGCAATGTCACTTAATAAATGCTTAAATGATAATATTTTTATTTAAGAAGAGCGACATGTTGAACTTAGGCATAAGCTGTAACAAACAATTGCCACTTATCGAATAGTAACCAAATTAGATTAAATTGGAAGAGCATGCAGACACCTGGAGGTAATAAAAACGCTCCTTATAAAACAATGTAATACCACTATCGTAGAGCCTTTAACACGGTAGAACAATGATCAGTATTGATAGGATTGCAAAACGGTTGAATCGATTATCATTAGTAATTTACGCAAGCCATACAGTTTCATGCTAAAACAAATTTCATAGATATGCAAGGGGGCATACGACTCAGCGACTCAAGACGCATTTAAACAAGTAGACTGAAAAAATACCGTATAAATGTCTATGCAGAGTGGCTTACTGATTTATAATTTGCCGATAATTATACACAATTTACCAAAGCTGCGAATTACGCTAATCCAATTAATTACATCAAAAATAGAAAACGACAGGTTAGAAATTAAAGCAAATAAAACTAAGATAATGACAAATTACTATGGACGAATATAAATAGACTTAGATCAACAAATGAAAGAAGTAAAGAACCACATATACTTGGATCAACAAATTAGTATGGACAACGATAATCAACTAAAACAGATTGAACGACGAATCAAACTGGGCTGTTTTACGTTTGGATGACTTTATTATCTTTTTAAAAGTGCCATTTCAGTAACACTCAAAGAAAAAGTATTCCATATGTATGCTACCGGCAACAACTAATGGCGCCCACAAATGGGCATTAGCATTGATATCAGCTTATATATTAAACGCAGCGCAAAGAGCAATGGAACGTATTATACTAAGAGTCACACTAAGAGAAACAAGAAATCACTAGAGTCGAAGATTGCAACGGGAATCTGGCTCCCTTGCCTGCATTGTTTAGTTTCAGACAGTTTATACTCGCCTGTTTTTTATTGTTAATTAGGCTTAACTATTGTAATCATTGTAATCAAATATCTCACTTTTTTGTGTTTAGCGGCGCTTGCGGGTGCAGCAATAAATGCAACTTTTAAATCGTCTTGCGAGAAATTTCATTTTATGCGTCAGTCGCGGGCCTACTAAGATTGGAGGCGCCCGTCTCTGCAACTCACTGTGACAAACCGTTATAAGACAAGTTAAATAGAACCGTTTGGGGATCGCCTATAAGTATTCCTGCTTGCCGACTTTTGCGTGCCCGGCAAAAGCCATTTTCATTTTGTGCCGGTAAGTACGCCATTTGTGTATATACGTAACGTGCATTGCGAAGGTATGACGTAAACCGTCATTTAGACGCCAGCTATTAGATAGGGTTTACCCACATCGGTGTAGTAATTTTCCACTTTTCTCATCTTTCAAGCTTGTGTGACAATTCGAGAGCTAGTCCTGCATGCGACGCAGCACTCTGCATACTTCGATGAGCCACAGGTAATCTGATACTTACAAAAAATGTCTGCAGTTACAGTTTAACTGTGGGAAGCTTTCGCTGGCGCGAAAGAGTGTGCTACGTGAACAAATACTGCAATGCGAATTGTGCCGGGTGCATACAATTTATGTATACCGGCTTTAGTTGTTTTAAGGTTTGCGCTTTTAAGTACAATTATTTTGACATTGTTTTTAGTTACATTACTTGATTAGCAGCCACGACTGGAGTATTTTAGGGTTTCATGTACGCTGAGTTCGCAAGGTAAAGAAACAGCATATAATTATTAAAATACTAAACTCTACGGTACGTCTTATATAAGTTGAAAGTCACGGCGCCTACTAGGCAGCTGCAATTTGATTTTGGTTTCTGGTAACATCCATGGCCTCCTTGATGTTTGATGTCGGGGCTCAAATATCGATCATCGAACTCAAACTTTGATATATCGCTCGTCTTTTGTTGAGTTATTTTCCAGCATCTTAGAGGAGTAGACCAGGTGTTCAGGGGTGCCCATTTCTCTTAAGATTTTCCACAACAAGGACCATTTCACTGAGTGAAAATCCTGTGTGTCATCTACAAAAGAAAGGAATATTTTGATGTTACCTTCTCTTGCTTTCTCTATAATTTCGCGGAAATTGAGAATTTGCTCTCTTGTTCCCTTCCCTGGTAAAAGAACCTCTCTGTTCATCCGAAATTTATGAGAGTAGGAAAGACTTCATTCTTTCATTAATGATGGGAAGTATCATATATTTACAGAAAAGCGAATGGAGTTGCTTGCATTAGCCATGCTGCATCATTAACGTTCGAACCTATTAAGGCTCCGATCTGGTTTACTTTCTTCAGCGTCATCTAACGGCAATTGCACAAACAAGATGCTACGCCACTTTTCGGTGCCATCGTTCTACGTTCTTACGTTACAAGTTTAATCTCGTTTACTAACTGCACAGACTTGAACGGTTGCACGCGGCCAGTCACTGGAATGGTCGTGGTCTTAAACTGAAAATGTAGATGTTTGTTCGCGAATGTAAAATCTGTAAGGACGGAGAACATATGTTTATTATTATTTAGCCTCCGTCATGATGCCTAGTCATTAGTCTATGGTGTATTGAGAAGGTCCCGTCATGGACAACCTTGCTCTCGGCTTCATGAAATGAACATGTTCCATGCTCGAAATTGAATTTACCTTAGCTCAAGTATTCTCTAAAGTAAGCAAACTTGCTTTTCTGAAAACCCGTTTGGATGTACAAGGAATAAAAAAGGAAGTAAGTTAATACCACTATATTAAACACACATAATATGCTTAACTGAACCCTGGGCCCGATCATATTACTCTTTCGGAATTCTACCTAACCGCCGTTCGGCCGCAGGAGAAAGAAAAGTAATATTGCTGAACGAACTACAAATCAGCCGCGGTTCCAAATAATGATTAGCACTCCCAGACGGGGATGCCTCCAGAAATTATTGTATACCAAATAGGTAATAATATCTTAACAATGTGCGCTTCTGCACATTTTATCTTATTTTACATATTTTACTGTACTTGGCTATAATGCAGTAGTTAATGGTACACGACAGGCGGCGATGCAGAGACAGGATCTATCACTTACATCTAAAGGGTTTCGTTATGTCAGTCGCCCAGTGCCGCCTCAGTGACGTGACTGTTATCCATCAGGTTAAGAGCAAGTGTATTTGGGTGGTGTTCCAAGCATTCGCAGACCTGACTTCTTGTATAACAGTAGACACTTTTAATTCGCTGAAGAATTTTAATGTTCGATGCTCCCGCAGATCCGCACAACTGCACTTCGTATATCCAGATGGGCATAGAGGTAACTTTCTACACTATTAGTTTACTTTTTAGCGATAGCTTAGATCTTCAGCCAATCAACCAATACAGCTTCGAGAATTTTAGTCCCTGCTGTTTATGTTTCGTGGAGATAGGACGTTTCCAGTTTAGTCGTCTATCTAGGTGCATGCCTAGATACTTTGCACTTTCGGATTGTGGTAATTGCTCTCCATTGAGAGTAGCATGTTTGGAGTTACTTTCGTTTGCTGTTACCTAGTGCTTTTGATTAGTTTTGGGTTTTTATTGATTGACAAGGTGGTCGTATAATCATCAAACGTGGCTCTGGTGGTCTTCGGTGTATTTGAAATATCTGCTGTGTATAGCAGGTAGAGGGTAGATCCAATCACACTGCCTTGTGGTACACCAGACCGCATTGGATGAAATTCCTTATATTTGTTGGTTAATACTTCATCACTTGAAAGTACCTATGTATGTTTCAGAAAGTTCCATTGTTAGTTTGGTGAGCAAATTTTCATACTAAACTTTATCGGCATCCTGAGTAATATCTAGGAAGGCAGATGAACAATACTTCTCGATTTAAAATATGTTATTAAATATCTCAACTACCTAGTACATCTGTTCTATGATATCGTCCGTCTGACCGAATCCCAACTAATGTTTTGGTATCATTTTAAGTTAATCAAGTTGTGGTTTTAGTCGCTTAAGGAATAACCTTTCAAACAGTTTTGACCGCATCGGGGGTAAGCTAATTGGACGACAAGATGCCGTTTATTCAGATGGATTTCTTGACTTTGGGGCTTTCTACTATACTCGGAAGTAGTCTACGCTTAGAATAGCGTTAAATATTTGCATAATTGCTATTGAGCTTGTTATGGCAGTTGCTTGATAGTGGTCCCGTTCTGAGGTCATAGTCCCGAACCTTCGTTGGTTCGATTTTCTATCGTTGTTTTTATTTAATTTTTCTTAATCCTCCTTATAGTCAAAAATATTTGGAATGAGACCTCAGGTATTAAAGTAATCTGTTCCTCATCTACTTGTGGAATTTTTGAGAGACATAGCTGGAGCACATTTGCCAGGTGTTCAGCAAACGCTTTGGCTTTGTCTTTATTATTTCTTAACCACGATCTATAGTTCTTTTAATGGGTGGAATATTATCTTGACCCTTCTTGAGTTTTTCTCGTTGTTTTTCACAGATAATGCTCTCTAGCTTCATTAGGTGCCAATAACTATATATAAACATATGTTGTGCTTGCATCTAGGCGTATAGGCGTCATCTTTTTATCGGCGCCGATTTGTGCAGTTTATTTGTGATCCGCCATTGTGTCACCGCGTTCTTTATAACGCAGCGAGAAGTAAGCACGGTAGGAGCACATTCTTGGTAGAGCAGTTAAAGCTTCGAACTAGAAATCGAAATTCGCCTGGAAGCGCAGGTTCGAATCCCACAATTGCGATGTTCTTATTTTTGTGGTGCTTATAGATGGGAGCGACGTTCTCAACTCAGAAGGAGACGTCCAAGACGTCGTGGGAATGTTAAAGTCGTATTTCCTGTATGATTTGACCGTACCGTCTTCTAATTGGTGCTTATAATGCATCTGTATATTCGCTTTAAATAACACAGATAAATACAGTGGAAAATTGATGTTATATTAAGGACACACAAATTTAGGTAAAATAATCAACGGGCAGCCGGAGTTACTCATTATGAAGCTATTGTTACGAGGGCGTAAAGGAGGATTTTCTAACGGCGATGTCACGGAAGTACATGCTATGATAAAGGATTTTTATCAAACCGCAATCTATAACACGTACTAAAAAGGGGAAAAAATTTCCCATAAGGGAAATAGCTCAAAAGATGTGTCCGTTATGCGAACAATGGTAAAAACACAGAAACATTATAAGCCAGTACAAATCCAATAAATTGCATCGAATAAGAAAAATAATAAACATGAGGAAATTACACACAGTTTTTCCTAACAACAACGAATGGAGGCATGGTTGATCTCCAGCTTAAATCATCGACCTCCATCGATGACGGTGTTTACGAAAAGAACATGGGACTGATACGGCCTTTAGTCTGCTTGACGTGGAAAGTAACCTGAAGTGAGGAACTGCTAGTCTAGATTGCGGATAAATCAAAACCAAATAAATGATCTCGGGTGGTGCGCATTGATCCGATTTCAGATTCTGATGGTAACTTAATTAGCAATAAGCGGAACCCCAAGTTTGGAAGCAATATAGAAGTCTTAATTATCCGGTAATAACCGAAATGTCTTCACGACCATTCAAATTTCTTTTACAAGTGCAGAATGCTTATATCTCCTAATCTACGTCCATGCCGAAACGAAAATAATAATTGCTGCAGCAAGTACTATACTGAAGAGTGAATAACTGCATATGCTGGTCGCTTGCTTCGCGTTTAGCTCAAAGATATCCCTTCCAACGGGTTAATATTAGCGGCGTACACTTAAAATTATGGCAGTTTTTAAGCTATTCCCGGTTTGTCCTCTTGTTGGCTTGTAATATCCGCCCCTCTTTCTAGGGGTTGTACTATTTATCTACCACGGGTTAGCTCATTAGATCGGAGATAGGTTCAAACGTTACCTCAGATATACCATAAATAAGCAAAACACACTAACGGAGTATCCTGTATAACATTTATTTTATATATCTATCATACATAAGTAAATTGTTGTGTAATTAATTAAACGAGATGTAAATTGCTCAAATTAACGATAGTATAAAAACGCGGCTTCCTGGTTCAAGCGGCTACGGATTCTACGAACGGTAGCGGCTTCCTGGTTCTGGCGGGCGTGACCTCGTGCGCGATATGTTCGAGGGCCTCGTGGTCGGCCGGACCGCTACTTCGTTGCTCTTCGGGACGAGCTGAGCGCTGAATGCAACGCCGGGCAGCCTGTCAAATTTGCCGGTTTGCGGTTTCTAATTTCTGTAAACAAATAACAATTAAAACTGCTAATGCGGGTTTTCACCCTAAACGTGTAACTATAGTTCAGTAGTGAAATACTCCGAAGAATTCGCCGCACGACGGGGCTTCGCTTGAAGAACGAAACTCCGTTTCGGCGTGACTTTTGAGGTTAACAATCCTCACCACCTGCAAGTGAACTCTTTGGTGAAGCTAACGGTGCGGCCCGTAGAGTTCCCAAGCAAGACGGCCACCACAATTCTCACGGATTAATTCAGGTAAATTCTACTTGGGTAGTTTGAAGCTTTTAATTCTGCTTGAATAGAAAGGCGGTGAATTTAAAATGCAAGTTAATTATTACTGAATTACAAGCGGTTTTCGGTGTAGGATTTTTACAAGGAAAATATTGCTGAGTGTCAGGCGTTTCTTTGGGAAACCACTAACTTGAACTCAGCTTCGGAAGGTTCGGGAAAATATTGCTGAGTGTCAGGCGTTTCTTTGCGAAACCACTAACTTGAACTCGGCTTATCAGGAGCTTTCGGGAAAATATTGCCGAGTGTCAGGCGTTTCCTTGCCAAACCACTAACTTGAACTCAGCTTTTCAGGAGGTTTCGGGAAAATATGGCTAAGTGTCAGGCGTTTCCTTGCGAAACCACTAACTTAAACTCAGCTTCGGAACGGATCCCCAGGTACTGGTAGAGTCAACGGAGAGACTCTCTGGACAGGGCAGGATGAAGGATTTGGGAACTAGGTGTTTGCTGGAGGAGTATCAAGTATCTCCTGGAAATCTCTGGGGAATCTCTCTCTGCAACTAGTTTTATAGGTCTTGAAATGCTGTTAGGTGGGGAGAAACGGCGCGCGTCATACCTTTGTTCGCGCTGTTATCACGGTCGGAGCTTCGGTCGGCGCTATCTTATCTTGCTGGGACACGCCGGGTTCTTGATAACGCTAAAGGTCGGCGACGTTTAAATCAGCAAATATTATTTAATATTGAATTAATCGGATTCAAACGGGAGCTAGCGTTACAGGCTATAGTTGCTGGTTTCTGCTTGTATATTATATTTGAACTCAACAGCACTAACATCGGCGAATGATCCAATGATAGATCAAGGTTCTGCTGGTAGATGGTCTGTAGGGATTTCTGTTGTTGTCCAGAAATCTATTATATCTGGAATATTATTTTTATTGATACTTCGGCTTGTTGGACAGTACATTAAATGGCTATTTTTGTATCTAGAATGCGAAATGCTACTTTTGCGTTCAAGAATGGAAGTTATTTTGCCGAGCTTTAGCGAAGCAAAATACCCATTCGAGAACGCAAAAGTATTTCGCATTCGAGATGCAAACAATGATTTTTCGAAAACTGCAATAAAACTAGTATAAGAATAAAAAAAAATTAAATAAGGTAACTGTCAACGTTAATTGACAATTTTATATTTTATAAACAATTAATTTATGTTTGAACCATGGCCTGCTGAATTGTTTGACAAACGTCAAAGTGACGTATAAATTTAACTGACCGCAGTATCAGCACCTTCAATTTACATGTAGTACAACATAAATTAGTCATGTTTATAATAGTTTATAATAGTTATTAGTATCTATTGAAATTTTAAATTACTTAATAAAAAAGTAATGTAGGTTACTTAATTAATAAAATCACAAATAAGTTCCTAAAAAATGACAAATTTTTTGACATTTCTTTTATGTTCTAGAACGCAAAAGAGTTTTGCGTTCTAGAACATAAAAGTATTTCGCTGTTAAGTGACAAAAAAGAATCACTTTGCTTACTGAGAATTTAACGAAAATGTCAACATTTGATGACAGTTTTCGAAAAATAATTTTTTGTGTACACACCAATTTTGTGACTTTTAGGAGTCACAAACCGCAAACCTCATCTATGGTGTTTAGCATTATATTCTTCGACAACCCAGAAGGGGCTACCAAGGGTTGCACTCAGTGATCACACCGCAGAAATAGTGAATAGGTACTGTGTTCATCACTTCCACATATGCATGCTTGTGGCTTCTATATGCCCAGTCTGATATTTTTAGGCTTAATAACGTTTTTGACAATAACTGCGATGCCTCGGTGGGCCGTTCCACCATAATGTTTGGTATCATACGGCGTGAATGCAGGGACTCTTAGAAATAAGTTAGAGTACGTATAACGGGCTCTTTTGCCAAAGCTGACTCTCCCGGGCCACGGTTTACTAGACCGTAAAAATTTAAAACTGCTGTATTGAGATTTGGGTTCATCAATTTAATTTTTCCAGCAGCTTTGTAATGATGGCCATCACCATGTTGAATCTTAAGCACTTTTCATATTTTCAATTATAGAATAGTTACTTTTTTTAATGCCGCATAGGCTGTTGACAGCTGGAAGGCTAGCGCCCCTAAGCAACAGCCGCCACTGCTATAGAAACAATGAAAACGTTAAGTTAGTACCTTTACTATGACTTAAGTTTGATTTTTTTATTTTAGTCAAAATCTTGTGTTTCCAGATTCAATTTCAAGCTTACCATCTTGCTAGTAATGAATACCGGCTGTTTCCCTTTCGTTACATGGATAAATTTTGCAGAGTGATTGCTAGAAACGACTATGGTTTTGGAAATGTATGTAATTGTGGAAGTTTCGCTAAGTGCCCTATTGTCAAGGTAATAATAAACGTTTACAGGTACATTCATTGACAAACAACTAGGGGTGATTTCCTAGAAGTCAGAATTCTAACGTATGACAGGGCAGTTATACCGAAAAAAATATTCAGCAGTATTGAACAGAAATGTTATTGTCATCTCCAACTCCAAAAACTATCTAATAAAGTTGAACAACATATTTTATCTAATATTTATTTGTAAATAACTGCCGTTCGTCTCTTTCACAACTAAGTTGTATCTATTTATTTTAATATCTTGTTAATAAGCTCTACATACGTTGCCGATAGTATCTCCGTTCTACTTATTTATTCGACTCTATTCAGTTTGTAGGCCGCAGTGCGATTGTGCACAAATGTTAAATGAGTGATGTAGGTGATATTGTTTTTAAAGTTTGCAATACAGTATTTTGAATGATGAATTACTGAATCACAATTTTTCAACAGGGGCATTATTTTTCATGCAATATGGCACCCGCCGCTACTAAGTTTCCTCCTCACATACCAAATGGCAGCTACAAAGTAGAAATTGCGTTTATCCACAGGTCTGCAGAAGCAGCAGTAATGGAACTCTACGGAACAGTAGATCGCCCTATCCTGTATCGTTAAATAGTTATGTATTGTAAACTAACATAGATGTTAAGAAAATTATTTGCAATGTTACCTTGTAATTATGAAATTGAATAATAACTGAAATTTAATCTGTAACTTTTAGGAGTGCTACGGCTTTTTATTGGTTGACAATGCTTGTGAATATTTTTTTAGCTTTTAGCTGTGGTAATTCTTGAGTAAATAAATGTTGTTACGTTCAGAATCCGTCTTTATAAGTTTGCAAGTGATTGAGAGCGATTTGGTTGATTTTCCGTTGCTTATGTAGCGTTTTAATGCTCTCTGGCGTTTTTAAGAGAGAAATTCTTTTCACGTCAATCCTTGACGAATTTTGGTTGCAAGCTGTTGCAATTCATTGGCACGTGGCCCAGATATTGGGGTAAGTCGATTGAGGTTTTTAGACGTTTTATAGTCTATCTTGGGCATTCCTTATTGCTGCAAGTTTGAAGCCTCAAATAAGACCTCGGCTGTTAATGTGCAGTTCCACGTGCAGCTAGCAACCTTGATCTCAACTGCAGCGCGAGCCGCAGTTGCTGGCTTGAATGCAACATTCCTGGATCGAACTCTATGTATTTGCCTTGGCTTGGCTTCCGTCCTCCTGGTTATACGTGAGCCATACGAGTGGGTCTGGGAGCTTACGAGTTTAGGTAACGTGTATTGTTTCCAATACTTTTAAAACTAATTGAATGATGTGTACAGTGATCTGGTACTTTGAGTACCTTCTTATCTGCTTTACTGCTGATTCTGCCTGGATTTCCTCAGAATCCCTTGGGCTTTACATTTGAACTCTTGATGTCAATTAAGGTGAGCGGATGGCCCCTCGAGCAAATGCTCGCCTCTTAGGCGGCCGGCCCGGGTTCGAATGCAGGCGGAATCTAGTAAAATTTTAAAAGTTGTACCGCTCCTCGGCTAACACGCTAACACCTGCGGTAGTTGTTAACCCCTAAACAAGGGAACTCTTCCTCACTTTCGACGGGAAAGGCTAGCCAGCTACCCGGCCTAAGGGCAAAGAAGGCTCATAGAACCACTTTGTGGTTAAAACAGGCCACTGGCCTACAATAAGAGGAAGAAGAAGAAGAAGAAAAAGAAGAAGATATCAATTACAGTTCACTTAACGAACTCCATGGGTACCCCACAAGGCCAATTTGAACGAGTAAACTACTACATTTAATGATTTTCATCTTGGGAAACTAATTTGGTCTCCGTTAACACTTTTAATCTGCTGTTGGTTGTACTTAACGTAGTTTATATTTGTACATCTTAAAATGTTGTAAATGTTAACGTACTTCCAAGTTTAGTCGGGTTTATGTGTTTTGAGGTGCCCCTTATTTTTGGCGTATACAAGGTGTCTCGCGAAGTTCTCCCGGCACTTAAGGAGCATGTTCTTGAGATCATTTCAAGTAAAAAAGTTTATATAAACATGTGCCTTATTCTCAGTATTTATTGAGCTATACACATTTCAAACTAAATTAATCTTATTTTTTTTTGTTTCTATGACATCAAAAATAACAAAATAAATGAATGGAAACTAATAATTGAAAAGAACGTAGTCATAGATGTTTAAAAATTCCACCTCCTACTTCAATGCATTTAGCCGCACGCCTGTGAATGCCACGCGTTCCATTCATTACCTTAGCATGGCTGTTTTTTATTTCTGCTGCAGCGTTCAAAATTTGCTGGATTAAAGCCACGCATGTTTCTACTTTCTCTTCGTATACCAACTCTTTAATCTAACCCCATATGTTGTAATCTAGGGGATTTAGATCTGGAGATCTGGTGGGCCAATTGTGTGGCCCATCTCGACCAATCCAATACTGAGAATAGGACACATGTAAGTACATCTCTGGGCTGCATTTCTAGATAATCACCATTTTGATTACGGCACTTGTCATACCGTGGCACAGGTTTTTGTACGCCCTTCTCAAGGTTGCCGCCAAGTCACTCAGCCAACAGTTCACGTTGAGTTTTGACTTCTTCTTTAAACTTCTTGCACCATACTCGCACACAATCGTCGCTCGTAAACTGTACTCCCTCTGTACTTACTGTACTCGACGATGAGTTTCGACTGCATGCTCTGTTCAGGATTGAGACTTCAGCCAGAAGAAAGAGAATAAATGCGTACGGCGGGCAGTCAGATTTGGCGGGCGCAGTATGCCGTAATTCGCTTTCTTCTGGCTGAAAATATAGACTCTGGAGGGAAAAATTTAGTCAAAATTAATTGTTAGACGAGTAGGGGAGACTTAGGAGGGTTGACACACGTAACACATTAAGCATCAAATAAAATAGAAATATTGTTTGCATAATTACCATTTCCCATATAGCGATAGCCGATTATATAACAGTAACGGTCACGTACACCAAATGTTCAAAAATTAATCTTGAATGGACACACTATATTATTTTTAAAAATTTACTAACTGTATCCAACCTCCTATATTATAGGAGCTTTGATACAGTATATGGGAGGCTTGAGACATAGTTGAAATGCACATTTCATATAGGTTTATAAACAACACATTTACTACAATACGTATTTATTAGTAATTATTGTTATTATAGTTAATTTTTATTTATTTCAAATTAATATACTTCTAAAATTTAACTGAGAATGTTAATTTTCGACTTGCTCTACCAGTCCCGCCTACATAAGAAGGTGGCGGTAGCTTAATTATATCTTCTAATGACACAACAGACTGATCTTGTACATCACGGTAAACAAAATGTTTTCTATGCCTCATGAAGTTTATGAAATATTCATTATTCTCTGCTATTTCTAAAACGTTTCCTACGAAGTGCTTAATTATTGTTCTATCTCTAGTAAATCGAACCAATACATAATCATTTACATTGATAACACCCTTAACAAAGTTGTCTTCCTCTATTTCATTTCTCATCTGATCTTCAATGTCAGTCAGTTCTTCAGATAAAGTATTAACTAAAATATTCTCGGAATCAGATTCAGATTCGTCTTTAAAACTTTCTTGTTTCTTTATTTTCTTAGGTTTAGTTTTTTTGACTTCATTAGTTGGGTTCATACTGGAAATGTTTCTCTTCACTTGATTGATCTTTTTCATATTTTTCTGTTGTATATTTGTAAAATCGTCTTCTATATCTTTCATATTTGGTGTATCAGTCAGTATATTTGTTTTTACCTGTTTTCTTCCCAACTTTTGTTGTTTTCTAAGTGGAGCCTTCGGCAACGGCTGGAACCCTATTTGTCTTCTTCACCCATTTGAAAGTTCAGATATTTTACTATTTTGCAAAATAAACAGACTAGTAGAGTTGATACATGTATCAAGTCTCCTTTAATATTGTGTATCAAGTCTCCTATACATGATATATTTACATAAAATTGCATTTATAAAATACATAACTAACGATATTCAATCAAAATATACATCTAAATGTGGGTAAATATGTTTGGTTTCTGTTGCCACTCAAGCACATTCGCTAATTTCATTAATTTTTTTGTAAAATTCTTACACTTACCTTTTCAGAAGAAACAAAAAATGTATCAAAAACAGATTTTTACATGCCTATGTCACAAATATAATAACACAGCGCGGTATATTAACATCAAATGATTCACCATACGTCAGTGTACTAGTGTTGCCAACCATAACCGATACCAACAAATTTAAGAGGTAAATTTTAAACATGTATCAAGGGTCCTAACGTATCAACCCTCTTAAGTCTCACCTACAGTTTATGAGAAACGGTTGTTTCCGAAAACGTTGAAAGAATTTTAAAGAAGAGACAAAAAACCAACGTAAACTGTTGGCTGAGTGACCAGGTGGTAACCCTCTCTGAGGAGGGCGTCTAAAAACCCGTGCCACGGTATGAGAAGTGCCTTCATCGAAATGGGGATTATGTAGAAATGTAGCTGGGAGATGTAATTATATTTTCTATACCGAATATATCGTGTGTTAAAAAGAAACTCATTCGCAGCATGCCAAGATCAAATTGAAGTTTGCCATAACTTGATACATCCATTGAAGCAAATAAATTACTAAGAGAGAACCAAATTACATTTTGATCTTTAACTATTTACCTAAAAATATACAAAACACTTAATAAAAACAATTTTTATTGTTGTGGTTAGGTAATACACTCGTTAATGTTGCGTAAATGCCATCTTATTTTACTTTATGTTTGATACAAGTAAACTTAATGCAGTGTAAACTTTTGCGTGTCATAGTGACAGATGTTTTCATAAACAAAATGCAATCTATCATTCACCTACAGACTTAAGTTACGACATGACTAGATTTTCTGTCTTTCTTTTTAATGCCTACCCTAAATAATGATATAAATAGAAGGGTATGCTCAACAGGCGATAACCCACTGCTCACGTGAACCACATGACGTCACATTCGTAAGCTCTCGGGCATGATTATCATGGTTTCGGGTATATCAAAAGGGCTTCGGCATGTTGCATGATGGTTTCACGCATTGCCGTATATACAGGGTCCGGCAGGGAAGTATGACGATTTTCAAAAATCAATAAATCATTTTGTATTAAACAAAATTTTATTTTAATTTTTTTCAAAGATGAATTACATTATGCCATTTTGTTATTGCATAAAAACATTAAGAAATTTGACTTAAGAGAGAAAAATAACGTTATCTAAGTGGTGGCCGTCCTTTTGCAAGCACTGCCGTAGATGAGTTGAAAAGTTTTCAGGAGTCGTGACTGTTCGAGCTCCTCCACAAGCTGTTCCAGGTTTCAACAATCCAGTTGTGCGAACGTTGTTTACCCATTTCCTAATCATGTTTCGTGTAGGAACACGACCGTGACGTTCAACATTAAAATGAATTCGAAACCTGCGTTCTGTGGCAACCACGGAATGACCGGTTTCAATAAATGTGTAGTAAGCAAACACACGATCTCCTACTGTCCGCGGCAACCACAGAACAATACCTAATGGCAACTGAAATGGCATCTACCACCGAGTACATACCACCCGTTCCGAAAACATTAGTTCCCCCCACTGCTTTGCTATACTCATTTCAAAAACGCCATACTTCCCTACCGGACCCTGTATAATACACATATATTGCTAGTAGGGCCTCGGAACGCCGAAAAACATTACGGCGCCGACATAGTTTCACTTAGAGTATAACGCGTCTCGTGCGCATGCGTGAGAATTCGAACTCCGCCTTTAGAAGCGAATTTTAAACTTGACCACTTCCCCATTGGGCCGACGACGTCGCCGCGCTTGCGCACAGCTGACCATTATACATTGAAGAGTTGGTTGTCTGTCTCACTTCATTCACGAGTTTTCCACTCATAGCCGCTAGCAATATAGTAAGTATTAGATATATGCGCATTGCACGTCGTTAACCCTAACCTCATTTATATCATACATAACCTCATAACTTGAAATGCGCGCGAGTGCGACTGCGAGTAAACACATAGTACATCATCAAGTAGAGAGCGAATAGTGAATAGTTTCCTAAGATTATTAAACACCATCAAACACGACAAAAAAACTACGAGAGCGTGTAAGAATGGTAGTGTGCAGTGTAAAGGGCTGCAGGAATAACACCAGGAATGATAGAAAAGTGAGTTACTTCAGGTTTCCAAAGAATGAAGTAATTTCTGAACAATGGCTTGCAGAATGCAAAGAAAACACAAATGCATCTATATGTAAGTAAATGAAATTCTTGTTTCTGTGCCGTTTTGAAATCGCAAACAGAATAGCTGTACGGTTTCTCTCCTGTGTGGATTCTTGCATGTCCAACTAAATCGCGTTTTCGTGCAGTTTTATAATCACAAATAGATCAACTATACGGTCTCTCCTCTGTGTGAGTTCGTATATGTAGACTTAAATAGCTTTTTCGTGCAGTTTTATAATCACAAATAGAAGAACTATAAGGTTTTTCTCCTGTGTTGGTTTTTATATGTAAGACTAATTGACAATTTTATTCATTGAGGATATGCTCAGAGCGAAAAACACTTCCTCAGGCCCGTGGATTATACCTACTGGGGATACACGTAAAAAAATGCGCTTGAGACTCTACCTCAGTGGTGGTGCGGAAAAGAGTTATAATGTACGAGAATCAATAAAACCGCGTAGTATTCACACGAAAAATAGCATTTATTACAATTGCGTACGATTTCCCTCCATTTCACCATTAACTTGACCCTTACAAATGCAAAATACGATTTTTTCGGGAGACTTTTAAAACGTAACTTTCAAATTGCCTATTGATGACGTAGTCTGGTTCACGCTTTCACATTGGTCGTTGAGAAAAGCTGAGCTTGAGCCATATATGTAATACTTACTATATTGCTAGCGGCTATGAGTGGAAACTCACGAATAAGTGAGACAGACAATCAACTCTTCAATGTACGTACAATGGTGAGTTGTGCGTAAGCGCGGCGGCGTCGTCCGGTGATTAAGTTTAAAATTGGCTTCTAAAGGCGGAGTTTGAATTCTCACTCATGCGCACGAGACGCGTTATACTCTAAGTGAAACTATGTTGGCGCCGTAAAGTTTTCGGGCGTTCGAAGGCCCTACTAGCAATATATGTATAATACACATATGGCTCGAGCATACCCTTGTATTTATATCATGCCCTAAATGAGTTTTTTTTTTGGAACACACGATACTAATAAGTGTTGCTGTTGGGACACTCTAAAACAGCGTAGTTCTTTTGAATTCCATTTGATCTAATCATTAATCAATCTTGGCTGGCAATAAGTGGTTTGTATCCTGTATCGTTATCCAATGTTACATTTACTGCTAGGTCAGTCTCTCTGTTTCTTTCAATTTGATGTTATTCCATGTAAGTATAAATATTAGAATACAATTACAGGGATTATGTTAATATGTTTTAAATAAACAACTCGTTTACCGTGACAGATCTCCTTTAGAGTTTTGATTGTTGATATCAAATGTAATAAATACGGATTCCTCATTCTTGTTATAATAATGGACACACACGATCATTGAAAATGAACAGGGTTATGCAATACATGTTACACATTTGAAACATTTGTGTTTGGAAAGCTACTATAACCGTGTTATCCAAAAAGTACTTCATCTAATGCACACGGTTTCATAAAAGTTACCCTATATATCTGTAATTTTGCACGGGGCCATAATATTGGTTGCACAGCCCTGTTCATTTTCAATTATTCTTTGTGGACATGGCATGTGATCATAATATGCGTAATGTTAATGCAATGACCAGTCGCTTACACGAACCAGTGAGTAAAGCTGATGATAGTAAACTAGTTGGAAACTTAAATATAAAGCAAGAGATCACTGAAAGCACAATCAACAACACAGCTTATCATGGATGGAATATTAAGCAGGAAGGAAGTCAAATGAAGGTGGAGGAAGTTTATATAAAAGAAGAACACATTCCTTCTGTAATGATTAGCCAGCTCGTGGCAAGGTTAGAAATACCTTCGAGATGTGCAGTCGAATTTTAAGTCGATTTAAGATATGCGACTTTTACCTCTAGGAAACGCCGGTGGCGTTCGGCGGCTTTTGGTTGGTCAATTTCCAACATTTAGCGGTGTTGACGGATTCAGGAAAATAAATTAATACCAAGTCAGGGAATGGTTTCGATCGTTAGCCTAAAGTGTAAGACCGTACAATTGGTTTTTCTAAGACACAGGTGCACAGGTGAACACTAAGGAGCCCATAAGAGATAGGGTGGCTTTATTTGGGTTTTACAGCTTTAATCCTTAAATTAGTTTTTCCCCAATTTAAAGGTGCGCACTAATAAGCCCAAAAAAGACAGAGGGTTATATTCGGTTTGTTTGCAGCTTTGCGCCGTAAATTAGTTTTTTCCCGAAACACAGGTAGGCACTAATAAACCCAGAAGAGACAGGTAGGCTTCATTCGGTTTGTTTACAGCTTTACGCCGTAAATTAGTTTTTTCCGAAACAGGTGGGCACTAATGAACCCAGAAAAGTTTTTTTACCTCCGTGAAAATTATTCACAGGATGAATAGTTTATACAGGTCGGCTGGGTGAGCTAGAATCGTCGAGGAGTATTAGAAGCTTTCGTTGTCGGAAATTGTTGTCGAAGTTCGCTGGATAATCACCTCTCGTTCGATGGAATTGTTCTTTTATAGCCGGCTGTTGTCTTCTCTTCAGCTTAGCGTGGAGGTGTAAATAGATGACTCTCATCTCAAAGGGATGTGGTCAGGGTGGAGGTTATAGTGGACTGTATGATTTTAATTTGGAAATTACAGGATACGCCTTAGGGGTGCAGGAATTAAAAAGTGTTGTGAACCAACGGTCTCGTGTAGTCTCACACGAGATGAATTTAATAGACTTATTTTCCGTTGGGCAGAGGTTGGGTGAATACAGAACAGATGTTAAAACTGTATTGTTTTTTGACTAGAATATTTCCTATTTATATACATACAAGGTTCATGTTAGTTTGCCCCAGTTCGAGTTCGCATATGCACTTGCGTGTTCAATTTCATAACAAATAGATAGCAAGTTTGCACAATTGCAGTTTGTTGACCGGGTCATTCGACCAGTGCTGATAAGAAACGCTGACAGCTTGTTTGTAATTTCCGCAAGTAACAGTTCTCTTACGAAATGTATGCATATTTAATTTTAAAAGTTAAAATTATGTTTTGGTTCCTAAACAGGATGGGTCTCTTCTTCTTAGCAATTATCATCTTAATTTAGAATAAATTATTGAAAATACATTTGCTGTCGACTTAAATATCTTCGTGTCTTTTTAATACATTAATGCTTTGAACAATGCTCATTTAACGACTAGGATCGCTACAATACTGGATATTTTAACTAATAGAAATCAAATTCAAATACGGCTATCCAACCTCGCAATTTCGCTAACCAAGTTCGCTATTCCTCGACAATTATCAGTGATTACGTAATTAAAGCGTTACCTAGGTGATTCCAATGCACAAAAACCGAGACCACTTGGAAACTCAATCTTTTAGAGTAAACTTTCCTGACCTTTCTATTGCTTTTGCTATGGAAACTAAGGCTTAACTCGAGCCCCCAGCAAGTCCTACGATGCCTGGGACTCTTTTTCTTAATTGGCCTGCAGATACAAACCGCTGATGCCTTGCCGAACGATTCGTGTTGTTCGACCGCTCCGAAAACGCCTCCAATTCAGGCGTTGTCTCACACCTAGAGCTCCAACTGCTATCCACGAAGGTCGCTGCCAACCTCTAGCTCACAGGGCTCCAATTGCACTGCTTGAACTAGTACACAAACTCGGAAAAATCAACTACCACTCGATGCACAAATTAAACTTTTTATAAACCTTGTTACGCTCATTTAGTCATTTTCCTTAGAATAATTGAAATAATTAACCAGAATTGTCAATTTACATTTATTTCCTGAAAATACAATATTTTACCTATAATCTAGGCAACCCAAATACCATCAGTGTTAATTCTGCATAAAAGGAACAGTTCTGTTTATCAGCTCATAGCACACTCTGCATTATTTGGTTTTTATGTTGGCCAACTTTCCAATTTTTTGAACTTTGATAAGCTGAATTGGGCTGGTGTCCATTTTTCTGGCATTTCCTGGCAAGTCTTGCGTCGTGTAAGTTTGAATCGCTTCCTTTGTGGGCCTAGTCTCACGGTTTTGATAGCCATCTTCATTGTTGGAAGGATATAGAGGCTCCGCTACTCTTGTTAGAATGTTCCGGAGATTGGTGCTTCGTCTTAGACGGCTTTGATGGGACGTTCATTCTTTGCCCGCCTGGCTCATCGAAATGGCTGCATTACACCTTTGTTTGTAATTGGTGTTTGCCTACGATCTCCTCTTTTGAGCGCCGTAATCTATCTGAAAAAGTTGTATTTTTAGTCATTTTATTCCACCCCGGGAAATAAATTGTTAGCTGGAATGGGTTCTTTTACCTCGATTGGTGCTATGTGTATTGAGGCAATTGGTGCTTGCATCGCCTGCCTGCGGCCTGTTCGCCGTCCTCCCTGCGATACTCGCTATGGTGCTGGAAGTCGGCGCCTATTCTGAAGCTGGTGGATCGAGTTCGACCCTGGTCAGCCGCATCTGTGTAAATCGTACGAAACATGATTAGGGGTGTGTATTTATGCTAGCGTACTAACCGCCTAGTTAATTGTAGGCATTTCATTTAGTATTTGTAATGGTGAATTAATTGTATAGGTAGCATATCTTTCAATTCGTATTGCGCCTCGTGTAATTATAGATTAAATTTTTGTGGCAGCTGTATTAGCCACGCTCTTGGTATGATATCTTAGATATTCGTATTATTGAATGAGTGCTACGTTTAAGTTTGCTTACCTTTGGCCTGCCCCAAATGTGATGAAGGTAGTTTTGAATTGGGCCCCTGCAACGTAATTTAACATTCAGTTATGCTATTAAGCCCTTTTAAGACAGTTAAACTTACCCAGATTACAGGCTACTGTATTTAACAAATTTAGCTGCAGGGGTTAGTCTTGTAAATGTCACTCGGCAATAGGTTGTAACTAGCGGATCGCCCGCGGTAATATAATGTTCAAAAACTGGTTATACGTAAAGCGATTTTGCAACTTATTTTAACTCTGTCAGGAGCATAATACAAGCCGTTGTTTTGAGTAGTCATAAAAAGCATGATGAGTTTATGACAGAAACCGCTTCGTCCTGTATGATCATACAATCGTTAAAGCGTGTTCGACCCCTTCCAAAATCTTGACGCTGTCACATTTAAGTTCAAGCTAACATTCGGGGTAGTAGTTAGCCTTTTTTGCTTTCATAGCTCTGATTTTGCGCACTCTGCCTCACAGGATGCGTGCGAATTTTTGTACCTGCGTTGCGAATTGTATAGCAACTTTTTTTCTTTATTCGCGATAGCTTACAGCTTAGGTTGTTCTATTATTAGCTATGAATGAAATAGTTTTCACAGATATTGATGCAGTGCCCTTTGTCAATTTTAATGTGTTCTTAGGTTGTTTATTGATTTTTGTGGATATTTGATTATTGCTGTGTTATTGACTTGTTTGTATATTGTTGGCTTTTGACTGACGTTTTGCCTGTCCGTGTGCGACTAGTTATTGTTAGTGTGTTGCATTATAGTACCAATTCGAATAAAAGCTGTGATATTTTATTGGTCGTTACTTTGATTTCGTTTGTGCTGCTGGAAAATTATCTCCACCTTGTGATAGTCCGCTGGAAAATTATCTCCACCTTGTGATAGTCCGACGCAAGGATTAAAACAACGTCGAGGACCTGGCGCCCTCTTTTTTTCTTGTTCTCTTTCAGCGTAGCTGGAACCCCGACCCTTCTCGGCGAGTTAGCCCAATTAGGCCGATATTTACGAGCCGGCAAAATATCTAATACAACTTTCGTCAACAGGTAAGGCCAAACATTTATCCTTCCTCACAACCTCTGCAGTGGTGCTACGAATTAACGCAACCTACTACAGCGTACCTTTTTTAAAATTTAGTAATTAGCCAGTTCAGCAAACAAATTGCTATTCATAGCTTTGTTGATTAATACATAATTAACAAATTACACTAACAGACATAAGAACAGAAAAAATACAACTGATATCTAAGAGGCACGGACTGATCTAGTTAATAATTAGGCACTACATATTTATCAAAAACTTTTTCGTCACTTTTTTGATGTGCTGCTGTATGGTAGGAACGGAGAGTTCGAAGTGGAGTTGTTCGTTTCTTACAAACCAAGTGGCTTTTACTACTATCCTTAGAATTTTATTTTGAAGGGTTTGAACTTTCTTTAAAATGGTACGTGATGTGTTGTCCCAAACGCTACACGCATAAGTAATTACTGGTCGTAGCAGCGATTTGTATAATAACAGAGAGCATTCGATTCGAAGTGGCGATTTTCTGTTCAATAGTGGGTACAGCTGGACAAGTCTGGCGTGGCACTGATTTAGTTTTTTGTTGATGTGATATCCCCAGCTAAGTCGGGTGTCCAGAAAAACTCCCAAGTACTTAACTGCTCCATCACGAGGGCTCCATTCAATTCTGCTGTTGTGAATTGTTATATTTGGGAATATCCGAATGCGTTTAAGGGTAAATATTTTCGCATTGCACTTCGTACGATTAATTGTTAGGCACCATTTTGAAAACCACTCACTGATTTCGTCAACTGTTGTTTGGGCCTGACGGATGGCAGCTTCTTGATTACAGTCTTGGAAATTATTGACGTGTCATCGGCAAACATCGCCATTGATGAATTTTCTGGTGTTGGGATATCATGGACGAACAGATTGAATAAAATGGGTCCCAGTATACTGCCTTGAGGAACTCTTGCGGTGATATTTTTAAGGCTGAAGTTGTACCGTTTATTCTTACTGTAAAGGTTCTGTTAGTTAAAATGATAGCAGAACTCTAAGTAAGTAGTTTGGGAGTTGAAGTTGAATTAGTTTATATGCTAGAACTTTAATCCACACCTTGTCGAAAGCCTGCTGTATATCCATAAACACAATAACGGTATATTTTTTATTTTCGAAGCCTTCTTCAATTAGTTCAGTTAATAGCAGAGGCTGGTGGGTTGTTGCATGATTCCGTCTGAAGCCAAACTGAAAGTTGGGCAAAATGCTCAGTTCAGTAGCTTTTTCGTTTAGACGAGCGTAAATTATCTTTTCTAGCAGCTTAGAGAGTGTTGGCAATAGGCTTATGGGACGATAACTCTCGGGTTTAGTTTTGTCCTTCCCAGGCTTGTGAAACATCATGATCTGAGATATTTTCCATGTATTCGGAAAATACGATAAGCGCAGGCACGCATTAAATATGGATGCAAGGAAAGCTAAGGATTTTGTAGTTAGCTTCTTTAGAACGATGTTTGGGATCAGATCGTGACCGGGCGATTTTTGAGCGGGAGATTATTTATGAATGTATTAATTTCCCATGGGAAGTTGGGTGCAAATCGAAGGAATTGTGCGGTGTATGGGTGGTTGCATAATCTTCTACGGTGCGTATGAACTCCATATTGCGCTGTTCTTGTGTTGGTGTAAATACACATTCGAGATGGTCTGCAAGAAGGTTGCATTTTTCTATATCAGAACTGTATATGTTGCCATTTGCTGATAGCGAAGGCATTACTGGGTGTTGTTTCAGAATTCTTCGTGTTGCGAGCTATAGCGTGGGGTCACGTGGCTCTAGTTGTTCTACGTATCGGCAATACGTTTGACAGCGGTACTTTTCTAATTCCCATCTCACTTTATGCGTTAATCGGTTAAGCAGGATCTTGGTTTGTGGGGATCGTGTTCTTTGCCATTCTCTACGGGTTTTGTTCTTTTCTTGAATGAGTTGTAGACTCTGTAAAATGTAAGAAGTACATGATGACTCAGCCAAATCTGACCGGCAAGCTCCAGTCAGCTTATGGGCAGTGGCGTAGAGTTTTCGTTGTAAAGTTGGGGTACTTGTATATTACAAAATATAGAACTTTTGAGTATCAAATTATTGTATTTAGCATATTCTGGAGATTTTGTAAAGACAATGTATTACCTATAGCAAGGAAATACAAGAAATCACGTTGCGAAACAAGAATTACACCTCCAGAACAGCTAACTGCAAATGCTATGCTAAGTTATGGGTTATAGAGTGTGCGTTCCGCGTGCTGCGCCACTGAGTTCCAACCTCCCCTTAAATTTGAATGTGAACTCGTCTAGACGAGAACTCGTTTCTGCGCATTATGTACTTCTTACATTTTACAGAGTCTAGTATATATTTAGGCGGTTGTGCAGTATTATCAAGTCTCTTACTTCTAGCAGGTAATGTCGAAAGTTGGGTGCTGTGCTTAATTGCATAAGTATATTCGCGTATAGCATCATCAACTGCTTCTGTTGTCTCTAATTTCGGTGGGCATTTAATATTGTTGTCTAGTACTTCTTGGAATTCATCCCAGTCTACTTTCCCATTTATCAGACGTGGTATTTTTGTGCGTATTGCAGCTCACTAACGAAGGATATTAAGATAGGTAAGTGATCGGAATCAAGTTCCGTTAAAACTGTTTGATGGATAGGTTTATCAAAGTATTTATGTACTGAAATATCTAATATATCAGGCAAATGGTCTTGGCGATAAGGGAAGTACGTGTACTCGGATGGAGGTGATATTTGAACTGCATGGGTTGCTGTTATTTGACTTAATTTCACTCCATCTGGATTGCTTGCCCTGCATCCCCATATGGTGTTCTTGCAGTTAAGGTCTCCCAAGAGTATGGTTGCTTCATTAACACCTTCTGTTAGGCTGTTTGTAAGCACATATCAGTTTTATGTATTGATTATCGTCCAATTGCACCTTAATTTGAAAAGGGTATTATTCGTATTCATAATTATTTATTGTAGAAGCCAAAATTAACACCACTTCACAGCTTGGTTTCCTTTCTTCAATTGTTTGTCTTCGATCTTACATTGTTTTACATTATTTCCAAGCCTATTCTGATTACATGTCGTTGTTCAAATCAAGGCTAACAATATTTTTAATACTGTTTTACAAATTATTATCAAGGCCAATGCTATTTTATACAATTTGTAGAAATTAATAGCACATTTCTGAAACATTTTATAAAATATTATTTGATATGCTTGAAATATTAGTAATTGCTGTTATAATCACACAGGATTAAAATGTCTTCATAGCAGTATGTAGTTTATTGGGTCGAAAATCTCTAAATAGAAGGCTGCAAGCTTGGGCCTTTTTTATAGATCGGAGAGTATATAGGATATTTTCTAGTTAATAAAATAATGCAGTCATATATTTTTCTGTGTTCAGGAAACCTCTGCCAAACACGTCCAAGTCTTTATTACACTGCTTATGTGAGACTGAATAATGCTGTTGGCACTGCATCCTATTACATTCCTACACCCTTAAAAATTATCCTGTAACTGTTTAAGCCACCGAAAATTCAAACATAATGCACTACAAGTTCCAGCCTGAACATACTTAATCAGTTAAAAAATTTCTCGTAATTAAGTCTTTCAACTGTTTGCACTGTTTACTAAAACCAAGTTTTTGTGCATCATGCAGGTAAATAAATATAGTCAAGGGTAAAAATTTTATACTGTGAATAATATATTTATACAACATACATTTAGGTAAAATAAATTAAGTAAATAGTGCCTTCATTGCACCAGTGTTTCAAAATAATTCGTCCGAAGTCAGGAAGGCAAATCTGTGGTGTATCTTACAAATAGAAGTTGCTAGAATTGCAAATCTTATTTTTGCATTTTGCAGGTCAGTAATTTAGTAATTGAATTACCACAAAGTAATTAGTAATTTAAATACAAAATAATTAATTACTGCCTACCTCTGCTACAAAAATATGCATTATCATACCACAACCTTACAACCAATTTTAAAATGTTATTATCGATAAAGAATTTTACACAATCACAATTAAGAGTTTAGCGCTACATTGATTTTGACAATAGAGAAATAGAGGGATGCACTAAATAAAAATTATTATTCAAGTATATTAATGGCTGTACCGGGTTCATTTACCGACTACTGCACAGGGATTTTAAATATTGTGCACTCTCTGACTAACATCTGTGGGAGACATTAACCTTTAACAATGGTCCTCTTCCTCAGTCGGCACAGAGAAGGCTAGCCACTTAGTTTATGAGTAAAGAGGGCTCATAGAACCATGATTTCATGGTTAAGACAGGCCACTGGACTAATTTAAGGGGAAGATGAAATATTTTTTTCATTCTGAGTTCTTACCGTCCCATCTGAGTATGATTGTATGATGACTGGCAAAATAAAAGAATACTAATAAATTTTGTGGAAGCTTGTCAATAGTACGAACATGAATATAAGTAGTACTTAATAGATCAAGTACGATGCAAATATGTTGCTCAAGATTAATGCAGTACAAAAATAATGTTTGTCTTTACTTCTATTCTTTACCCTGCATAAGATATATTCAGTGACTTCTGTGTTGATTTATATTTCCAAATAGAACATAAATACACTTTTTCTATAATACTATGTCTGATGTAGAGGTTTGCAGAAAATTTCGTAACTACAAAAATCATGACAATTTCTTGGACAAAAGACACCTTCAGGAAGCTTATTATTCTAAGTTTTGTTGATAGTATATATCTCAAGTACGTTTCTCTGCAGCTTTATATTTGCAAATGGAAATCAATAATTAATTTGGATCTTAAAATTTTTCTTACGGATAGTTATTTTCAGAACGCTGAACGGTAAGAAAATGATTGTCTATAAAACTGTATTATTTTCTAGTGCTTCATTTCCTTTAAATTAAAACGATTGAACATGAGAACCCTAAACATCAGAAAGTTTACATGACCTCTAATTTACACAGCAAGTCAATTGGCAGGATCCGCAACCGTATAAAAAAAAAACGCCTACTTTAATTATAAATTTTAAATGATCTCATGGTAGAACATGCTTAGGGCTTTTCTCCTATATACATCTTCATATGGTTTACTAAAATACATTTTAGTGCCGATTCAAACTCACAAATAGAACACGCAAAAGGCTTTTCTCCTGTATTCATCTTCATACGGTGTACTGAATGATTTTTAAGTGCTGATTTAAACTCACAAAAATACAACATCTATAAGGTTTTTTTCTTTTGAGTGCATCTTCATATGGTTTATTAAATTAGATTTTTGTGCAGATTTGATAATCACAAATTGAGCATACATAAGGTTTTTCTCCTGTATGCACTTTCAGATGGCTTACTAAATGACTTTTTTGTGCTGATTTATACTCACATATTGAGCATACATAAGGTTTTTCTCCTGTATGCACGTTCAGATGGCTTACTAAATGACTTTTTGTGCTGCTTTATACTCACATATTGAGCATACATAAGGTTTTTCTCCTGTATGCATCTTATATGGGTTACTAAATTACTTTTACTTGCTGATTTAAACTCACAAATAAAACATCCATACGGTTTTTCTCCTGTATGCAACTTCATATGGTGTACTAAAGTACCTTTTTGTGCTGTTTATTCTCACAAATGAGCATACATAAGGTTTATCTCCTGTATGCATCCTCATATGGCTTACTAAATGACTTTTTTCAACTGATTTATACTCACAAATTGAACATGCAAAAGGTGTTTCTCCTGTATGTCTCTTTATATGGTTACTAAATGACTTTTACGTGCTGATTTAAACTCACAAATAGAACACACATACGGTTTTTCACCTGTATGCTTCTTCATATGGCTTACTAACTGACTTTTACGTGCTGATTTAAACTCACAAATAGAACATGAATACGGTTTTTCTCCTGTATGCACTTTCAGATGGCTTACTAAATGACTTTTTTGTGCTGATTTATACTCACATATTGAGCATACATAAGGTTTATCTCCTGTATGCATCCTCATATGGCTTACTATATGACTTTTTTCAACTGATTTATACTCACAAATTGAACATGCAAAAGGTGTTTCTCCTGTATGTCTCTTATATGGTTACTAAATGACTTTTACGTGCTGATTTAAACTCACAAATAGAACACACATACGGTTTTTCACCTGTATGCTTCTTCATATGGCTTACTAACTGACTTTTACGTGCTGATTTAAACTCACAAATAGAACATGAATACGGTTTTTCTCCTGTATGCAACGTTATATGGCTTACTAAATTACTTTTTTCAACTGATTTATACTCACAAATGAACATGCATAAGGTTTTTCTCCTGTATGTCTCTTTATATGGCTACTAAATGACTTTTACGTGCTGATTTAAACTCACAAATAGAACACACATACGGTTTTTCACCTCTATGCTTCTTCATATGGCTTACTAACTGACTTTTATGTGCTGATTTAAACTCACAAATAGAACATGCATACGGTTTTTCTCCTGTATGCGTCTTCATATGGAGTATTAAATTACTTTTACGTGCTGATTTAAACTCACAAATAGAACATGCATACGGTTTTTCTCTGTATGCCTCTTTATATGGCTTACTAAATTACTTTTACGTGCTGATTTAAACTCACAAATAGAACACGCATACGGTTTTTCTCCTGCATGCGTCTTTATATGGCGTACTAAATAACTTTTACGTGCGGATTTAAACTCACAAATAGAACATGCATAAGGTTTTTCTCCTGTATGCATATTCATATGGCGTGCTAAATGACTCTCGTCTTCTGCTTTACATTCACAGGGCTTGTAAACAACCTGATCTTCTAAGTGGCTGGTATCTCCTACACAAGTACTAGGCAATTCATCTTTTATATGAAGTTCCTCCTCTTTAATATTTGATCCGTGATCGGTCATGTTGATAGTCTCTTGCATGATCTCTCGAGTTGGTGAATTTTCAAGTACTTCGTTTTCATTTAATGATTTGTCTAATCTGCTGGTCATTGTAAGAGGAAAATTATGGTTAGATTCCGGTGTAGCGTCCATTGTTATCAATAATGAAGAATTCAAATGTATTAAATGTTAAGTCTAAAAATAAAATACAAAATAAAATTGTTGGTTTAGTTTGATTATTTTAAGATATTTAGAAATTCGCTAGACTGAGTTGTAATACATTTACTTACATGAAAGAACACAAAATTAGATGAAGTAACTTATTCAAAGAATGGGGTAGCAGCAAATAATATATAATGTTGAAATACAACCCAGATTGTTATTAAACGTCACGATGGAATAGATCGAATGTAATTCAAGTGAACTACTGTAATACACAGGGTTTCCCGAAATAGGATCTTCATAAGTTATTACTAAGATTTTCTAGTGTTTATTTTAGGCGAAAAGTGTCTAGAACATATTGTAACAATACGTAAGGTAGCCCCTCAAGTACTGACTTTAAACTTAAATAAAGCTGGTATGACACGATACTAAATTTATGCGAAAATTTAGGAGTAAATTTTTTTACAAATAATTTTTAAAAGTTTTCCCCTTTGAAAACACAAAATTGTATAAGAAATTTACTAGTAAATTTATGCGTAAATTGTTTAGAAATCCCTTTTGTAGATAATCTGGCCGTAAAAATAAATGTGAGCGTAAATCTATGCAAATGGCAAGTTCACACTAATTACAAACTTACGGACCCAAGTTTTAAATAAAGGTAATGTCGTTCCTTCAAATATAACTCTTCACTGTCGCTACTATCGCTCATGATAATTGAAAGGGAATTCAATAAACGGAAATCACTATTTAATTAACTCCACTCTTACAATGTTTTAGGTTAGGAAGTCTCCTTCTTATCGTTCCTTATCCGTTTCGGCCGTTGGCGAGTAACGTCACAATTTTTACTTTATCGGTGGCTTTTCTTAGTAGTTCTATAGAAGCTTGACCCAATCATTTTCTCAAGTTGTACAACCACGAATGTTTTTTAATGCCTGCGGAGCAGGACTGGCTGTTTGTACTGGCCCAGGCGAATGACATCAAATCGGTCCCTTTTAAATAATGCCTCTTTTTATAAAGCAAACAAACCCAATTATTAGATATAAAAAACAATATTTGTTTTCAGAAGAAAATATATGTATATTCGAAAAACATCATTCAGATAATACAAAAAATATTTAAAAAAAACAGAAAAGATTAGTAGACTCGTATTGTACATTGATGTAACTATGTATAAAGTAAGAAAGAAACAAATATAGTATTAAGATTAAAGTAGAATATCAAATTGCAAGTAAGTTTTTCATGATTTCACACTAATATGCCAGTTTATGCAAAACATCACCATTTTCAATATACTAGAATGTCTTTTTTGGAAGACATTAACATGGAAGCCACCAAATGAGCTTGAAACAAATAGCTCTTTGTTTTATTTATATAAAAGTTAATTTAGAAAAGGACCTTTCATATGCAACTTGTGAAATAGAAAGTGTTAATAATAGTTATTTATTTATTAGGGGCATAATTAATAGATTGTAACACCAGGGAGTGTTTCAGGCGCGACGCGAAGCGGAGAGTTTTAAATATGCACGTAGTACATACCAAGTTTTATTTTATTTCGGTTCTCAAAATTAACAAAAATCAAAGATTTTGTATTTTGGCTACAGAATACTGCGTCATAGTTGTGCCTGCGCTGTGCTTGTTTTGTATGCTATAGTTTCTATGAAGATTATATTTTGTTATACTGCTTAACAACTTTATATTCTCTAGGGCTATAAAATCCACATTACTCCCGCTATCGAGGGCCAATAAACAAGATTGTGGTTCCAAAATAAAATAAATATTTTTTGCAATCGTTTACTAAAATTATACTATCTAGTTGTCATTATTAATGTCAAAATGCCTTATTTATCTACCAACTGCATAAGACGGGGTTTATGGCCCGCGCCGTGAATACAAGAGTAATAAACGCTACTTATGCACCAGGTGAACACAACATTTTATGTACAGGTCGGAGTATTTACCATTAAAAACAGATTTATTTGTCAACATAACCTAGAATACCTAAATAATTTTGTTTAGTACAGATTTGCAAAAAATCTTGTATGCAACAAGTTGCAAAAATCAGTGTTGTTTACAATCATCGTAATTTACCACTCATGAAAAAAAAAACAATTTCATTTTGCAAGTCGTGCATAGGTAACTAGTTTAAAATCTAACAAAAGTTAGTATTTTGTTGACTCCTCGTAATTGTTCAACAAGCAAAGCGACTCGTAAAAAACTCTCTTTTTATTACGTGTTTCATAAATAACTAATATGCTTTTTCTAGATGAGGGTATACTTCAGTATATAAATTATATTTCTTCAGAACGTAATAGCAGCAAACTATACATTTTTTGCAGAAGTTGATGTCAACAGTGCGGTTGTCTACTTCATAATCATCTTGTTGGTAACGCCGGTGGCAACTTAATTCAACTTGTAACCAAAATGTAAAAGTTCTATTTGTAGATCATCTTGCCTCACTTCAGAATAGAACTTGGTTATCTTTTTGTGGAAAATATGCCAAAAGGTTTAGAAGGAAAGAGAAACTTGACTTCTGAAAGAATTTAAAGTCCTGGTACATCCTTTTGTGAAATGCAAATTTGAAACCTCAGATACTGACCACTTTGTCCATGGTAACATTACAAATCTATATTCTCAATTGGTTATTTATAGCGGGATTATGTTGTTTCGTCATCGCAACTTTCGTCGTGATTTTTTTTTCGTATTATCTGGATACACATTTCTTTATTAACGACTGATAGTGGAATTTCATTTTTAAAGAATTGCTCATTTATTTAATTTATAAACTATTCAGTCTCTTTCGCAATTTTATTAAATTCTCGGTAAATTTTTTTAAAGAATACTAAAGAGTCCTCGCCATGCGGTATTCTTGCTAGAAACCCATACCTGAAATTTGCAGATACTTTGAGAGGAGAGAAGTAAGCATAAGAATTCTTCTGAACAACATTGCGAAAATAATTGTCTCATACTTCAAGAAATTGTAACATGTTAATACGTGGTCCTGATTAACTAGCTAGCGCCCGATCGCCCGGCCCCCCAGTCCGGCTCTGTCTGCCTGGCTGCCTTCTACTCTCTACCCTGCCTTGCAATGTCAGTTGCCATACAGAGTGTTTCAAAATTGCACAGAACAAATATAAGGGCGTTAATCTGTAACAAAAACTAACAGAAAAACTCTAAAATCATTTATTTCAAAGATATCCTTGATCAAAGAATTAAAAATAGCAATTCGTTTTTCCAACATTTAAGATTTAGTAGGCTGGTGTTTTGTTCCAACACATGTGTTTTGTTTACATACAATATGTGGGCTTGGTTCTATAGTGAGACGCAGCAATATAATAAGCATGCGTTCCAAAATAAATTATTTCAGGTTTATCGATTTTCTTTTCTTTTTTTTAGTAACTGTATTTAGTAGTAGTAGTAGTAATTGTTCGAAGTAATCTCTTTCTTCTGAGTTACTTAAAATAATACTGACAGTTGTAAGTCAAACAAATAGATAATGAAAACTAAACACCAGCCTACCAAATCTAAACGTTTGAAAAACGAATTGCTATTTTTAATTCTTTAATCAAGGATATCTTTGAAATGAATGATTTTATGACATATGTGTATCAGAGTTCTTTTATTATTTTTGCTGCAGGATAACGCCCTTATATTTTTTCTGTGCAATTTTGAAGCAACATGTATATTCAAATCATATAATGTTTAGTTATTTTCATTGAAACACATGACATAGTGCTAATTTCATTTATGACTACAAACGGCTGCCAACCATCCCGCATTGTGGCGGACGATCTCGGAATAGCAGTGGTACCGTACATTCAAATAATGTGTTAAAATCGTCCCGCAAAATGTCAAATTCGTCCCGCTAGTCACGCATTCCCTAGTATATTCTTATATTGGGAAGATGTAAAAATTATGATGTTTTATTTCGTTTTGGACGTTTGACAGATTGAAAAGGCCAGTTCACCATGAAATGCATTCGAACGACTGTAGTTCATGTAGCTCTGACTTGTACAATATGCTCTGTGCATCCCAGGAACTAGTGCACCCTAGAGGACCTAGATATAATCTGCCATTTAATTTAAAAAGCTTTTTTATGTCAGAAATGTCATCTAGGTAGGCATCCCCGCCGGAGCGAGTTTTTATTTCTGTAATAAGTGCTATGTGAACCTCTGAGAAAACAGCTTTAAAAGTAGTAACGATGTGCGCAATGTTAACTGTAAAATTTCACATGAAGATCTGTGAAAGCCTCTACCAAACATTACGGGAGAACCCAGAATTGAAAGTATCAGCAGTAGCAAATAAGATTTTAAAGAGTATAGTTATTTATGTATTTAGTCCGAAAACTTGTCTTTTTATAGACAATGCCTGTAATTGCAGTCCGAGGCGATAGTCGAGGAAAGCAGGCAGGCAAGACTATTTTAACCCCTGCTGTTTGCACTAGTATTAGAGTAAAGGAAGGACCCGACACGGAGTCCAACCTCCAAGTCTAATAAATAGTCCGGCCGACGCCGACGTATTGCAATTCACCCCTGGGCATCAGTTTTCTGCCGCACGAAATTGGGCCAAACGTTCTGGGAAGCCGCGGCGTCGTCGACCTTGAGCCCACATCTGGAACGCGTATTGCGATTAATCCGAAACCAAGCAACATCAAGAATTTATGCTGTAATTATTGCCTGCCAGTCGATTTATTTTAATGTGTGCAATAATGCTATTGCAAAACTGTCACCCCCTTCCTATATTCAATACAACAAAACTATTTACTACAATGACACAATGTCCCCCTGCGCTAATACCTGCTAAATGAATCTCTGTCACCAAAAAGGGGTGGCTTGGGAGTGTACGTTCGCGGCCTCTCAGCCGGAGGTGGTGGTAGGTTACTAAGAACGAATTACCTGATGTTGCAGGATCCGGAAAGGGCGCCACGCCGTTGTCTAGTTTCAGTTTTATTACTCCCAGATGAAACGTGTAACGGCCAACGTAAATAGCTCAATAAATAAAAACAGAGATTCGAGGCAGCAGTAAATAAATGCCAGAGAGCATTACTATACGTATAATAACTTCAGTGTTAACACATTATTTGAAGCAGCCTGTACATTTGGGCTAAGCACAAATATGCAATAAGGTCAGATAAAAGTATTCAGCCCGAGTTATTTGAAATACATGATAAATGATAATGAAAATTTTGGCTTTAATTAGGATCCCCAATTTTTAATTAAATTAATTGAATTTACTAAACGTCAATGAATAGGTTTGTACAAGACAAGTAAATACGTCCCCAAACGTCGCGTTATCACACACGCTAAATAAATGAGCACCTGCATTCGCTGCTCCATTGTTGAGAGCGTTCTAAACCTGGTGAGTTACCCTTTATACAGATCTATGTAAGTGGTGCTTCCAGTAGCCAAATAGGCCGGTAAATGAGCCGAACGTGTGACACTATTAACTACGTTCAAGGCACAGTAGCACCATAAAGAACATTTAAACGTTAAATATTAATTGATAGCGTCAAATTAAGCAAGAATGGATCCGTCCATAAAATCAAATTACATTTTAACTACAACAATGAAATTGAAGTGGCCATATACTGTTGAACAGGTCAACTCAAGCAAAATCTAATTTAGATTAACATCGGTAACATTGATTATTTAAAGCTCTATGAGCCTGGCCGTAGCAAAAGAATATTTAAATGTTAGTGACATTGAATAAACCAATACTAAATAAATACATTAAATGGAATTACACTTGCAGGCAAATTTCCTATCTAAAGTTCCCGAACAATGCAGCTCCTACGAGGTGCACGATCCCAAAACAAATTGGCTGCACTCCGGAACTCGATTGCAAAAAGGGCAACGCCGGACGAGTACAAACAATTACAGCACCTTATTTTGTCGGAGCCATGATGCGGCAACACATATTCAGACGCAACAGGGAGCTTTCCCCAAAACATTCCAACCTGGCCGGTGAATTCCCAACAGGGCCCAGAATACAGCACGGTGGGAACCAGGAGGTTGGGCCTGATACGGTATCACATGAAGCCAGCGATCCCCAGCGTTTGCACGGGCGATTCGCCCATGGAAAATTTGGAGGAATTTGAGCTCGCCATTCAACGTAAAAAATTGTACTTGGAAAAATCTCCTATGAAAAAGTTCTTAATTAGAACCACACTTAAGGAAACAAAAGGCAATTTACCAGACATCAAGGGGAATTTACTTGCATCAGCAATAAGTTGCGAATTGGCAAAACGTCTGGAGATTTTCGGCACAAAAGTGAAGTACTTAGGACGCCATCCAAAATGGACACTCACGGCAAGAAGGCGTAACACCGAAATCGGTTTAACTGTTCTCCAAAAATCGATAAACGAATGTCGCCTTAGTTCATAACAAACCAATAGCGATCACAAGGAAGATTCATGACATAAATTTTGTCCAATAATTAATTCGATACCAAATAATTCCATGCGCGACAAATGCGCCACCTAATGGTCAAGATGTCAACTTGAAGAATTGTGCACTGCAGTCGCCGGTAAAGAACTAAGCTCAAGATGCACTTTGGATTGCCTAACTCCAGGCGCTAAAAGTTGCCAAAATTTAAATGTAACAAAACGTTTGTGTAAAACTGTAAGTATTATTTGTAATTTTTGTCAGAAGTATCTCATATTCTTAGGGATAAATTATTAATCGTAGCATATAATTTATGGCATCCTACGATTCTGAACCGACTATATTTTGTGATTTATTTACTGTGATTTATCTGAAATTATACTGTGATTATGCCAGCTATGAGGGTTTGATTTAGTTACGGCTATCTGCCTTAATTGAAGCAACTGTATTTGTGTCTAAGCTATTTGAGTTTAAGAATTCTCGTTTGAACACTTGGGTGTACTCGCCGTTATTTGATAAAAATTCGTTGGCGCGTTGGGCATTTATCTCTTGTTTTGTTCTACCAACTAATCATTTAAAGACCCTTCTTCGACGGAGCTGGCGGCCGGCAATTGCACAAGAGTATACTATCACGGACAAATGTATTTGCCAGTCTGCTTTCTTACAATTTTTTTCATAGACAACCTACTTTACTGAAGAGCTTAAGCGGTTACCAAACACAGATTTTAAAAATTTTAATTGTTTAAGATACAGGTTGGTAGTACTGTTACAAATTCGTAACCGGCATCTCAAATTATCATACGGATGAATAGCGCGAAATTTGAGTTCGTGTAGGGCAAACGAATGCTTTTAAGTTTAGTAAAGGATTTATAAAGGAATAACTCAATTAGCCAATCGCCGAACATTATATTATAATATAAAAAAAATATTTTCGTTGTAGTAATGATTGGCCTTCTTTGCAGAAACATGTTGAAATAATTTCTTTTCTTTTTCTTTACCCATGACAACAATATCAAATTAATATTGAGAGACACTCGGGTAGTAAATTACGTCATATATTATGATATTGAATACTATAAATTTGGATTTTTTATGTAACGTAGAACGATTTAGATGGTGTATTTTGGAACTGCTACTTTGCTACAGTTTAATTAAACATTTAAAAGCTATTGAAAACATTTTACACAAAAGTAAGGTTTTGTGCTTTCAAAAAATTGCCACAACAGCATAAGCAAAGTACGAAGGACTGTATCTGGAATGTGAACCTTCTAACTAACATAGTTGAAGGTATTTAGCCCACTCATTAGAGATGATTAGGATTGCAAGTTGATATCACAAGCAATATTGAGTAAAATGGCTTCAACTCCAATTTTACTATCAACTAGCAGGAATCCCGTTCTTGGCACTGAATATTATGTTTTTCTAATAAACAAACACTGAGGTATTTTCCTTAAGTGACGCAAGTTAATTTTTCTCCATAAGGGGTTAGGGGATGATTTTGGCAATTTCGAGTTCATTTGTTTTCCTTTATTAAAATCCCAAAACTTATAGACTGTAATAAATGTATTCTTACTTCAACTTTTATCCCGTAAGAGGTTGATTATTAAAACTTATAACTGTGGCAAGTTTGTATATGAGTACTATAATTTTTCACCCCTGGGCGGTGTTACGGGTGAAATTTTTACAATTCTTTCTTCTATTGGACCCGTAAAGCCCATAATTGTACAAAATATCAAGTAGTTATCTACGTCGTCTGGATGTATGTACAAGGTTATTCAATTTCGATGCTCACCATTGGAATTTCGAAAACGGCAAGAGATACATGGTCGGTTAAATCAGGGCAAAGTCGCAGATTCTAATACTGAATATTAATTTAAAAAATTGGACTTACCCGCCTTAGTTTTTGAGTTATGTTCAAGAAACGAAAATTTGTATTTTTGTTTTGTTTCTATTACACAGCGTTTACTATGTTACTTAGAATAACACTGACTTCACATTATTGGAACACTTTTTAAAGAGGATTTCAAATGTGATTTTCATTTATTTTCATAATTTTAAAAATGTTGATAACTACTTTCTTATTTTAAAGGCACATCAAGGAGGGCTATGACACAATTAAGAAGAGATTCTTTTCTTCTTTTTCTTGTTATAAGGTGTGCTACCCTTATTTTAATAAATAATTGAGATACGTGAGGATGTTTTTTTTTGTAGTAGGCCATGATTGTTTAATCGGAAAACAAATGAAATCTTTCTCACATATCTTGGTTATGTATGAAAATAAGTGTAAAAAACTTTATATCATTGAAGAGAGTAATTTCTTCGAAATAATGCTATAGACCCACAACCTTCCTTTATGTGCATTTAAAATAAGAAAGTTAGGATCAAACTCTCAAAAATTATGAAAATAAAGGAAAATAAAAAATCATATTTGAACTTTTTGTTTGTGACATATAACTCAAATTTGGCCTAATTTAACTAACCCTGTAGCTTGTATTTCTTACGGTTTTCAAAATCCCAATGGTGAGCATCAAAATTGAATAACCCTGTATATGTATCTAGTATAGATGCAGTATAAAGATACTCAACACTATCATGAGTTTTCTGTTTTGTTTTTTGTTGATGTTTTATTTAAATACAAGTTGTGTAAACTTTTCTGCGCTTTAGATGCACGAACCTCTAAAGCTTTTATTCGATCACACCTAGGTGTGATAGAATAAATGCTGCGTGGCGTCAACAAAATAGACCCATAAAGAAAAAAATCAATTTTTGTAAGTCCCTCCTCTTTTTCATTCTTCCCCTTTTTCCCCTTTGGAGGTAATATTTTAAAAAAACCCTTACATCTATTTCTAAGGATTTTAAAAAGACGTCTAAATGCCATCAAAAAATGTTCTAAGTCAACAAACACAGGAGATCCAACGGGTTCTATAATTAACCCCGAATGCAAATTCGCACCTTTAAGGGTTGATTAGGGAAAAATCCCAAAATACGTTTCTAGGCATTTGTATTGTCAATATTTGCTGGTAAACGGCAGGTCTATATCTCATCGGGTCGTAAGAGATATTGAGGAATTCGTGAAAACACATTTTACCTTCTTCACCCCCTTAATGGTCGAATTTCAAAAAATCCCTTCTTAGCTATCACTATCTTGCGTAACAAATTGAACCTTTCAAGTTCCTAGTACTAGTGGTGACGGCTCAGCTTTGATTTGTCAGGGTTTTGAGTTTTGTTTATATCTATAAATAGACTACTCCAAAATTACACTTATCTTGATAAAATAAAAACTTCTGAATTACACAGCGAAGCATGTGGAGACGCAACGCCTATACTCAAACTTCCCGCCATTTCTCTGCAGAAATTTCAAGGACTTGCTACAGTTCTGCCAACTTCTATGAAAACCCATTAAAATTTATAAACGCAACGTATTTTCCTACTCATCGCTCTAGCGATATCTATCGGAAAGTTTTGCAAATACTATACTGGCAAATACATTTGTCCGTGATAGTACAGAAGTAAATGTTGTGGAAGAATGACCAACGAATTAAAAATTAGCTAACAAGTGAAATTCAAAAGCAATTTAGACATGGTATTAAATTTGGGCCGATCAAGCAGAAAGGTGGGTTTTCTTATTGGTATGTAGAGTATTTTGAAAAATTAGACAGACCTGCGTTACCTACAATCGACCAGTTCTATGATCGTTTAAACGATGTTCATATAACTGAGTCCGATTAAGAACTGGTCTGGCAAACTCTTGACTGTCAAACGTTGGTCGACCATTCCGATGTGTATCTCAAATGCGACGTGTTCATATTGGCAGACGTTTTCGAAAACTTTGAAATTTTTATTGGCAACAGTACAACCTAGATCCAGCGAAGTACTACAAGGCCCCGGATTAAGTTGGGACGCTATTTTGAAATGTAGGAGAGTTGAGTTGGAGGTACTGACTGATATGAATATGTTGCACGTTTTTCGTGGAGAGGAATCAATACTTGTGTCGGGGGAAAGGCTATTGCCAACAACAAATTTGCTGGTACAGTATGACCAGAAATATACAGTACTGAATTAGAAAAAACATATTGCTTAACTATAAACATTAAAAAATTCACAAAAATTGCAAAGTTAAGGTCTAGGTATTATAAAAGCGAATAATATGCTCTATATGCCCACTATATACCCATTTTTGTGGCAGTCCTTCGTATGATTTTTTTTGGAGACTGTATGACTTGCAGCATTACTCGTCCGAGATTTTGGTTTAGTCGAACACTTCTCTTTCTTTATGACTTGTCCTTTTGTTGTATGTTAACATTGCCACTAGTTTTAAATTTATTAACAACGTACACTATTACACTGTTTGATGGTTTAAGCTTTTGAAACTTTTGCTCAAATTAAGATCTAACTTCATGTGACGCGTCAACAGCTAGATCCTCTAACAAACTCGCTAATCGTTCAACGGCACTAGATACGTCTACTGCTGCTGGCCGAGCGGCCTCTGCGCAACACATCCACATGACTACACTAACAACTGCCGACTAAGTTCTTCAACTTCGACATCACACGTTGCAATATTACTCGCGAAAGTTAACACTTCCAACATACTCGTACAAGCAGTCTTATCGGTTGTATACTGCAGCTTTGCCAGCACACACCTTATGTTAAGTAAGTAATCCCTAAGAACGTTTACTACTGCCTTCACTATTTCTTTATAGAAACTTTCAAAGTTCAATACTTTTAATAGTGCGAACCGCAGTTCTACGAGCTTATGCAAGCGCCACAGTTTCTTTCGCTAAGCACACCTCTTAAGCCGCCTTCCCATTGCGCTAGGCTCGGCGAGCTTTCACCTGCTTTTAGGGTACGTGCACATACAGCGCTGAAGCGAGCGAGACGTAGCTGAGCGATGCGTAGCTTGACCGAACGATGCGCGAAACCGTGCATATTAAACGCTAGCACTTTATTTTAGTAGTTATTAGTCGCTGCTGTTTGCTTGATTAAAAGTGTACCACTAGAAATATGGATACAACAACATTATTGTTATTATTAGAAAATCCGTTAATTAAAAGACGTTTAAATTCCAATAAAAGGAAATGTTGGTCGCACAAAATCAATATGGGAAGAACAAATTATGGCGAATTTCATCAGTTATATTCAAATTTACAAGAAGACCCAGAAAGATTTCATAGGTACTTTCGCATGAGTGAGAGTACATTTAATTATATTTTAGAAAAAATAAAAATTCGAGTTCAAAAACAAAATACAAACTTCCGTTCAGCCATCACTCCGAAAGAAAAATTGGCAATAACTTTGAGGTAAGCATTTTATTTATCTTCATTAAATTACATATGATATAATTAGTTATTCATAATGGTTTATTAAGTATCCATCACTAGTAACAGATGAATGTGAATACACAGACGATGTAGATGGCGGACCAGAGTACTGCAGGTTTTGTTCCAATGAGCTAGAAGGGAGCACTACATGTTGTTGATGATTCTGCGAATTGGATATTTCATTATAAATCAGTTCTTGAATTTTAAACCTAAGGAACATTTGACGATCAGTGGAGAGATTACCCAAGGGTTTGTGAAGGCTCATCAAAAAATGGTATAAATCATCTTGTGGTTCGGACTTCTTCGAACTAGAAAGATGAGATTCTATCAGTTTTATCTTCTTCTTTTCAATATTTAATAATTCGTTATCTGTCACATTCCTTGCTCTTTTGCCACCAGTATTTCTCTGAGCCTTTGGCGTACTTTCTATTGCTACGGGTACCTCGTCTGTGTCTATGTTAACATTTTCTGCTTCTACTTCTACCTCTTCTTCTAAATTCTCATTTTGGGTACTTAATTGTGAATCCTCGAAAACCTCATCTGCAGAATCTGTAGTTAATTTTGGAAGATTCCTGGACATTTTTCTGGGCGCCATTTGGTCTTTTAAAAATAGTAAGCTTTTAAACCAAACCCAAGATGACTGATGTTCAGCAGGACTGCAACCAGGGTCCCCAGACCGTTTCTTCCCCTTTTTCTTACATTCTACTCGGAAGTTGTCTCTTAAATTTTTCCACTTCGCTTTGGCGACCTCGACTTAAAACAATAATACATTATTTAGTATGTTGCCTCAGTTGTTCAAAACGATTTAAAGTTAATTCAAAATGTTAAACAGGAGTGGTTACTACAGCCATAAAATATTTTAAGTACTAGGTACTGTTTGTTAAAAATTTTCAATTTAAATTTTAAGTGTGTTCAAATAATTCGTTCAAATTTTCGAACGATAAACGGCCAGAAAACAATAACCTAAATATATTTTAGGTTTTTGGCTACCGGATTATCCTACCGAGCATTGGCTGATTCTTTCAGAATGGGATTTTCCACTATAGCTGCCATAGTGAAAGAAATTTGTGAAGCAATTTGGAAGGAATTGCAAACAGTTCATCTAGCGGTACCTTCAGAGCAAGATCTGATCAAGGCGTCAATGGATTTTTATTCAAAATGGAATTTTCCTAACTGTTTTGGGTGCATCGATGGAAAGCACATTCGAATTAAATGCCCATCGAATACTGGGACAATGTATTATAATTATAAACAATACTTTTCTATTGTTTTGCAAACTGTAGCTGACGCGAACTGTCGATTTATATTTATAGAAACGGGTGCATTTGGTAAGCAGTCAGATGGTGGAATATTTCGTGAGAGTTCTTTATATCAACATCTTACTTCTGGTACTTTAAATATACCAGCAGATCGTAAATTACCAAACACTAATAATAATACTAAACTGCCGTATGTGATGTTGAGAGATGAAGCGTACCTATTGTTAAATCACCTATTAAAACCCTTTCCTCGAAAGCAATTGGACGAACAAAAGGCAATTTTTAATTATAGATTATATATATAGATTATCAAGAGCAAGACGAGTAGTCGAATGTGCTTTCGGAATTCTCACAGCTAAATGGCGTATTTTAACAAAAACTATAGAAACATCGCCGGAAAATGCGGAGAAAATTGTTAATTGTGTTTGCGTTTTGCATAATATAATAATTGATAAGGAAGGAACCATTTTAACGGACATTTCCCATATAAATGCAGATTTGAATAAAAATAAAAGAAACAATAGCTCAACTGAAGCCGCTAGAGATATTAGAAATAATGTTATGCTATATTTTAATTGTCCTGAAGGCGCGGTGCCATTTCAATACAATTTTGTGTAAATTAACTAAAATGTATTTAGCAAATAAAATTTGTTTAAAATCATCTTACATCATAATATTACCTGTTATTTCACAAGCAGTGGCTACTTCTTGCCAACATTTTGCAACTACATCACGATTGTGATGTAAAGTACTTTTCTGGTCCCAAATCGGACTTCTTGAATTTATTTCTTGAATTAATTTTTCGATGTCCATGAGGCCGACACGCGTGCAACGCTTGAAAATCACAGACTCTCTTGTCTTCAATCGTTCCGCTCGGTCTCGACTCGTTACGACTCGTTGTAGATCGCTTGCAATATGCACACTTGCATTCGTTTACTTTAGTTTGCGTTTCCCGCGTTTTCGGTATCGCTACGCATCGCTCGCTTCGGCGTTGTATGTGCACGTACACTTAGCGAGCCTCGCGCCGTGGGAAGGGTGTAGCTCGCGGCGCGTTGGCGCGGCTCGTTAAATAATGGCACAATATTGGCATCCAAGCCGCGAGACTTGCCAAAACCAGGTAGATGCTCGCCGAGCCTCGCGCCGTGGGAGGAGGTTGCTCGTGGCGCGTTGGCGCGGCTCGGGCTTCCCGTCGACTGGCGGTAAATTTTGCACGAGTCAAAGGAAACGCGCCTCGACCTTTTTGCTTGCCTTGGCTCGGTATTCAGGAATCGGGGACCATAAATTCGATTATAGGGTGTGCACTCCAAATTATAGTCTAAAAAATGTACCCTATCTGCAATGACCTTGCGGATTTAATTGTGGAGGGTTCCAGGTATTTGTATTTGGTTACCTTTTCGATCTTGTTTGTACCAAGCATGACATATTGATTGACGTCTTCGTTCTCTGTTGTCATGTATTTTGTTTTAACGGTGTCGAAAGCTTTCCGGAAATCTATAAATGCCAGCCAAAGGAGTATATTATACTCTGTTGTCTTTTCCAAAAGTGTTCTTATCGTTTGTAAGTGTTCGGTAGTGCTAAATTCTCGTCTAAACCCTGCTTGTTCTTTTGGCTGGTAGAAATCCAGCTTCGGTGTTAGGCGGTTGCTTATAATTCTGGAGAATAGCTTGTAGATTTGGGGATAGTAGGCTAATAGGTCTATAATTCTCCAGGTCTTCGGTGTCTCCTTTCTTGTGAATCAATATTACAAGTGCATTAGCCCAATCGTCTGGAATGTCTTCTTGCTGCAGGCATTTGTTGAAGAGTAATCCCAGTTCTTTTATAAGTGAATCTTCTCCGAGTTTCAGTAACTCTGCTAGGTTTCCATCTTCTCCGGCAGATTTCCTGTTCTTCGTCTGTCTCATTGCCACTATAAAGGAGTAGCGATAAAATGCGCCCCTGTCGTACGCCAGCACAAACCTCTAGTGTATTGGATAATGTTCTGCCCATTCTGACTTTGACCCTGCTTTCATCATATAGATTCTTTATCATAGTTTGAAGGAACTTTGGTTTTCGCCTTATGACGTGAAATTCAATTTCCCAATACGCCCTCCAATTTCACACAATAGTGAGTACAA
The DNA here is from genome assembly GCA_940337035.1 of Agriotes lineatus. Classification (NCBI taxonomy): domain Eukaryota; kingdom Metazoa; phylum Arthropoda; class Insecta; order Coleoptera; family Elateridae; genus Agriotes; species Agriotes lineatus. The sequence goes on from CALNHX010000548.1 coordinate 246,786, forward strand.
AGAAAACTTAGCCTCACTTTTGCTTGAGGACCATGTCAATAAAGTGACAACTTAACTGCTAAAAATCGGGTAGCATAAACGGCACGATACTTAACAAGCGCCTGTAGCGAAAGAACGGTCGATGCAAAAATCAGGCCGGGTTACATTCGAAAAATACATGAACGATTGGGAATAACTGTTAGTCCGTAACAGGACATTGCAATGTCACTTAATAAATGCTTAAATAATAATATTTTTGTTTAAGAACAGCGACATGTTGAACTTAGGCGTAAACTATGACAAACAGTTGTCACTTATTGAATAGTAACCAAATTAGATTAAATTGGACGAGGATGCAGACATCTGCAGGTAATAAAAAATCTCCTTATAAAACAATGTAAGACCACTATCGTAAAGTCTTTAATACGGTAGAACAATGATCAGTACTGATATGACTTCAAAACGGTTGAATCGATTATCATTATTAATTTACGCAAGCCATAAAGTTTCATGCTAAACTAAGTTCTTTGTTAGATATGCAAGGAGGCATACGATTTAGCGACCCAAGACGCATTTAAACAACTAGACTAAAAAAATACGGTATAAATATCGACGCAGAGTGGCTCACTGATTTACAATTTGCCGATAATTATACACAATTTATCAGAGCTGCGAATTAAGCTATGCAATTAATTACACCAAAAATCGAAAAGGATCAGGTTAGAAATTAAAACGTAAAAACTAAGAGAATAACAAATTACTATAGACGAATGTAAATAGACTTAGATCAACAAATGGAAGAAGTAAAGAAACACATATACTTGGATCAACAAATTAATATAGACAACTATAAACAACTAAAATAAATTGAACGACGAATAAAACTGGGCTGTTCTACGTCTGGATGACTTTCTTATCTCTTTAAAAGTGCAATTTCAGTAACACTCAGAGATAAAGTATTCCATATGTATGTTACCGACAACAAATAATGGCGCCCAGAAGTAGGCATTAGCATTGAGATCAGCTCATATATTAAACGTAGCGCAAAGGGCAATATAACGTATTATACTAAGAGTCACACTAAGACAAACAAGAAAACACTAGAGTCGAAGATTGCAACCGGAATCTGGCTCCCTTGCCTGCATTGTTTATTTTCAGCCAGTTTATACTCGCCTGTTTTTTGTTGGTAATTGTGCTTAAATATTGTAATCATTATAATAAATATCTAACTTTTTTGTGTTTAGCGGCGCTTGAGGGTGCAGCAATAAATGCAACTTTTAAACCGTCTAGCTAGAAATTTCAACTTATGCGTCAGTCGCGGGCTTACTAAGATTGGAAGTGCACGTCTCTGCAACTTACTGTGCCAAATCGTTATAAGACAAGTTAAATAGAACCATTTGGAGATCGCCTATAAGTGTTTCTGCTTGTCGGCGTTTGCGTGCCCGGCAAAAGCCATTTTCATCTTGTGCAGGTAAATACACCATTTGTGTATATGCGTAACGTGCACTGTGAAGACATGACGTAAACAGTCATTTAGACGCTAGCTATTTGATAGGGCTTACCCACATCGGGTGTGGTAATTTTCCACTCGTCGCATCTTTTAAGCTTGTGTGACGCAATTCGAGGGCTAGTCCTGCATGCGACGCAGCAGTCCGCATACTTCGATGAGCCACAGGTAACCTGATACTTACAGGAAGTGTCTGCAATTACGGTTTAACTGTGGTAAGCTTTCGCTAGAGCGAAAGAATGTGCTTCGTGAACAAAAACAGTTTCGACCGCATCGGTAGTAAGCTAATTGGACGACAAGATGTCGTTTCTTTAGATGGATTTCTTGACTTTGGGGCTTTCTACTGTACTCGGAAGTAGTCTACTCTTAAAATGGCGTTAAATATCTGCATAATTGCTATTAAGCTTGTTCTGGCGGTTGCTTCATAGTGTTCCCGTTATGAGATCATAGTGCCGAACCTTTGTTGGTTCGATTTTCTATCGTTGTTTTTATTTAATTTATCTTAATCCTCTTTATAGGCAAAACCATTTGGAATGGGACCTCAGGTATTAAAATAATCGCTCTCTCATCTACTTGGGGAATTTCTGAAAGACATAACTGAAGCACATTTTCCAGTTGTTCAGCAAACACTTTGGCCTTTTCTTTATTATTCCTTACCCACGATGTATAGTTTTTTTAATGGGTGGAATATTATTTTCGCCCTTCTTGAGTTTTGGCTTTTTCTTTATTATTTCTTACCCACGATATATAGTTTTTTTAATGGGTGGAATATTACCTTCGCCCTTCTTGAGTTTTTTTTTGTTGTTTTTCACAGTAAATACTCTCTAGCTTTATTATGTGCCAATAACTATATATAAACATATGTTGGGTTTGCATCTAGGCGTCGATTTGTGCAATTTATTTGTGATCCGCCGTTGTGTCACCGCGTTCTTTATAACGCAGCGAGAAGCAAGCACGGTAGGTGCACATTCTTGGGAGAGCAGTTCAAGCTTCGAACTAGAAGTCGGAATTCGCCTGATAGCGCAGGTTCGAATATCACAATTGCGATGTTTTAATTTTTGCGGTGCGCCACTGAGTCGATTGCTCTAGCTTATAGATGGGAGCGATGTTCTCAACTCAGAAGGAGACGTCCAAGACGTCGTGAGAATGTTGAAGTCGTATTTGTTGTATGATTTTACCGTACCGTCTTCTAATTGGTGCTTATAATGCATCTGCATATTCACTTTACAGAACACAAATAAATACATTGGAAATTGATGTTATATTAAGGAGCCACTCATTTAGGTAAAATAATCAGCGGGCAGCCGGAGTTACTCATTATGAAGCTATTGTTACGAGGGCGTGAAGGAGGATTTCCTAACGGTGATGTCACGGGAATATATGCTATGATACAGAATTTTTATCAAACCGCAATCTATTCCACGTACTAAAAAGAGGAAAAAATTTCCCATAAGGGAAATAGTTCAAAAGCATGTATCCGTTAGGCGAACACTGGTGAAATCACATAAACATTATAAGCCAGTACAAATCAAAAATGCATAAATATTGCATCGAATAGGAAAAATAATAAACATGCAGAAATTACACACAGTTTTTTCTAACAACAACGAATAGAGGCACGGTAGATCTCCAGCTTAAATCAGCGACCTCCATGGATGACGATGTTTATGAAGAGAACATGGAACTGATGGAATACGGCCTTTAGTCTGCTTGACGTGGAAAGTAACCTAAAGTGGGGGAATGCTAGTCTAGATTGCGGATAAACCAAAACCAACTGAAAGATCTCGGATGGTGCGCATTGATCCGATAAAAAATAGGTTTTTAGAGTCCGACGGCAACTTAATTAGCAATAAGCAAAACCTCAAGGATTGAAGCAATATAGAAGTCTTAATTATCAGGTAATAACCGAAGCGTCTTCACGACCATTTAAATTCCTTTTAAAGTTATCACAAAAATAAACCGCACTGGCCATAAACGCTAGTACAGAAGGCTTGGTATCTCTTGATCTATCTTCCTGCCGAAACGAAAATAATAATTGCTGCAACAAGTACTTTATTGAAGGGTGAATAGCTATATATGCTGCTCGCTCGCTTCGCGTTTGGCTCAAAGATGTCTCTTCCAACAGGTTAATATTAGCTGCGTGCACTTAAAATGCAGGAAACAAAGGAGCATAACATCTGTTCTGTAGCAGTTTGTTACGTTTAATTTGTAGTCTCCCATGCAATATTTCAAATAATTAATTAGACTCTACTATTCTCATTTATTCCCAAATATCCAGTACATTTTTACCTAACTGAATAGGCAATCCTATTCTCTTCTGGTGATAACAAATTTACAGCATAAACTATAGTTATACATATCAAACTAGAACACTCCACATTTCAGCAGTTTTTTCTTGTGGTTCCTCTTGCCAAATTTTGGAAATTTTTTGATAACTTGAGTTGAATGGCTGAATTTCTTGGCCTTTTTCCATTCCATCATTCATTCAATTAAGTTGTGTGCCCCTCGGCTTGCTGCTTCCAAAGCCAATTGGTTTGGTTAGCTTTATTTTATGGCGAAGGATTTAGAAACACTAAAGCCCTTTGGACGTTCGAATAATTGGTTGCTGTTATAATTCTTACGTCTGAAGCTTTGGCGGAACTTTGGGACCACCTTTCGTCGCTTGCACGATTACTTTCGGCTGACTGTTACCACCAGGTTAGTTTTCATTAGCTCCTACCTCTTTCTCGGTTGCTTACCTAGAAATTTGCACATTTTCAGTCATTTTTTTCCTGGGCTTCGCAGCTACTGAGAAATATTTTGCGTTGCACCCCTTGGAATCGCTACATACTACTTGGGAACGTTACCTGCTTGTGATTTAATTGCTCGTCCCCTGGCTCCGATGCAAGGCACCTGCGTTAGCCACACCTGCATCGGTAGCTGGCGATACTTCCTCCTTGGGCCCCTCGCTGTGCCCCCAAGTGCTGGAGAGGTCACCTGCAGCCCCGAGCCCCTAAAACGTGCATCCCAGGTCTACAAGATTTATACAGAATGCGACAGGCTGCTAATACCATTGCAAAAGCTAGGAGAATATGCATGTGGCCGTCGTGGTGTTGAAGAAACGAACAATCAATGTACAATAGCGGTAAGTCGTTAAGATCATTGTAAATACAAGGTCTATATTCGATTTTTAAAATTTTTAAATACAATCAGCCACATGTAAAGTCTTCTTGCTTTTGCTATGGTCCTAGTGGCCTGCCGCAATCTGTATGTATTTAAATTAACTGTGTAGTTTCTAGGGCAATTTGAGCAAAACCTTTGTGTTTAGTAGCATGTGCTTAATGCTAGCTGCATATTTGTACTTATTAGATTATTGCATGGCCCTTTTGTTTTGCCAATAGCTACGTTAGCTGCTTAACCGTACATTAGATTATTGCATGACCCCTCTGTTTTGTTGGTAGCTACGATTCATTTAGGGTACTAGCTGCGATTATAGTGCATGTCCCTGTTTTAAATGCGGCTGTCGCCTGGAATGCTAGCTGTGAGATTATAAACTAGTTTACTTACCCCGGCTGTGAGGACCGCGATGCCAACCGTAGGTTGCTTGCGGGTTTGAGGCCTGTAATGTATTGGAGTCTCGGTTATTCTATTAAGCAACAGCAGGACGTTTGGACTTACCTGTGATACGTATTAGCTGTGTTATTCTGCGGAGACCGTTGTACCTTAGTATTTCAGCACGAGATCATTTGTAGGTTACTTGCAAAATTAATCTGCTGCGTTAGAACTGGCTGTGGTTACTGTACCACCCGCGGATACCTAACTACCAAAATCTGAGTAATTGAGCTCTGGAATTATTATTTTGTTAGGTGCGTATACAAACGGATTACTTGAAACGTCATTGAATCTATTTAACTCTGTTTGGCCATACAATTTGAAGTATTTCGCTCCTTCAAAATCTTGATTACCGTCACAGCGTCAGATTGAGCTAACGATCGGTGTCTATGTTAGCCTTTTGCTTGTATCGCTCTGCCCCGAGCTATTCTGCCTAGCAGGGTGCATACTAATATATATCCGGATTTGCTGTTATTTGCTTGCCGGATTATTCCAACGCGTTTTACTTTGTTTGAACCTCCGCCTCACGGAGCTTTCTTTTTTTATTCTTATCCCTTAGCGGGTAACCTCAAATTAGGCTTTAACTTAATATCTATTCCTCTAAAATTAATTTCATCTACGCAGCTCGTCCTTTTATACATATACTGCCTTAAAGTTAATTTTATTTACGCAGCTCGCCCCTTTTATAGATATTTATGCAGCATCTTTTTATAGTCCAGTCGTTGAAGGTTTTCCGCTCCGAATTCTTTGAACCTTGACCGATTGACGTGAAATTTGGTGAGTGGTTAGGGGATGGCTCAAGGAGCAAAAGTGACATAGCGCCGAGGTGCGCTTTTACCCTGAGAGTGGATGCCACCCCTTCTCGGTGGTGGAAATTGTTCACTCAAAATAACCCCGTAAATGGATAGAAGGACAAATTCTAAGTAAAAAATGTTCTATATAGTTTTTTCGATAGATTGATATTTTTCGAGCTATTCGCCATTGAAGATTTAGATTTTTTGTGATAAAAATGTATGTTTTTGGACGGTTTTTGCCGAATAAGTCGAAAACTTCGCTTTCTATCAAATAAGTTGTAATGACCAAAAATAAAGTTTAGAAAACAGAAAAGAGATTGGTTTTTTTATGAATCCTCTAGGTCCAAAATAAAAAAAGTTATAGCTCGTTGAAGAAGATTTTTTTTTTGCAACAACTTGGTTTGAAGTAATCAACGTTGATTAACGAAAAACCGATGCATTTTTCGAGAAAAACTTATAAACAATTTTTTGTAGTCATTGAAAAGACCTTTAAAATGAGCACTGTTAAAAGTCAATTGCATTATAACTAAGCGAGTTACGATGCAAAAACGGTGGGCCCCTCGAATTTTTGAAAAAAGAATGAGTAATAAAACTCCACCCATTCTACTAGAATTGATATTGACCATTATCCCTTTACAAATTACTTTATTGTAGTATTACTTATGTAATCAAAAAGTTTGGGCGGGTTAGAATACGTCTTTTTCGAAAAAAATATTATGAAAATGGAAAACGTATTTTTCAAATTTCTTAAAAAAATACCTTATTTTGAAAATAACTACAACTAAAGAAAAAAAACGTAAAAAATAATATAGTACAAAAATGTGGATTTTTTCTTAACAAACATTTTAGTTTTTCTTTTATTTCTGGTGGAAAAAAAAATAACGGAGATATAAATGTTAGAAGTTTGCATTATAGTGCGCGGACCACCCCTCCCGAGCCTTTTAACCCTTCACTTTTTGAATATGCAAAGTGTGAGCATGTCGAAAAACGTTTGGATTACATGAGTAATACTAAAATAAAGTAATTTGTAAAGGGATAACGGTCAATATCAATTCTGGTGGAATGGCTGGGGTTTTAGCGCTCATTTTTTTTTCAAAAATTCGAGTGGCCCACCGTTTTTGCATCGTAACTCGCTTAGTTATAATGCAATCGACTTTTAACAGTGCTCATTATAAAGGCCTTTTCAATCACTACAAAAAATGTTCTATAAGTTTTTCCCGAAAAATGCATCGGTTTTTCGTTAATTAACGTTGATTACTTCGAACAAAGTTGTTGCAAAAAAAAATCTTCTTCAACGAGCCATAACTTTTTATTTTGGACCTAGAGGATTCATAAAAAAACAATCTCTTTGCTGTTTTCTACGCTTCATTTTTGGTTATTACAACTTATTTGATAGAAGACGAAGTTTTCGACTTATTTGCGAAAAACCGTCCAAAAACATGCATTTTTATCACGAACAATCTAAGTCTTCAATCGGGAATAGCTGGAAAAATATCGATCTATCGAAAAAACTATATAAAACATTTTTTACTTAGAATTTGTCCTTCTATCCATTTACGGGGTTATTTTGAGTGAACAATTTCCACCCCCGAGAAGGGGTGGCATCCACTCTCAGGGTAAAAGCGCACATCGGCGCTATGTCACTTTTGCTCCTTGAGCCATCCCCTAACCACTCACCAAATTTCACGTCAATCGGTCAAGGTTCAAAGAATTCTGAGGTAATAGCATATTTTTACCTTCAACGACTGGACTATTAATGTGTCGTGAGTTACTGCCCTCACCTATATTTATACTATTTGTCAAATTGTTATTATTTATTTATATATACATACCGTTATTTACAATATTCTGCCTAATTGCACTATAGATCCAAATGTTGAATAAAAATTGTTACTTGTCTGTTCTGCTATTATTTTGGTTTGCTGGGTATGTCTCTTGCCTTGGAGAGGTCCGACCTAAGGATTTGTCTAAGTCGACGACCTGGCGCTCTCTTCCATAGTTTTCTGCAGCTTTGCTGGAACCCCTACCCTTCCCGACGAGATAGTCAACCTAGGCCGATGTTTACCAGCCGGCAAAATACCAAATATAACTTTTGCCAACAGGAAAGAGCCGACCCTCTAATCCTTCGTTACAAGTTTTTAAGAAATTCCCGGTTTATTCTCTTGTTGGTTATAGTTGCTGGTTTCTGCTTCTATATTATATTTGAACCCAACAGCACTAACATCGGCGAATGATCCAATGTTAAATCAAGGTTCTGCTGATAGATGGTCTGTAGGGATTTCTTTTGTTGTGCAAAAATCTATTATTTCTATTAATACTTCGGTTTGTTGGATAGTACATTAAAATATTTTTTTGTTTACACACCAATTTTGTGACCGCATGCCCCATCTATGGTGTTTAGCATTATAGTCTTCGACAACCAAGAAGCGACTACCAAGAGTTGCATTCAGTGATCACACCGCAGAAATAGTGAATACTGTATGCATCACTTACACATATGCTTGTAGCTTCTATATGCTCAGTCTGATATTTTTGGGCTTCATAACCTTGTATACAGTTTTTCACAATAACTGTGTTGCCTCGGTGGGCCGTTCAAACACTATGTTTGGTATCATAAAGCGTGATGCAGGCAGCTTTTGTGAAGGCTGACTCTCCCGGGCCATGGTTTACTAGACCGTAAAAATTTCAAACTGCTATATTGAGATTTTGGTTCATCAATTTAATTTTTCCAACAGTTTTGTAATAATAGACATCACCATGTTGAATCTTAAGCACTTTTCATATTTTCAATTATAGAATAGTTGCTTTTTTTAAAGCCACATAGACTGTTGGCGGCTGGGAAGCTAGCTCCCTAAGGAATAGCCGCCACTGTTATAGACACAATGAAAACGTTAAGTTATTATTACCTTTACTATGACTTATATGTTTGATTTTCTCATTATAGTCAAAATCTTGTGTTTCCAGGTTCTATTTCAAGCTTACCGTTTTGCTAGTAATGAATACCGGCTGTTCCCCCTTCGTTACATGGATAACCTTTGCAGAGTGATTGCTAGAAACGACTATGGATTTAGAAACTTATATAATTGTGGAAGTTTCGCTAAGTGCCCTATTGTCAAGGTAATCATAAACGTTTATAGGTACATTCATTGACAAACAACTAGGGGTGAATTATAACATATGACACGGCAGTTATACAAAAAAATATTCCAAACAGCAGTATCGAAAAGAAATGTTATTGTCATCTCTAACTCCAAAAACTATCGAATGAAGTTGAACAACATATATTTATAAATAACTGTCCTTCGTCTCTTTCACAACTAAGCTGTATCTATTTATTTTAATATCTTGTTAATACGTTGTCGATAGTATCTCTGTTCTACGTATTAATCCGACTTTATTCAGTTTGTAGGCCGCAGTGCGATTTTGCACAAATCTTAAATGAGAGATGTAGATTATATGATTTTTAAAGTTTGCAGTAGGTACAGTATTTTGAATGGTGAACTACTGAATCACAATTTTTAACAGGGGCATTATTTTGCCTGCAATATGGCACCCGACGCTACTAAGTTTAACATAGATATTAAGAAAATTATTTACAATGTTATCTTGTAATTATGAAATTGAATAATAACTTGATATTAATCTGTAACTTTTAGGAGTGCTACGACTATTTCTACGTTGACAAAGTTCGTAAATATCTCTTTAGCTTTTTGTGATAATTCTTGAGTAAATAACTGTTGTTACCTTCGGAATGCGTCTCTAAACGTGTGCAGGTGATTGAGCGCGGTCTGGTTAATTTGGGGGTTAATGGCGCATATTTTGAACTTCGCGCGGGTCCTTCCTTGTCTTGTTGGGTTTTATCGTTGCGCGAAGCTATAAAAATAGTCGGAGCATCTTGATTTGTCTCTTCCGTTGTGTTCGATGTTTCCAGCCAGTTAAGCTTCATTTTGAACAGCCCAGAGTTTCGGGGGCCTTGAGTACCTTCTTATCTGCCTTGCTGCAGGTCCTGCCTGGATTTCCTCAGAATCCCGTGAGCTTTACATTTAGACCCTTACAGTCAATTACAGTTTGCTTAACGAACTCCATTGGTTTCCTCAGGGCCGATTTGAACAGGTAAACCAGTACATTTAATTATTTTCATCCTCGAGGCCTAGTTTAGTCTCCGTTACATTTTTAATCTGTTATTGCTTAATGTAGTTAATAATTAAACATTTTAAAATATTGTAAATGTTAACTTACTCGCAAGTTTAGTTGGGTTTACGTGATAAGGTACAACTTATTTTCGGCGTATATTAAGAGAATTGTAACCTGTACCCTGTACTGGCCTGTATGCTATTATGTCTGTGATTAATTACTATACATTATTATTAGTACATCATTTTGTTTATGTTACTGCTACTTGGATTTGTGTGCTTTCTTTCAGAATATTGTGATATCTGGTATCTGGATACACTTGTCTTTTCTTTTTAATTAACTTTAGTACTTATAAAGAACTGCACACTGAGGTAGTCTGGCCGGCAAATGTATCCACGTAGTCATCTGATGTTGAGAGAATTAATTATCCGACGAATCAAAAGCTGGTATCCATGTATAGCTAAGTAGCGTAGAAGTAAGTGATTAAACTATAGGTGTATTATAATACATTAGTGAATATGCCTACATCAATGTCAATTTACATAGAATTAAGAAGATAGCATAAATGGCCAGTAACTGAAAATCGTGTGGTGGCTATGGGGGCTACGCAATTGGACATTCATTCATCAAAATCCGAATTCATCCACCCAGCTATCCACCTTGTCGAATATGCTGTGCAACCGTAGTTTTAAGAATAAGTGTTATTTCCAAAAATTGTCCAGTAATTGTAAAAAATAATTTTGATCATTTAATTCACCTGTCATCTGTAAGGAAGTGGCCAATGACTATCCATAATTTGACGTTTCTTCACCAATCAAAAAAATATTGCCGGATATATCTATTTCTAGAAGGTATTCAGGTGAATATTTTAAACACATTAATGTAGTTTTTATTAGAAAAAATCAATTTTAGTTTCCTGTTACTACATAAATTGCGTACTTTGTTGCTAGATTTACTGAAAACTAATTTGAAGAAATAGTTTGGTTCCTTGAATAGTCCCTCGAATACCATGCTTAGCCAAAGTTAAGCAGATTATTTTTGCGGTGGTATCAGTATGCATGGGATTAGCGCAATGGACATTCGTGATACCACTCCAAAAATAGTCGACATAACTTTGACTAGTCGTGTGATTATAAGTGAATCAAACGCCCCTATATAGAAAATGACCCTATAATACTACACCGGTACTAAACAGCGTATCAAAGATTCAGTTTCTCGTACTCATAGTAGTGTATTTTGCATAGTATCCCAGAATTAGTATTTTCTATAGACTAATAGTGACAATTTGGTGCAAAAATAATGCCAGTTTTTCTAAAAGTTGTGCCATTAGACGAGTATTACAGGTTTGTCAAAATTTTGCACATGCATGCAAGTTTCCTGGATGGTAAAAAAAAGATTAATTTGAGGGTGTCACTGTGTCCTCAAGGCTCTGCATGATTTTGTATTTAAATGTGCCTTCTTGTTTAATTTATAGATTATTTGCAATTGGACTTCGTCTCAATGGTATTTTGGGATATTCTTTTACTTAACCAAGAGCAACGATAGAGCCAGCATTATTTTTCTCATTTTACTTCTTTATATTCAGGCGTTTCTCTAATGTCATAATTTCTAGAATATATATATGGCGTCAGGTCATTTTGAGTAGCGTAACGTACTATAGTTAACCATTCACGCCCTTTGGGCAGCTTAGTTATATTTCAAACCCGTTCCCACCATTTGATCTTCTCAACACCAATGCTCACAAATACTAGCTCTTTTTGTCTAAATTCGAGCACCCTGTAGATTAGAGCAGTCCGCCCATTATAGCTATTTCAAACCATCCTTTATTATCACACGTGTTGTCTGGGCGCAAGCGATACCGGTTTGAACTGCCGAGTATGTCGCCTCCCTATTGGTCGCTTGGGGACGCGCTCGTTCTTGTCAGGCATTATTTTGTTTTTCGTGCACGAAGGCAGTCTCGAAACGGTCGTGGTAGCATAAAGTACGTGAGGTGCTTTGGTGTGGTTATGGTAGCCGAGAGCTCTGTTCTTCCGTCGTAAAGTCGTGTGTGTGCAGGCCGATTCTTCCCTAACAGGGGATCTATACCGTAGAGCTTCCAAACGGTAGGCTCCAATGTTCCGTGGCCTTAGCAGACCGCCATTACAGTCTTCTGGACTTTCCCGCCAATGCAGCTTTAACGCCAGTGTGGCCCCATTTTACATGTAGTGACTGCTTATTTAATGTAATCTGGCCGCATTTGTTAATAACGAACTGTTTGAACATGCAAGGCCTCCATTTATGTTCTGTAGCCATTTAATTTACGCATTCTGGCTGCATTCTTTAATAGTTCACTAATTAACACCAGTATATCCCCATTTTGCATGTAGTGACTGCTTATTTAATGTAATCTAGCCGCATTTATTAATAACGAACTGTTTGAATATGCAAGGCCTCCATTTATGTTCTGTAGCCATTTAATTCACGCATTCTGGCTGCATTCTTTAATAATTCACTAATTAAGGCCAGTATAGCCTCATTTTGCATTTTGTGACCGCCTAATTCATAAAATCGGGTGGGTTGTGTTAATAACTAACTATTTGGACATGTAAGGTCTCTATTCGTATACCGTAGCCTCCTAATTAACGAAAGCTGGTCGCAGCCAGTTTAACCTAATAAGTTACTATAGGTATGGCCTAAACCTACAGTATTAATGAGTTTGTATTAATGATAACGCGCCACTCCAGCTGGGGCGTAGAATCTAACTTAGCGTAGTGTAAACTTCTGTAAATCACCCTAATCAGTCAGATCAATAGACGAGTATTTGAACGAAGGCCTTGTCATTGCGGCGAATCTATGCATGCTCTTTCAGGTTAAGCCCTTTTGTGTACAGATTTGTGTAAGGCAAATCTTGAGCAATAGAGCGACACAGGTAGGTTTGACAGCGCTCTCTGCAGTGACGACGAGGACTGGGAGGCCGAGCTCTTTCCCTTTTTAGACCCGACATAGGTATTAAAGTATTTTTCCCAAAATTGTAATTCGAGGTTTACAGCTTCTCGAGTACCTGCGTAACGTAGTACCTTGTGTACTTTTCGGCCTGTCCAACCGTCCAGATCCGGTTGTACGAGAATATAAAGACAGATCTGGTGGCGCCCTTTTATTTCGACTAACCATATGTCACTCCACGCTTGCCCGACGATGTACCGTTTGGACCACGCCCATCTCCCTGAGCGTATCAACCGAAGCCCTTAGCCTGTTTTGTCAGATCTCAGGGCGAACGTGCCACCTTTTTCCCGGACTTAACTAGTCGTGCGATACTCACACCTCGTGGGTGTCGTTAAGTCATTTTGATACCGTAACAATGGTTTTCCATAATTACGAGGGCTATTTCTTTCCAACCTTCAATTCTGTAGGAATAAAAAACCAAACTGAATAAGAAACATTTTTTGTATAGAAAATGTACGCAGTACGCCGTAATTCGCTTTCTTCTGGCTGAAAATATAGACTCTGGAGGGAAAAATTTAGTCAAAATGAATCGTTATACGAGCACAGTTTATGGGAAGCGGTTGTTTGCGAAAACGTTAAAGAAATTTTAAAGAAGAGGCAATAAACCAAAACTGTTGGCTGAGTGACCAGGCGGTAACCTTCTTTGAGCAGGGCGTCCAAAATCCCGTGCCACGGTATGATAAGTGCCTTAATCGAAATGGGAATTATATAGAAATGTAGCTGAGAGATGTACTTACTTATATTTTCTTTACCGAATATATAGTGTGTTTTAAAAAAAACTCATTCGCAGCATGACATGATCAAATTGAAGTTTGCCATAACTTGATACATCCATTGAAGCAAATGAACTACTCAGAGAGAACTAAATTACATCTTCATCTTGAACTATTTTCTTAAAAATATACAGAACACTTAATAAAAACAATTTTTATTGCTTTTTATGATTAATACACTCGTTGTTGTTGTGCAAATTCCATCTTATTTTTCTTTTGGCTTGATACAATTACACATAATGAAGTGTAAACTTTTACCTGTCATAGTGCCAGATGTTTGCATAAATAAAATGCAATCTGACATTCACCTACAGACTTAAGTTACGACATGACTAGATTTTCTATCTTTCTTTCCAAAGCCTACTCTAAATGAGCTTTTTGTGAACATACGATACTAATAAGAGTTGCTGTTGGGACACTCTATACAACAGCGTAGTTCTTTTGAATTCCATTTGATCTAATCATTAATCAATCTGGGCTGGCTATAAGGGTGGTTTGCAGAGTCATCCAATGTTACATTTACTGCTAGGTCAGTTTCTGTGTGTTTGTTACCTTCAATTTTATATTATTTAACGTAAGTATAAATATTAGAATACATTTACAGGAATTATGTTAATATTTTGTAAATAAACATAACTCGTTTACGGTAACAGATCTTTAGAGTTTTCTTTTTAGATATCGAATTTAATAAATACGGATTCTTCGTTTTTGTTATAATAATGGACATGCCACGTGATCATAGTGTGTATAATGATAATGCAAATACCAGTAGTGTACATGAACTAGTGAGTAAAGCTGATAATAATAAAATAGCTGGAAACTTAAATACAAAGCAAGAGATGGCTGAAAGCACAATCAACAACACGGCCTATCATGGATGGAATATTAAGCAGGAAGGAATTCAAATGAAGGTGGAGGAAGTTTATATAAAAGAAGAATTATCTGTTACGCATGCAGCAAGCGGAAGCCCCTCAGAGGAAGCATTTGTTTCCAAAGATTCTGAATATGCAGTTAAAGATAAAAATATGGTCTTGGAAGATGTGATGACTAATGCGAAAGTGTTTCATTCATGTTTTATTTGTGCATATACGACTGTATGGAAACGTAAGTTGGTTAACCATATGAGAACACATACTGGGGAAAAACCTTATTCATGTTCAATTTGCGAGTATAAAGCAGCAGAAAGACATACTTTAGTTACACATATGAGGACACATACAGGTGAAAAACCCTATTCGTGCACAGTTTGCAAATATAAATCAGGACAGAAATTTAATTTAATTAAACATATCAGGACACATACAGGTGAGAAACCATATTCATGTTCTACGTGCGAGTATCGTGCAGCAGATAAACATAATTTAGTTACACATATGAGGACACATACAGGTGACAAGCCTTATCCATGTTCAATGTGCAATTATAAAGCGGTACAAAAAAGTAATTTAGTTCAACATATGCGGACACATACAGGTGAAAAACCTTATTCATGTTTTGTTTGCGAATATAAGGCAGTAAAGAAAAGTAATTTAGTTAACCATATGACAACACATGCAGGCGAAAAGCCATATTCATGTTCAATTTGCATATATAAAGCAGTAGAAAAACACACTTTAGTTAAACATATGAGGACACATACTGGGGAAAAACCTTTTCCATGTTCTCTTTGTAAGTATAAAGCCGCGGACAACCATAAGTTAGTTATTCATATGAGAACACATACAGGCGAAAAACCTTTTTCCTGTTCCATTTGCGAATATAAAGCAGCAACAAAGTATAGTTTAGTTAGACATACAAAGACACATATAGGCGAAAAACCTTAATCGTGTTGAATTTGCAAATATAAAACGGTAAATAAACCGAATTTATTTATTTAAACATTTATGGACACATACAATACAGATGAAAAACATTTGTGTGTTAATTGCGAGAATAGAACACCTCAAAAAATTGCATTAGTGAGCCATATTAAGATGCAAACCCCAGAAAAACCCTATTCATCTGCAATTTGGGTATGTAGAGTATCAAAAAAGTAGCTTAGCTAACCGTATAGGGACACCTACAAGAGAAAAACTAGAGTAAGTACCCAGCTTCTGGGTTCATCTGTCTATTTGTCAAAGAATTTGTGTTTTTTTGCGGTTCATATTTCTAGCTTCTTTAAAAGTTCTATGAAAACAGAATTTAAATAATTTCTGAAGAAGTTGACAGTATGAGTGAACAGACCATCATACACAAACATGACATTAAAATCAGCGTTTGCAGCCCCCAATACACAATACACAATAAATAAATAAATAAATAAAAAATTATATTTGTAAATATAAAAGAAAACGAAGTCAGTGAGATAGGTAACATGGGAAAAATAAGAATAAGTATGTAATACAGACAAATGCAAAATCCTATTTGTGTATTGTCTGTCAACGTAAAACAGCAATAAAATGGCTGTATGAAGTATGAATATAAATAGGCACATATAAATTCAAGTCAATTGCTCTGTAAATGGTGAGGCAAGTATTCTTTTGCAATCTTCTCAAGATTGTTGTCATGAAAGGTCATAAAAGTTGTAGTTTGTTGAAAAGGGAAAAAAATCTTTCAAACCGTATAAAAAACATCTCCTTTTTTCTTCCTCTTAATATGAAACAGAAGAAACCCATTTTAGAGGTATTTAACTGGAAAATCACCTATCTCACATCAATACACATAAAAAATGTAATAAAAATGTGAAGTTTGAAAAAAAACGAAAAAGACTGAAAAATTGCAAGAGTAAACACCATACTTCCGGTTATTCGATTTTCTTCAAAAGCTTGCTGTCGCATCTAGATAGTACACAAAACTTATATATGCAGTTTCAACGCCTCTTTTTGTTTTTGAGATCTTCTGTTCACAGACACACACACACACACACACACACACACACACACACACACACACACACACACACAGATAGACAGACCAATGAACAAAAACATGTTTTTTGGGTTCAGGCAACTCCAAAACGTGAATTTCTTTTGAAAACTCAATTTCGAATTTTTGGGGTGAATCCAATACTTCCTTTATCGTAAAAGGAAGTAAAAATCAATATGGCGTCGTGATTCTTAAAACACAAAAAAGAATCAAAACACTACGTGAAAATGTATTAAGAAATACCGTCTCAAATAATTTTTATTTGAAAAGCTTTTAGATAATTCTTGTCATTACAAAAAACAAATGAGGGTATCATCAGTAATGCCTCATCCTGTATAAGGTACATACAGTTTCATTCTTATAGTATTAGTTTCTGTAAAAGCTATGAGAAGTGGATAATTCGTTGAAAGAAAAAAGATACCATTAGAAAAACATGAGTTATGCAGTTTTCTTAAAATAAATTTGTTGTTACAATTTGCAAAAATGTTCAACGCTTACAGTAAGCTTGAGAGCTGAGCCAAATTTAAAAACAATGTCTCAGCATAAAATTATTATTTCATACTCATAGCTTATGCAACAACCAAGCTGTGTGATAAGTTCTACATTTCTGATCTACATTTTTGTACCTACGTATTGTAAAGTATCTGTATTTCTATATTGTAACTTCATTTTGATTGTAAACGGTTATTTAATATTAAACATTGTTAATAAAATTTTCACGCATGTTTACAAGTTATTTGTTGTACAGTTCGATGAGTGAAGTCAGTATGGAAAGTTCACTATCTTAAGGTAAGCAGTCATGGATACAAATACAAGGTCAGTGATTAAGAGAATTACAAGTTGGGGTATATACTAACTCATCCTGTATATGAAATATCAATAACGATTATAAAATGTATAAATGTAGTAATACCTACTTCCGTAATATGTTTAGGCAAAATGGAATAGAGCGGAATGGCCAAAATTTACAAATGCAGTAGAGGCAGACAATAAATTAAAATGTTCGAAGCAGTCAAACATCAATAATTTGATTGCTCCAAAATTTTAATGAACTTACATGGTTTTTTGATAAAATCATTATTTAGGTCAATAGATTCTTAAGAATTTCACAGTGGTTTGTTTGTTGTAATGTATCTTGTACTTGAAAGGAATGTAAATTATCTATGTTATTTAATGCATCTTAACAATGACAACGGTAATAGAGAAATAGTACAGATCTAAATGGCTTCTCAAAGTGTTTCAATATACCATCTGCTGCCTTAAATGTCATGAACAAGGTAGTTCATTTTGGCTAATAAATAAATAATATTAATAAACATACAAAAACCATTCCTTAAGTCCACCGCTTTAGGCGGCTGCCTAGTCTGTCTAAGTCTAAGCACGAGTCTGACCAACCGTAAGTTGAATTTACAAATTTAGTAGGTAATGTCCCCTAATTTTTTTTTATAGTGTAAGAGGGCCTATTGTAGCATTAGTGGGTTTGGGTCACGACGATCGCAGCGAGGAGTGTTCCAGTGTAACGCTTGCTGTAATGCCTCTTATTCAACGAGTAGAATATAGTTATTTATTTACTTTGGACATTGGACTTTCAAGTTGGCCGTCTTGAGGTACGGACGTATTTGCGTTTTGATCTTCATAAACCGATTTATTTTATTTGTGCATTCTGCTTACTAATTGTTTATAATGTCGTTGTGCGTAACCTGTGATAACGTGGGTTGGAGGTGTTGGTATGTACATTAAAAATAATCTTTCCTTCTCTATTCTAAAATTACAAAATGCGTGTCTAGCTATAGAGCAAATTTGGGTTAGTATTAAACTATCTGAGCATGTAGTAGCTCTTGGCACTATATACAGAAGGCAGGAGTTTGCATTTTCTGAATTTTTAGATGGGTTCCAGGACTCATTGTCATTTGTCTTTCCTTTATCTAATGAGATTGTCTGCAGAGGAGATTTTAATGTTAATCTTTTCAATACGGAGGGAGTTGCATGTGTACAGTTTTATTCTGCTTTAGATGCCATGGGGCTAAAACAACTAATAAAGGAGCCCACGCGTGTTACAGCTACTACTGCCACATTAATAGATTTTATTATAGTTGGATTGGATGTTCAGATTAACAATTCGGGAGTTGAAAATATGGATCACATTTCTGATCATTCATTAGTTTTTTGTCATTATCCTATAAGTGTTGGTTTGAATGCTGATCCACATTACTACACGTTTAGAGACTTCAGATCTTTTAATGAACTGGCTTTTGGTAGTGACTTAAAATTAATAGATTGGGGAACTATAGTTAACATTGAGGACATTAATGACAAAGTACATTTTTTTTACCAGTAATATCTTAGATTTATTCAATATTGATGCTCCTATAAAAACTATAAAGATTACCAAGCCTAAAACACTGTGGATAACAACCAATATTAAGTTAATGATGTCTCTTAGAGATAAAGCTTTTCAACGCTTTAAACGAATAAAAACTAAGGGAGCCTGGGAATATTATAAGTCTTTGCGAAATTATACCACATTTGCAATTAGGAAAGAAAAAAAGGCTTATCTTGAATTTCAAGCACGTATTAACGCTCAAACTATGTGGGGGCCAGTAAGGTCTTTAGACATACGTAGCAAGGTTAGACGAAACAATATTCCTTCAGAACTTTGTGATGTAGAAAAAATTAATGAAACCTTCTTGACGGCGGGCAAATCTTCCGTCATAGGCAACTCGGAATTGGAACACTTTTATAACAATAACCTAATGAATAACTTTGAATCATTCTTTAGTTTTACACTATCTTCAGAAGATCACATAAATAAAATATTATTTAGTATCAAAACCAATTCTGTAGGTTCTGACGGAATAAGTGTAACCATGCTAAAATTATGTTACCCACACATATCACCATATGTCACTCATTTGATTAACAGCTGTTTATTGAACTGCATTTTTCCACATAGTTGGAAACTTGCTAATGTTACCCCTTTACCTAAATCTGGAATTCCCACTACCCTTAATGATTTGCGACCGATTAGTATCTTGCCGATAATGTCAAAAGTCTTGGAAAAAATTATGGCAGAACAAATGGTATCTCACATTACGTTGACACGACGTCTTACCAGAAACGCAGTCGGGGTTCCGAAAAGGTTTTAGCTGTGCCACTAGTCTGTTAAATATTACTGATGATGTTCTCTCAGCCACTGACAAAAATAGAATATCTGTAGTGACAATGCTAGACTATTCTAAAGCATTTGATACTATATCTCATAAGATTTTATTAAGTATTTTACGTTTTGTTGGCTTTGATGTCAATGCTTTGGAACTTATGCAATCCTATCTTACTAATCGTAGCCAGAAAGTTATACTCAGAGAACATTCATCTACACCTTTGCCAGTCCTTGCGGGCGTACCACAAGGTTCTATTCTCGGACCTCTATTATATTCACTGTACACCTGCAATTTCAAAACTCATGTTCAGTTTTGTAGGTATCATCTGTATGCTGATGATACTCAGTTACATATTGACGTTGACCCGGAAGACGTTGTTCTAGCTAATCGTTTAATTAACACAGATATCGCTAAGTTAGTGAAAATTTCTGAACAACATTGCTTTAAACTTAATGCTGACAAATCTTTGATTATGGTATTTGGCAAAGACAAAGCTAGAAATGCAATTAAAAACAGCCTCGCGGTTAAAGTTGGAGACAAAATTCTGCACGTAAAGGAAAGTGCTAAGAATCTGGGATTAATCATTGATGAGAGCCTTAGATTTTCACAACATGTATCTTATGCTTTACGTAAGGCATATATCAACCTTAAACTTATTTTTAATAGTAGATTCTGTCTAAATAAACAACTTAAAATACTGTTGTGCGAATCTTTGGTGTTATCTCACTTTAATTTTTGTGATGTGGTTTATGGCCCTTGTCTCGACAGTTATAGCATCATGAGAATCCAACGTATGCAAAACTCCTGTCTGAGATTGATATACGGTATTAGAAAATCAGAACATATTCAACATAAACTTATTGATACTAATTGGTTAAATATGATTAATAGAAGAAGGTTACATACCTCAGTTTTATTTCATAAAATTATTACAACTTTTCAACTGGCTTATCTTTTCAATAAAATTAAATTTAGATATAACATGCATAATGTAAATATTAGAAGAAAAAACCTTATCACACCTCCAGTCCACAAGGCGCAATTATTTAAAAGATCATTTTCTTACACTATTAGTAACCTGTATAATTCACTACCTGATTCTTTAAAATCTCTCTCTATAAATTCTTTCAGACGCACGCTAACTCACATTTTGCTTACAGGTCAAAAATAATTTTTCTTTTTTATAAATGTATTTCTTTACACAGCATATGATAAGAATTTTTTTTTTCGAATGCACAATCAAAAATTAGTTTAAAACATTACACTCTGGGCGCCATGGTATACTTAAGTTAATTTTAATTTTAAAGGGTTAAGTGTTAGAGCAGGCTCCGATTGATAGCCCTATCAATTGGAGAACTGAACTTCGCCCTTTTGATGGTTTTCTTTATTATATATTTTTTTGAATTTTGAATATTACTTGTAATACTATCCATCAATAAATGGCCATTATTATTATTAAAAGTAATCAAAAACTTTAAATTCTGACATCTCATAAATGCGAAATCTGTCAGTTGTCTGAAATAAAGCAGCGTGTTTTGCATATCAAAATAGCAATGATAAAACAGTGTTGTAATGGATTCTTTTGTAGCACGGTTTTCGGTGTCATAATAACCATATTGTGACATCAAAGTGGATAAAAGTAATTAGAATAATAAAAGCTGTTACGGTATAAAATCCTCATTACGACCCCCAATGAATGTTCGTAGCAGTGATCGCCTTGCGTGTCCCTTCCAGCCCTAATAGCTCCGGCCAGAAACTCAATTGGGAGGAGGGTTCACACTATAGGGTACAATTCAGGGCGAGATAGGTTTAAAGACAAATCGTCGGGCGCCACGGCTTTTAGGATGGTATGTCTAACTTTAACTAACGATTGGTCAAAAGCCGAAATCCAATCGCTGTAGAGTCCCGTTGTAGCTCAGGAGGCGCCCCACGGCACTGGCGTTCACACCTACCTTTTTGGTGTCCTTTTCTCAGTTGCTTGGGCCCTGTACAAAGGAGTATACACAACACGACAAGAATCTTAGTTCCTACCAATTTAAATGAATACACAAATAAAATGCAAGAAGTGAATTAAAATAGGTGGTCTATTGACGCAATATTTACTCACACATGAAAGGTCGGAGAAGTAGCATGCAATTAAGCAAATTGAATTGTTTAGTTATGGTAAGTTCAATCTAAAGTTAGTACTTACCGAGTTGCTTCTTTATTTTTTTGCTGGACATAATTTTATATAGTCAACTTTCTTACTGAAGGTAGGACTGACACACGAAACGATAAAATACCTTAAATAGAAATAGATATATATCATGGGGCATGAAAATACCAGAAATTTGTGTTGTTTGTGATTCAGCGCGCTAGGTGTAAAGTAAAATGTGTTTAGTTCATTATTTCGTACGTAAGTTGTTTAACTTGGCGTAAATATTTTTAACAAATGTTTTTCGGCACTATATATTAGTTCTATTCTTTGTTTTGTAGACTGATAAAGTATATAAGAATTTAGTGAAGGATGGTATATATAAAATACTTGTTTTGCATAGCTTACAATAACGGTGTTTTAGTTTGAAAATAATTGTACAAGGGTAGCTGCAGTTTATTTAGTTAATAACTATATACTTTTTTTATTCATCCAATCGACCATTTACATAGCATAGGATAATTAAACTATTAGGATTATATATTTCATGTTTCCATTTAGTAAGTATAGCAAATAGTCTTAAATTATACTACTTTTGGCAACAACAAAATTAAAGTGTAAACCCCTATTAATTTATTATTTATTAATAATTGTTATATGTATTTAACAAGGGCGAGACATACTTACCCATAATTTTGCACACGCCAAGGATCGAGTGCTGGTTGCAATGAAAACTGTCCCGAGGGCAGTTTTCTAAGGACAACCAGCGCGATGACTGTAAGTGTGTTGCCTGCGTTTATGTTTTAAAGATTATTACACAAAACCCGCATACGAATTATGATTTAAAATCGATCTAATAATGCCAATAAACTCTAATTGCTTGTTTCTTGCATTTCTATTTCTAATTATGACACTGGACGGGGTTCATAATATTCCCTAGGGTGCTTATCGCTTGATCATTTTTCCTAGGGAGCTTATCAGGTAATCGGCTCGAGATTGGTCGATTAAAAAAATGCATGGTTCTCATTGGACGATATCAGTCATGTGACAATTGTGTGTAATAATCTCAAACATTGGTATAGGTACTTTTCATTAAAATATATTTTGACATGAAAAATAGGGTAGAAATAAAATAGGTGGTAGCAAATAGCAAGAGAGCTGCTACAGCTTTTAACACCAAGCTAAAAGGTGTTCAAGTTTTTTCTTGAATATTCAACTTTGAGATTTGAATAACATGAAATCCATGCAAATTCTTTCTGCCGACATTTTCCACGTCCACGATAAAAGGGTTTTGAATCCAATCTAACTGACTATTCAGTTCAGTAGAAAATATTTCTGAAAATTATTTTCTTGGCATCTTATTCTTCTATTTTCTTATAGGCCTCGGTCTGTTTCTTCCGGGTTATCGCTCCAACGCATGCGAGGGCACACAGGGCTTCATTTTCCTCTTGGGGAACTGTCTCTTCGAGTTTTACAAGTCTATCATTGCCCATTCTAGATATGTGGGTTTTTGCCATTCCAGCTGCCTTTTTTTGTCAAATCATTTATAGCCTGTATGTTACATCGATTTCTCAAGTTAGTGTTTCCCACATGGTCTCTTCGTGTTTTTTACCGTTTTTCTTAGGGTTGACATCTCTGTAGTTTCCATTATTTGTCTCGTTCTTGTGGTAGCCGGTCTTGTCTCTGCTGCGTAGGTAAGTACTGGTCTGAATTTGCTTTTGTATATTTGTACTTTTGATTCAGTGCATAAGTATTTATTATTCCAAATCTTATCATTCAGGCATCCAAAAGTTCTCGCGGCATTAAATGCTTGTTCTTTTATTTCAGAGTTGAGATCTTTAAGAATGGTGATCTTTATTCTGAGATATGAAAACTCCATGACTTCGATTATCTTCCTTTGCGTCTCAATTTTACATCGTTACAGTTAAACATTTTGTTTTACTGATTGAGACACTTAATTGACATTTTGGCAACTAAGTGTGAATTATTGCAATAATTTTTGCAACTCGTCCTGATTAACGACAATTAAAGCTGCATCGCCTGCAAAACATATTATGTTAAATTCCTTAGTTCTCATTTGGTAGCCTTTCATACTTTTGATGTCAAATATTATATCATTCATTAAAAGCTTGAACAGCGTGGAACTTAGTGAGTCTTATTGACGTATTCCTTTTGTTACGGGTACTTTTTCTCAGATAAACTACCTTCTATTTGAATTTTTACGTAGTGGTTAGTGTGTATGTCTTGTATTAAAGCAATGAGACCGCTCGGGACGTTGTTTTTTCTAATATTTCTTTCAATTAATTGTACGTTATCGAAGGCCTTTTCGATATCAACAAAACAAAAATAGGCTGGTTTATTATATTCAATTGCTTTATTTAGTGATCTGTCTGATTACAAATATAGTATTTGCGCAGCATCGACACGATGCAAAACCTTGCTGTTCATTATAGAAATAAAGTATATTAGCTAGTAGTTTTTGTGTTATTATTTTTGTTGCTGGTTTTAGAAAGTTGTTAAGTAGATTAAGTCCCTATAGTTTTCTGGAAGATGCTTCTGATCTTTCTTAAATATCGGCATTACTATATTCGTTTTCCGTTACTTCGAAGCTAGTGAGGTTTTAAATACTACAGTAATTCTATAATTTCTTTTTTAAGCAATTTGCTTCTGTATTCAAGAAGTTCGTTCTTAATGCCGTCTTCTTTTGGAGATTTTCGATTTTCGAGTTTATTAACCGTTTCTTCTTCACTTGGTTCTGTTATTACGGTTATTGTGTTGTCACTGTCGTGTGTTTCTTGCATTATTCTTGTGTGTAGCTGTTTAAAATAGTTTAGCCATTGATTTGCATCAATGTTAGTCTTTGTGATATGTTCTCTGTTTTTCTAATTGTATGATGCGTGTATTGACTTCCTTTCCTGACTTGCTTATATTCTTGACAGCTTTCTTGCGTTTTTGATGCTTTGCATCTACAAAATGCTATTCGTTTGCGTTCCGCTAGTTGCTTCACTTGCTTACATAACCAAGGAGTTTTTCGTGTGACCTGTGTCTTATTGACAGCTCTTGTTCGCAGTGCCTCTGCTGTGGCGTTCAATATGTTTTCTGTAATTTTTCACCAGTTCATTGATTAGAGGTACTGCACACTTTCTTCTTCTATAAGTTCTTTATTTGGCTGTTTTTCAAATATTGAGATTTTCTTTTTTGCCTTCTGAATCTGTAAGCAAATTTTACATAACAGCAAGTTATGATCTGACCCTATATCAGCTGAATTTAATGTTCGATCATATAGAATCTGACGGGTGTTATAATTTCATTTGAGATAACATAATCTACAACTGATTGTTGACTTCGAGTATTCTGTCATGTGTATTTGTATTTTGTTTTGTGATCGAAGTGCGTATTAGTGATTTTAAAGCTATTATTTGAACAGAATTGAACCAACATCTCCCCGTTGTAATTTTCGGTTTTTTCATTAAAAACGTTGCTTCACTTCGGGAATAATATAATTTCCAATACGACCGTTGAAGTCACCTAGTAATAATATTGCTTGTCTAGGTGGTATTTTGCTTATGTTTTTGTTCAATATTTCATAAAAGTTTTTCCTTTTATACTGCGGCTTGCAATCTTCCAGTGCATAGATACTACAGAAATAAATACTGGAATTTTGAGTTTATAGTTGTACCAATAATATTCTCCGAAATAAATTTTACGTCGCCTATTACTTTTTAATTTTTATTGCGAATTAATATTCCAACACCTTCTTTTTCTCGTTTATATTTTTTGACGCCTTTATATATAAGGGTATAGTCTTCATATGGTGTTATTCCACGTCCTTTCATTTTTATTTCCGATACTGCGCGTATGTCAATGCTTTTATATTTCAGCTCACTAATGACTTCTTGATCTTTCTGATTCCACGATCTAGTGTTTCAGTACCCTATTCTAAGGTTATTTTTTTCCATATTTGCTTTCTTCGTTGCCTCGTTGTGGTCATCAGTCTTCAGTAGGTTACTAGCCCGTTCCAAAGACTCCTCCTTTATCCGGGCTTGCAACCGGCAACTGTAATTACTGAGTTTTTCAATTCTCTCTGTGGCCACAGCAGGCGGAGTTGTTTTCTCAACATGCAGTTTTTAAATGATAGAGATGAAATCCTCTGCATATGAAAACATTTCAAATCAGCATTTTTTTCGAAAATGAAGGACTAGAATAGTAACCTAATTATTTAGAAAAAAAACTTGTCAAATGTTTCCGCGACCCCTATAGGGTCGAGACCCCTAGCTTGAGAAGTGCTGCCCTAGGCTTAGTGTCGACTTAAGTTTTGAAGAAAACGGAGCCCGTAGCCTTTAGTGGCGCTACACATGCGACAGTCAAAAACTTTTACAAGAAACCAGAGGTTCTAAAATAGTTTTCCCTATACAATTACAATACGATGTAAAGAACAAATTTCACGAAAAGCATTTTACTTATTGATCAACACTTCCGGTATCATTCAGTTTAAAGGTGTAATAATTTTAATTTGCACCAGGTCACTTTACAATATATGTATTGTAGTGACTGCTCTAACATTTTTTTTACTTGAATTATATAGTTTGAAGTTCAATATTATTTTCTTATTAAGAACGATAGCGCTTTGAGACTCTTTTCAGGCTTGATTCAATTATCTAGTTGCTTGTTAATTAAAATTTTATTTTAATAATGACTTTAAATTGTATAATGACATGAACTGTCACCTTGCACGTCAAACAGTGCTCCACTAATATTTTCAATCAAATATGACAAATATTAATTCTATTCACACGCCATTGACTCAATATTATACGGTAAGTACTTGATTATAGTTAATTACACTTTTTTAATTGTTTTTTATTTACTATAGCTTCGATAGGACAAACTAAAACCCACCGTGAACTGCTTTTACTCTCCCTGCTTCAATGTCACCTCCAAGACAGTACTCCTCCTGATGTCTAGAGCCCGGATTCCTAGTTAGTCCTGCTGTGATGAACTGCTTACTGACAAACAGCTGTCAACTTGTCAAACCCTTGGCTGCTAGCAGGAATGCCCCCGTTTTATTTCACCAACGCTACTGTCACCTTCCAGAGATTCCTTCGTTCCGACGGTTTCACGGCAACTTTGTTATCACAGATGATCCCGAATTAATATTCTTCTTCCTTAGCTCCTACTTTAGCAATCTCTGTCGTCAGTAACCAACAGAATCGTCTGAGCCTAATAGTTCCTCTGCTATCCTCCGTTGACAGATCCACACGTCCTCAGTACAAATCCAGCACAGGAAGGTGATCCATCATGGCAGGAAGGTGATCCATCATGCTGATAGTGGAGGTGTCTTAAATCCAGCACTTCACAACTCTCTAAACCAATGTAACTTTTTATCAATTGTATTATTCAAAATAAACCAAATCCATTCAAATCTTATTTTCTTCTTGCTTCTTCTGCTTGCTTGTATCTAGTTATACAACCTTCCCTGGTTCTCTTTAGTAACTGTTATAATAATCTTCTTAATATTTCATTTCATTTTCACCTCGTAAATTTGTTTTAACCCTTTTTTAAAATATTTTCACCAACTAATATATTAAAAATATGATAATCTCTAAGTTTTTATTTAGGCCGAAAAATTCTATTCAAAATTACATTTTATTTTATAATTTGTTATTTTTTAATAATTATAACAAAATCTGCTTAGCTCTTATGTTACAATTATTTATGCCATCTACAAATTAAACTTGAGTTCTACCTACTTCATCATATTATTTTAATAGAAATTATATTTGTCATATGTAATATGAGCGTGTATTTACCTTATTACTTTCAAAACCACTATAGAATACTCAAGTCGTCAAGTGCTATACCTTTCATCTTAATTTGCATCAAATTCAAATTCTATTAATCACTTTCATTTAAACAGCCAATTCCTTTTAAACTTTTCTAAGTTGATTGTATTGATCTCCCAAATTCTATATTTACATTAATCTTCATCCAAAACTTGAATTGAATTAAAATTTGTTAAAATTAGGATATTACAATGAGATAAAAATGGTTCGGATTTATTTGGGGATAAAGTAGATTTGTGTATGAAACAGCTATTTGAAAGTTACAGGTGGACTGAAACTAAAATAAAATTTGATAAAATACAGTTTGAAAATCAATGACCAATATTAATTTTGAAATAATATAATATTTAGTAGTTTTAAATCAAAATAGATAAGATTAGAAGGCATAAATAATGAAAATGTAGTACTTAGGAAATTTGTTTCCGATTATTAAAAAATGACAAACTAAAAAGTATGTAGAAAAACGATTTTTGTGTAATTAAAATATTGAATATAACCCTATTTTATTGAGAAAATGTTTGGCTAATATAAAAAGGGTAAAATCTAAAGCTACGTGGTGAATAAAAATGAAATGTTAACAAATAATTAAGAGAAGCTAAGAATTAACTAAAGAAGATAATTGGTATGTGGCAGTTTTACCTAATGGATAGAAGAATTGTTATATACAAGTGAATAATTGAGGAGTCATATTGGGACAGCTTTATTTAGGAGAATATATTTGACATATAACATAAATAAAAAGGGATTACGTCAATCTATTTATTGTTGAGAGGAGCTTCCAAAAAGGTGTCATAAGAGAGGGAAGGTGTATTCCAGGAGGTGGTAGCTGTAGCAGGTGGAGGTCCAGGTTTGCTCTGTTGGCTGGTTGCTGTCAAGAATTGGTATTTTGCTAATATTGGACGACGATTGGGACTGGTGGTCTGTCTGTGAGCAGTGCATTGCAGAAAGCTGCTTAAAAGGGTTTAGTTGCAGATCAAACATTTGTTGTTGTCTTGAACGTTATGTGAGGAAAATATTCAAGGTTGGTGATGTCTTATCAAATCGTAACTATAAAATAAATAAAGACATTAAGAACGTGAAATTAATTAAGTAACAATAACTTACTATGTTATTTAATATTATTGTGTACCATTCAAAAGATTAGGCATTTGTCATTAGAATTTTAAAACTGTTTTGACATTTGGTTGACATAAGTTGTGACTTATGAGACAAATCACATTTGAAATATTAGAAAATCAATTTTTCAGAAACAAGTAACTAGATAAAAGAGCCCACCCTAGTAAAGTTTTCAGGAGCTATTTCAAAAAGTAATTATTGACATTATTATACAAAAGAGGGCAATTTATAAATTAAAATACTTAATTAAAATCAATATTTGAAAGTTCTGCACATTTAACTGCACAGCAAAGTGTAGCTAGTGCAATATGTATGTTAAGTTGTAAAATAGATGTAATGTTCTATGTCAATCCTATATCAACTGCCTCTTTAAATAATTACTACTAAAACTAGCTTTTGAGCTCAACATATAAATAGCATTACTCTAATTAAAATAGCTTTTGCAATTTTAAAATTAAATTGAAAATAAAACGGTTACAGAAGAAAATATTTGTCGTCTTTATATGGAAGGGGCGTTCAAAATTATGTACAAATAGGTAAAAATATCGTAATATTGCAAATAATACTAAAACAACAAAAAGAAACACTGTGGATTGCTTTAAATCGCAACGGCAAGGAATTGCAGTCGTTGGGATTCGAACTTGCGGAATTCGATTGTTAGACGCTTTAACCACCTACAAAGGTGCACACATCATGCCTGCTTGTAACCGCGCTATAAATACAGGCCACACGACGGCCGATCGCTTACGAAGTGTGCCCGATCGTTGTCAATGAAAAGGTGACGCAGATACTCAGGCACAACACACGCTTATATACAGAGTGACAATTGTAAAAGTTACATGAACCATAAGTCTGAAACTAACAAAAGTATCAAACATCTTTCGAAGCCGTTTCGGTAACATGAAGATGGAACTGAAATGATGTAACAAGTAACGCAGCCCTACCTGCCCCTTAAGTCACGACCACCTCAACTAAAAAAATAAATAAATTGAAACACCTTATTTTTGAGACATTATTGGAAAGCCCTTGAAATTGTCTTTTCAATAGTGCCACATAAAGCTGTGTTTGCTTAGATGGTTCACAATTAATTAAAAAATAAAGCACCTGCCAAAGTGTACAAACTTAATTATTTGAATTAACTCTTAATACATTTTCACAATGGTTTCCATTATTTTTCTAACAATAGTAATGTCTCTTTGGTTTTCCAGTTCAAAGAGTACTAACAACTCAGTACTACACATACGGCTTATGTTTATCTTTTTCTCTCGGGACCCTATTTGGTCGAACCGCATGCTACAATAATTTATCTTTTTGAAAAAGAATAACAAATGTCTAATCGCATGCACTGCAAATTATTCTATAACTAAAAACTTATTAGATGTGTTACACGCAGC
The DNA here is from genome assembly GCA_940337035.1 of Agriotes lineatus. NCBI lineage: Eukaryota > Metazoa > Arthropoda > Insecta > Coleoptera > Elateridae > Agriotes > Agriotes lineatus. The sequence goes on from CALNHX010000548.1 coordinate 277,098, forward strand.
TTGTAAAATGCAGTCATTTTATACTAGGTGAGTTTTTTAAAGTGTTACAAACCGATATCTCGAAAACGGTTTAAAATATGTTGATGAAATTTTGGTGAGGTAGTAGGGAGATGGGGGGACATATTTAAACATATTTTTGACATTTAACCCCTCTCTGTTTTGAGGGGTGGGAGGTAACTTTGGAATTTTAAATTGGATAATGTACTTTTGTTTATAAAATTCGAATCTACGTAAAAAACTACGTATGTGTGCATTTTTTTATTTCCTCTTGACCAAATCTGCTTTGCCTGCTTCTTAGTGGCGCCTGAAATGTTACAGCGGGTACAAAATTTATCTAGAGAAAGAGTGAGAAAGTGTTTGGAAGTTGAAGGGAGACATTTCAAACAAATTCTCAAGGATAACAGACGATAAATAAGTTGAAAGTAAATGGTAAATATATTTTTATTTTATAACTTATTAAATCATAAATCCGTAACCATAACTAAATTGTTTTTGCACATACATAGTTTGTACGCAGATTCGAATTTTATAAACATTCTAAAGTTATCCCCTCCCCTCAAAACATAGAGAGGGGGTAAATGTCAAAAATATGTTTAAATACGTCCCCCCAAGTTCCTATCACCCCACCAAAATTTCATCAAAATATTTGAAACCGTTTTCAAGATATCGTCTTGTAACACTTTAAAAAACTCACCTAGTACAGGGTCCGGCAACATAACTTCCTTTTTTGAAATGAGCGCCATTCAGGCTGTAGGTGTCGTAGCGGGGCGGGAGTGGTCTCATTCGACAGGCGTGGTTCTAAAGTTTTGTTTCCTTCCATGTCGGTCGCCATCATACTTTGGAACAGTGAGGAACGTGCGTTTCCCGTCGAGTCCTACTTTTCGAACGGATGTTCTGTGATCGCAAAAAGAACATGCGCTACTGGGCTGACACCAATCCCCGAGAATTGCATAAAAGGCATTTGCATTCACCTAATGTCACAGTGTGGTGTGCAATTTCCTCAGCTGAGATTGTTGGTCCCTGGTTTTTTGAAAAAAAATGAGGTCACAGTAACAGTGAATTCAGACCGGTATGTGAACATGTTGGAGGATTTTTTTTCCACGATTTGATGAATTGGACTTAGGGCACATTTAGTTCCAACAGGACGGAGCAACGCCTCACACTTTAAGGGCATCGGTGGATGTTTTGAGGGAACACTTCCCTGGGCGCCTCATCTTAATAAGGGGCGATTAGGAGTGGCCAGCCTGCTCCCCCGATTTGATCCCTTGCGATTTTTTTGTGCGTTTTTTTTTAAATCCCGCGTTTATGCCAACCGTCCAAGGACCCTACAAGACCTGAAGGCCAACATCCCAGCAGAAATTGCCAAAATACCCGCTGATATGCTGGTAAGGGTCATGAGAAACGCCAGAAATCGGCTTATTAGTGTATGGGCAATGGGGGGTCACCCACCTGATATGATTTTCAAAACTGTGTAAAACATAACTTTATATATGTACCTCATCATAAAAAAAAAAAAATTCTGATTCATAAAATGGGTTTTATTGCGTTTTGAAAAAAGGAAGTTATGTTGCCGGACCCTGTATATGTAATTTAATTTTATGAATTGTCTAAAATACCATACTGTTTGCTTAATGTTTATAGATATTAAACATAATGCAGGTGAACTTTTCGGCATTCTATAGAATGCTGATCATAATATACATACAGTTTTTAACCTAATTCTCAAAATGCGGCAACTGCTGACACTTTAATAAATGTCAGTGTCGGCAATTATTTTGGCATTTTTAGGATTAGGTCAAAAAAGTGTCCCGGTTTTTTTGGCTGCTAGTGCCTATAATCCCATATAATATATGAAAAATGGTCTTAAGAAATGCATTTCATAAATTGCCTAAATTTTGTAGGCATTATATAAAATGCCTAGTCATTATCTAAAATGAATGAATTATACAAGTTATGTGTGACGGATACATAATTGGTTGAAGACCGCTGCACTAACAAATTCGTATATGCTGCAGCATACAGCGCGGTATCACTCGTATTTCAATTCATTATGGACTGTACATACACTGTCCGGCAACGATGCGGGGGATGGAAGATATTTCTAAAACTATGAGAGTTACATAAATATTGTGTATATAAAAGTTGTAAGTACAAAGATAGTGCACATTACTAAAATAGTTTTTGTTATACAAGATGGTTTAAAATGTGTGGCGAATCAAACTTTTTTTTTAATTTAATGTCCTATATTTGGGTAGCTTAAAAATTTTGCATTAAAACACTAATCATTTTGATTTAAAGTTGTATGGGATTACCGTCAATTGTTTTGGAGATCTTAATAATTCTATGCAAAAAATGCTGAACTTCAGGCGGCTGCTATACGCAACAGAAAACAATTGAATGAAGGAAAACGTTACCAAAAAATCATGTTTTTCGTGAACTGTATATTTTTGGAAAGGCCTTTTAATGACCTTTCTTTTGATATGCTACTTCATATCAGTAAATTGAACTGTTTTTGAGATATGCGTGTTTGAACATAAGAAACAATTTGAGCTCCCTAAACATGCTTTATTTCAAGGGATAACAAACAAACGCCGTTAAAATGATAATTCAAACACTTGAGATCTCCAAAAAAAAGATAAAACCAAAATTAGAAAATAAAAATCCAGCCACTATTCAAAACTAGAAATAACAAATACGAAAAAACGAAATAAAATCTGGATCAAATTAAACTGAAACGCGATCGAATTTAGGGCTAGGAAATGTAATAAATACTTTACATACCTTTACCACTTCCATTTGTGATTTGGTCACGAGTACATCGTTGCCTTTTCACTGTGTAAGTTTTTCGTAGCTACCAAGGACGACATAATTATATTTGCAGATTATGAGTTCTCTGTATAGCTTGAATACTCACAGCAGTGAAGGAGAACTATTTGAACATTTAATGTAATTACGTATAGGATGTATTATCTGTTTTTTTAATCTGATTTTATTTGACTTTGGAATTAATTTATTCCTGCATTTGTCGCTTTTTCCGTGTTTATTATTTATTGTATCAACACTAAGTGGATTTATATTTTCTAAACCTGGTTTTGTGTTTTTATTTTTGGAGAGCTCAAGCATTTAAATCATTATTTTATCAGCGTATGTTTGCTATCCCTTTAAATGCAGCATGTTAGGAACCTAAAATTGTTTATTTATGTTCAAAAATGCATGTCTAAAAAACAATTGAATTTACAGGTATGAAGTAACATATTAAAAGAAAGCTCATTAAAAGGGCTTTTCAAAAATACAAAAATATACAGGGCATACTATTTGAAAAAATAAAAATGATTAAATTTGCAAGTATTGAGCACCCTGTATAGCATTAATACGCAGATCCACCATTTTACACTCGAAAGGTTGTTTACGAAAAACATGATTTTTTTGGTAACGTTTTCTTTCATTTAATTGTTTTCTGTTGCTTACAGCAGCTGCCTGTAGTTCAGCATTTTTTTGCATAAAATCATTAATATCTCCAACAAATTGACGTTACATACGTTACATATATAACTTTTTATCAAAATGATTCGTTTTTTAATGCAACATTTTTAAGCTACCCTAATATAGCACATTCCATAAAAAAGTAAGTTTGATTCGCCACCCTGTATCATCAAAACTATTTTAGTAATGTACCACCTTTGTATCTACAACTTTTATATAAGCGATATTTATGTAACTCTCATCATAGTTTAGAAATATATTTTACCCCCGCATCGTTGCCGAACCCTGTAGATACAGATATAGTACATACATATTCTTATTTAAATACAAAACAGCTTTGCTGCTTTTTTCAACTAACTTGAACTTCGCAACAGAACTCAGCCTCCACCCGCTTTATAATTGATGGGATACTTTCTGCAACTAGACGCTCTTAAATTATTAGTCTAAATTTTAATGGGAACTCTTATTTTCCTGGCAACAGTTGTAGATTTATATTTGCAGTTGTAGAAACTCCTCGACTTCAAGTAACCCAAAATATTTTGGTAAGTTAATGGATGCCCTGAACATTAGAGTAGTTCGTTTGAATTCCATTTTAAGTATCATTTATCCAAACAATATTGTTGCCTGCTAATAATTATCGTGGCTCGTGTGGTTATTAAAAATAACGTTTGCCGCTTGACCATTCTTTGTATTAGTTGCTTCCTCCAGTTTTATGTTATTCCATGTAAGTACAAATATTGGAAATTTTGGTTAATATTTTGTAAATAAGAAACCATTTAACCTAACTAAATTTTGTTTTTCATTTTCAGATATTTCATTTAGTAAATAGGTATTTTTCATATTTGCTATAATAATGGACGTGACACATGAATTGGTTAATCATACTTTGTGTAATGCAGTAACCTGCAGGTTACATAAACCATTGCTTAAAATTGAAGAAAATGAAGTAGTTGGAAACGTATATGTAAAGCAAGAGATAACTGAAAGCAGTATCGACAACATGGTTGGTAATGGACTTCACATTAAGCTAGAAGAAGTGGATATAAAAGATGAACTACTTGTTACATATGCATCAAGCGCAAGCCCGCCGGAGGAAGTTTCTGAATATGGAGCAGAAGATAAAAGTACCGTCTTGGATAATAGGATAGTTGATGGGAAAATATTTCACTCGTGTTCCATTTGTGCATATAAAACTGTATGGAAACGTAATTTGATTAACCACATCGGAACACATACAGGTGCGAAATCGTACTCATGTTCCATTTGTGCATTTAAAAGTGCATACAAACGTAATTTACTGATCCATATGACAACACATACAGGCGAAAAACCTTATTTTTGTTCTATTTGCAAATATAAAGTAGCAGAGAAACGTATTTTAGTGGCACATATGAGGATACATACAGGTGAAAAGCCATATTTATGTACATTTTGTAATTATAGGGCAGCACAAAAAGGTAATTTGGTTAGACATATGAGAATGCATACAAAAGAAAAACCGTATTCATGCTCTATCTGTGAATATAAAGCAACAGAGAAAGGCAAGCTAGTTATGCATATGAGGACACATACAGGTGAAAAACCCTATTCATGTCTTATTTGCGAATATAAATCAGTACAAAAAGGTAATTTAGTTAAACATACGAGGATACATACATGCAAAAAACCTTATTCATGTCCTATTTGAGAGTATAAAGCAGCAGCAAAATATTCTTTAACTTTCATATGAGGACACATACAAATGAAAAATCTTATTGTGTTTGTTTTGCTAATATAAAGTAACAAAGAAATCTGACTTGGTTAACCATATGAAGAAGATGCACAATACGTGTTCTACTTGCGGGTATAAAGTAACAGAGAAACATGATTTAGTTACACATATGTGGACACATACAGGTGAAAAACCTTATTCAGGAATAGTTTGTAAATATAAATCAGTACAGAATTTTAATTTAGTCAAACGTATGAGAACCCATACAGGCAAGAAAAGGTTTTCATGTTCTATGTGTGAGTATAAAGCAGCAGATAAGCATAATTTAGTTACATATATTAGAAGACGTGCAGGTGACATACATTATCCATGTTCAATATGCTATTATAAAGGAATACAAATAAGTAATTTAGTTCAACATTTGCGGATATAATTATACAGCTAAAACACCTTAATTTATTGATTTTCCAAATATTAAACAGTAAAAAATCATAATTCCTTTGAAATCAGCAGTGAAGAACATCGCAATTGTCATTAAAATACGAGAAATCTGCAGTGAAGTAATTCATTGTTTTAGGACTTTGTTGGTTGCGGGGCGACAGATAAACGTCAACTGACGTCAACATAACCTACAAAAGTTGGTTAAAATGTTATATTTTTGCGATTTCTCGATTTCAAGAAAAACTGTTAGCTTTTTACTTAAGTACCTTTAGGTCGTCGCACTTTAATTTTTTTTTAACTCAACAACTGAACATTATATAAGTGTACTTGAGGCCCGTCTACTAGCAACAGTGAAGACGTCGCGAATTCTTTAATTAAGATGTTAAAGGGAGCGCCAACAAGTTAATACTCAGGTACACTGATATATGTCAAGAAACTTGTAACTTCACTGTATATCTAAAAATAAACAATTATTGAACTGAATGCTTGTAATTAAAATGAAAGAGAGCAATATCCTTAACTAGTTTTATTATCAATCAAAACTTGAGACATCCAAAATTAGCCTATTATATGAACGGGACGGGGTAATTGTTACTCAGATGTTGTCCATTACTCAATTACTCTACTATTTGAACGGGACGGGGTACCCCTCTTAACTTAAACTACTAGTCTTTCTAATGTTTACACAGCGTTTTCATATGCAAAATATCATCAAAATCACTTATCTGTTCTTGGTTACACTTGTAGACGTTTAATGAATCAGATTAAATGTCAGCTTGACAGATCCCAATCGTCAGCTATCACATGCGGCAAGTAGTCCTCAAAACTGCTTGGTGACTTCCAGCAGACTAAATTTTCTGTCGGTTTTCACGCCTACACTTTTTTCCTGTTAAACAGGCAATAAACTTTGCAAACGTTATTCCGTGGTTTCCCAAATCGCTTCTAAGCTCGAATTTACATTCGTCGGAAAAATGATACTCGCTTCTTAAATCTCCTACCAGGACGGTTGACCAGTAACATTCCTTACTATAGCTAAACCATATGCAATGGCGAGATTATCACTAATATACCATGAAACCCCTTGCACTTTCAAATGCTGTCACACGTTTTTTTCAAAACAAAACCGTTTATCTTTTTCCTCTAGTAACGACCAATGCCAATCTGATACTAATTCTTACGAGCAATCATCACATTAATCCCACTTGATCTCTTATTCAACACTTATATACTGTAGATTACTAGTATTAATATCATATGCTTTTAGCACGTAACAAAACATAACGTACCCCTCGGTACTGAAATTTCTTTTCATACCTCATGGTTTATTTGCCTTGGCCCTACCGGCCTCGGCAACTAAATCCACGTTCGTGATAAAAAGCTAAACTTCAGTGCATTGGTATACAAATTACTATTATTTAAACCTAAAAGGACACACAGATAAAACTCATTCTTCGTGTGTTATTTGCGAGAACAGAAAATTCCATTAGTGAGCCATACTAAGATGCATACCTCAGGAAAACCGTTATTCGCGTGCATTTTCAGGATATAGGTATACTAGAGAAAAATTGTAGAATAAAAGGCTTCTCTGTGGTGTCATTTGCAGTTTATATTGCTGGCTTTGTCAAGTTATATGAAAACGTATAAATACTTTTAATAATAATAATAATAATAATAATAAATGTCTTTATTTTCTGTATATACATATAGAAAAAAATATATTAATGTAATTTTTCTTGACAGTATGGACAATGAGACCAAATAATACACAAACATGACATCATTATTATAAAAAAATATATATTTGTAAATATAAAACAAAACAAAAAAGTTAGGTAGTAAGATAGGTATATGGATGTATGATGGGGCCATATATAGTATATAACAGCAGCGAGATAACGTGAACAGCAAAATAGAATGCCTGAGAAAGAAACAGATGACCATACAAAAAAAACCTTTTAGTAGGCATCTTTAGTTGACATATGTCATAATTAAGCTTAAAAAGCTCAATTATTTTGTTTATTTCTTTCTTTCACGCCATGCTTTCTATTTTCGTGTTCATGTTATCTCTTTGCAAAATCCTATTTGTGTGTTGCATGTCAATGTAAAACGGGAACAAAATGAGGATTTATAAGTCAATTGCTCTATACAGGGTGAGTCATCATTTACGATACTTTATTTTTAAATGACAAGAATTATTTTTTAAAAATCAAAAAATCCTATATTATGTATTTTATAAGGAGCGAAAGTGAAGCTCTTTGTACCAAGTTGCTAGTTGCTAGTGTGACTGCCGAACATAGTGAGGCAAGCAAAACAGCCGAAGCATAAAAAGCCACTTTAGCTAGGCATAAAATATATTTTTTCTTGAAACGTAAAGAACTAAAATGTAGTTTCTCAAGAATTATTAAAAAGTAAATTAATCTATCTTGCTTTGTAATATTGGAAGCATTACTATGGCTACACTGTAATCGAGGATGATAGAACAATCCAAAAATTGGAAAAACCTCTGAAAAGCATACAATTAAACTGAATGCTAAAACAATAGGAATTTAAGTTACAAGACTTGCGAATTCACTTTATTATGACATTAGTATCTACTAGTTGACTTATACAAACAATAACAAAAAATTGTTTCCATAGTAACGAAGGCATCAGGGACCGGCTAAAGATTTTACCTATCCCTGATTCCACTTTTCCGTTCTTGGTCGGCAAAACGTTACTTTCTGGCGAAAATTTTTTCCAGAAACTGCATATTTTCTGGTCGGTCGTAAAAAATGCTTTTACAGCTTTAATATGTCAGATTCGGAAAATGACGCCGTCTGAAATTATGGCAGCTGCAGAGTCTATAATACGGTTTTTTTTAAATTTATCAAATGGTGTGAAGAAAAAAATGTTAATTATTCTGAATGCTACTAGCATACTTTTCGGACTTGGCGACTAAAAAGAAGGTGAAATGTCTACAATATGGTTTACCTACCTGTTTAAACCGCCATGGTGGTCGGAAATACATACAATAGTGTAGCCGTAGGGTATATAGAAGAATCCCTCTTCAACAAAAAAAAACAGCTATGAAGATTTTTGCTCCTGCGTTGGAGCTCAGCAGTAAGAATCTAGAAGCTTGCCCAAGTGAGGAAATTATGGACACGAGCAATAGTGAGTCCGCAATAACAACGGTATGTTCTTATTTAAGAGCAGTATCTACTTCAAATGGATATAATTTCAAAATGCTTCGTTCTCTCATCGTACTTTCTACTTGAATTTTAATAAATAAGGTTTTGACAAAATGAATATAAAACTTGATCCTGACTTAACCACCAGGGGCATGTAAAGTACTTTATCTGCTACTACGAACGTTCACTAATGTATTACGTCAAAAAAAAACGGTCTTCAACCTTGCCAACTAAGTTTCATGTCATGTTTTTCTGACTTTGAAGAAAGAATTGAGTGACAGTATTTCTGAAAACATTTTCGTGGGAAGTGTTTTCGTTCTTTTGTTTTTTAAACACAAAGGTACCATATTGATTATTTTTTAAATGTATAATATTATTTTTTATATGGTTTGAAAAGAATTTGTTTTCACTTTTCAAAAAACTAAAAGTTCTCTAGCCTTAAACAACAAAAGTTTTGAGAAAATTGTAAAGAGCTTCTAAGAACAGTTCTTTTTTGTCTACATTTGTCATAATTGCTTTGGATACAAATGCAAGGAAAACAAATGCATGTTATGTCACAATTTTGATCATATTTGACAGTGTGTGTGTGTGTTTGTAGTAATTTTATTGAATAAAAATTAAAAATATGTCACGTATTTTTGTATGAAAAAATTGAGATGTTATTGATATTCGGTTAGTGTCGCTAGTTAGAAGCGGCTCGGTGTTATTCAGAAAGCTGAACAGCAAATTGCAGAATTTTCGTTTTAATTTATCCTTTTCGTTGACAAATGGACTTTAAAAAATTCAGGACACATAAATAATAAATAAACACAACTTACATTATTGGTCTGTAAATGTGGGGTGTGGTATTATCGACAATGTGTCGATTTGACTCTATTTTTTCGATCCCAACTTCACCGGAGAAGTCTATTAACGTTTTTTAGACAAGGAATTATCGGCATTATTAGAAATAATTCCGTTAGACGTGTGGCCAATATATGGTTTAAACATGATGAGCACCTCCCCATTACAATCAATTTGCAAGAAACGTGTTAAACAAACAATGTGTGAGTAACAAACGACTTCCGGGATTGGACCGTGTCATGATTGAGATCGAAGAACTCAACGTTTCGCCCACTTTCGTAAGGGGCTTCATCAGTCGAGTTTCGCCTCTGACGTGGTTCACACGTTGAGTTACCGTGCTCTTTTGCTTTTTTTTTCTTCCTGATGAAGCCCCTTACGAAAGTGGGCGAAACGTTGAGTTCTTCGATCTCAATCATGACACGGTCCAATCCCGGAAGTCGTTTGTTACTTAATGACAATGGCCGTGAAAGCCTCAAAAATCAAACAATGTGTGAATTGTTGGATTGGACGCAATGCACCAGTTTTGTGTTTCCCAAGTATCCTTGATGGATTATTTTGTTTGGGGTGTAGTACAATAACTTAAATTGTTTACCAAATGGCAAACACGCGAAGCATTCCAAACAATAATGGAAACAAGACCCGCATTGTAGAAAATTGTTTTAAAAGCATATTAATAGGGGTAAGGACACCTAAAGTAAATTAACTGAAGGCGTGTTTAATAAAAAATATTCTTTAGCAATCTTCTCAAAAATTTTGTCATGAAAGGTTATAAAATTTAAAAAGTCAACATGGCGTTGTAATTCTTAAAAAACAAAATAGAACCAAAATGTTACATGAAAATGTATTGAGAAATACCGTCTCAAATAATTTGATTTGAAAAGATTTAGATAATTCTTTCCATTAAAACAATAAATGAGGGTATTGTAAGTAATGCCTCATCTTGTATAAGTTACATACAATTTCATTCTAAAAAGTATTAGTTTTTGTAAAAATTATTGGAAATGGTTAAAAGATAACATTGGAAAGGTATGAGTTACGCAGTTTTCTTAAAATAAATTTTTTGTTACAATTTCCGAGAATCTCAAACGCTTACAGTAAGATTAAAACAATTTCTTAGCATAAAACTATTATTTCCTACTCATAGCTTATGCAACATGTGTGTGATAAGTTCTACATTTTCTGCTGTACTTTCTTGTACCTATTTTAAAGTATTTGTATTTCTTTTTTGTAACTTCCTTTTGTTTGTAAATGGTTATTTAAAATTAAACATTGTTAATAAAATGATAATGCATATTTACAAATTATTTGTTGTACAGTTCCCCGAATTAAGTCAGTAGGTATGGAAAGTTCACTATCTTAAGGTAAGCAGTCCTGGATACAAATACAGGGTCAGTGAGTGAGCCAGCTTGTAACTGGGTATAAGATTAAGAGAATTACCGACTATGATATACCGGGTGACAATGAGACCAGGGCCATACTTATATTTTCTTTATGAATCGATTTAGATAAAATTTTGTATAAATGTACTAGAGATAATTTTTGATTGACTGATATAGTTAAAATGGCCGACTTTCGGTTTCACCGGAAATGATAACTATGATTTTTGAAATGGAACACCATGTATATTTTATGTTTTTAGGACCCTACAAGTCAAATTACATATACTAGACTGGCAAAATTTTCATTTTTTCAAACGGAAACATCTTTAATTTTTTATATTTTACGATAGAAGGCTGTGACTTCAAGAAATATGTTCTAATTGACTAGCAACTAATAATAACAGCTATTTTATCAATAAAGTCAATAGCAAACCCTTAATAAAACAAAATTTGCTAAACACGTTTTTTAAGAAAAAGTAACTATTTTTAATGGCACCTATTAAGGGACATCTTGCCATTAAACAGCAAATTTAATTACCATTTTAGCGATATACATCATGCACTACTTTATCTTTATCTAAAATTAAAGAATAATTCATTTTCTTATTATTTCTGTGTAATACCTAAGCAAATTCGGCAACATTGTTGTATGTAATTTGAGTCGTAGATTCCAAGAAACATAAAATATTTAGGGCGATCTATAAAAAAAATCAAAGTTAGTGTTATTTCCTAAAACCGGAAGTCGGCCATTTTGATTATACTTTTATATCAATCCAAAATTATGTCTAGTACCCTTGTATCAAATTTCATCCAAATTTATTCATAATTAACAGAGATAGAGGTCTCATTGTTACGCGGTATACGGACTCACCATGTATATGAAATATCAATAACGATTATAAAATGTGTAAAGATAGTAATATCTACTTCTGCAATACGCTTATGATGTGATCTGAATGACCAAAATTTGCAAATGCAATTGAGGCAGACAATAAATTAAAGTGTTTCATTACAAATACCGATTACATCACCAGTCAAATACACCAATAAATTGATTGTTCCTTCTGAACCGTGGTATGCAGTGGCGAATCCAGGATTTTGGTTTAGGAGGGGCTGAGTCCCCCCACCCCCGGGCAGTACAGATTCCCGCCTGGTAACATTACCATATAATATTCAGGTTTTTTAATATGTAAGGGAAATATATATAACATCTATTTCGTGTGAGCACTTGGAAGCCAACATTCGACGCGTTATTGCCGAAATACAGCCTGATTTACTGCGAAGAGTGTGTGAAAATTTGACCTCCAGATTACGCCTTGTACGCGCCATCTGCGGCGGTCACATGTCCGAAATCATATTCAAACAATAATGCCAAAAAACTATCTGTCAAATAAAGCCAATTTCATGGATATTACAAACATTTTTCTGTGTTTTATTTCAATTTAAAGTTCTCCGCCTCTAAAAAAACACCTTTTACATGGCAGCCAAACCGTTCAACCTGTCTTCCGTCATTGTCGTACGAAGGTACGATTTTATTAGTTTAAGCGAACTGAAGCTGAGCTCCACACTGCAAGTGGATATTAGTAATGTAGCGAGAATTTGTAAAAGAATTTTTATACTTGGCAAAAACTCATTTGTCTCTTGATGTGCCTCTGCTGCTGTTTGGAGGAGATATTTCCTGGCTCTCAAAAGCTCCTTCCAAAGAGTTATTTCTCCCGATAACGAGAGAGGATGAGGCTATTCGCTGCTGTAAACATGTGCAGCGTCACGTAAACACCTTATAGAAATTTAAAAGTATAAGTGATGAAAATTGTACTGTAGGTAGTATAGTACTAAGAAAGTAGGATAATATCAAGTTTAATTTGAGATTTGTCAGGGGTGGACCCATATTCTTTCGGGAAGGGAGGGGGGGGGGGGGGAATTTGAGCCCCTTAGTCCCCCTCTCCACCTTGGATCCGCTACTGGTGGTATGAATAGTACCTAGCGAGACGGAAAATGAACAATTAACTGAAAATATTACAAATACAGAACTTTCGAGTGAAATGGTATTTGTATTAATATTGCCAGCACAAATGTAGAAAGTATGTATGTATGTATTATCTGTAACCTCAATTACCTTGCGGTGTCGAGGCTGGTGCTTACCTTTACAAAATTTTCGAAAATGCCAAATAGGAATGTGAGGAAAATAAAATCGACTCTCTTGGAAAATATGGCTAGGAAAACCCCGGCCACTTTTCTTGCAGCGGTCAAAGATGAAGCTTTAGTAAAAAAAAATTAAATTAAAATACTGGCAACAACGCAGAATCCAAGTGGACTACTGAAATTAGTTCATGTGTAGCAATAATTATAATTATGCTAATACGAGCTGGTGGTGGTAGATTCGCATAAGTTTGAAGCACTATTTGTAACGTAGTTCTGGTAGAATGGCCCATTTGCGCTGTCCAATGATGTTGCACTATTTGTAACGCAGTTCTGGTAGAATGGTTTATTTGCGCTTGATAGAACCAATTCACAATAGCAACACGTTGTTGGACATTTGTATTCATATCTGCTTTACCGTCAGTTTGACAGCAGAATTTATTTTTGAAATTGGCAGCGGAAAGCTGCATAGCTAATTTTAATTTAAATACCTAAACATCGTAATAAACAGCGACAGCTGGTGTTAATAGTTAGAAAAGTGGCCGAGATTTTTCTAGCCGATCTGTATAAGACGAGATAGAAAAGAGTACCAGAAAATGAGACTTGATATCGAAATAAAAAAACTAGGGCAACTTAAAAAAATAAATCAGCTGATTGAAGACACAAATGAAATTTTAAGACAAATGTCTAATCAATGTGTATGTAAATGTTCACACTTACAAAATTCCAGTACAATTTAATATTTGGTTTTTACTCATTAACTCGTTTGTTTTTATTATTTTGTGATAGTAGTAGATCACTGTGATACTATCAAGTAGACTATTTTATTTTGTTTGTTTGTTTTCATGTAAAATAATGTTCCTTGTGTTTCAAATAAAATACCTTAGTTGATACATAGCTGTTTATTACTTTCAAATATAAATTCTGTAATATAAAAAAGTGCAATGCAAAATACATTTTTAAGCGTTTGGCTTAGACCGGGTAGTGTTTGCAGATAAACACGCAGCATTCTCTGGCTTAATGTGCCTTACACCTTTTGAACTCGAGCAAGTATCAGTGTAATTGCCATGCTCTTTGGTGGCTCGTGTTGTTTGAGTACGTTGATAACAAGGATACTTAGCAGATTTTGCGTTGTTGCTGATGGCACACTCATACTGACTAATGTTTCGCAAGACATTATAGCTTACAGCATCAGAGTGAAAGTCGCTCTAAGAACTGAAGGTCGATGTGGAGCTATTTATAGTTCTCGATGTCAACCATTTGGAGCGACATAACTGATTAGTCGTTCAAGTGCAGTGCAGTTTGAATCCGTGAGGCGTGGCCGTCTGACACACAGTGGTTGTAATGCTTTAGATCGGGTATCACAGGAGTCCACGTTTTACTGAGCTTAAAACCATTTTCCTGTTTATAGTATATATGCTTTAAAGTTATCTAAAAACAGTATTAAGATAATCATCAAAGATACTGGCAGTATGAATACTTTTATTTTTATTCTATAAGTAAATATAAGACAACATTGTCACATTTAGTTAGACATGGTATATATGAGGACAAATACATGGGAAAAAGTTTGAAGAAACATGCAAGTGCCACATCCTATTCGCTTGTATTTGAATTTAAACCAGCACAAAAACATGATTTGGTCAGGCAGATGTATAAGGAAATTCCATGTAAAACAATAAGGCAGTAGATACGTAAAATTTTTTAAATCATTTGCATTATATCATCCAAAATCATTCAAAAAGAGATATACAGGGTGAGTCAATATTCACTCCCCAGCCCTCGGATATTTGTTCTACAATTTAAAATAAAACAAAAATAAAGAATAATAAAATTCCGAAAGCGCAACCGTTTTCAAGTAAAATTGAAATAAACACATTTTCTAAAAAAACAATAGAAAACTTAAAATATAAAGAAAATAAAACTATCTGGATCGAGATAAACATCAGCAAAACATCTAATTTCTTAAGAAACCCTCAAAAATGTTACCATTTTCGTTAATACACGTACGTAACCTATGATTAAAAGTCCTGCCAACAGAATTGAAGTTATCATTTATTTCTGGTATTGCTTCGTGAATCCGGGCAATAAAGTCATCCACTCCGGCAGGCACAGTAAAATAAACCTTTTCTTTTATAATCTCCACAGCCAAAAATCTATAGGAGTTAAGTCGGGAGACCGGGGTGGCCACGCTATTGGTCCACCTCGCCCAATCCATTTATTAGGAAAACGGCGATTCAAAATTTCTTGCGCTTGTAATGTAGCAGCAATCAGGAATAAAATCGGTAAGAGAATGCAACCTTGTAGCACTCCACATTCAATATTTATTGGTTCTGACTACCCCCCCCCCCCCCGACTGTGTATGATTGTTGCGCTGAAGTCTTGGTATAATAGTTTTATTTTTCCAGATAATATTTTTTGGGATTCCATACTATGAGTATTTTCCATAACATTGATCTATTTACTTTATCGAACGCTTTCTCAAAATCCGCAAAACCAAAGTACATTTCTTTCTTCCATTCCAAGCCTCCTTCTATTATTCTTCTTAGGGCACAGGCCTGTGCAGGAACGCCGTTTTCTAAATCCCGCTTGGTTAGGCATCAGAATGTCATCTACCTTATTTTTACTTTCTTTTACGATAAAGGAAGTATTGGATTCACCCCAAAAATTCGAAATTGAGTTTTCAACAGATCTTCACGTTTTAGCGTCCCCTGAACCCAAAAAACATGTTTTTGTTCATTGGTCTGTCTGTCTGTATGTGTATCTGTCTGTGTGTGTGTCTGCCTGTGAACAGAATATCTCAAAAAAGAAAAGGGTTATGGCGTTGAAACTTCATATATAAGTTTTGTGTACTATGTAGATGAAACAGCAAGCGTTTGAAGAAAATCGCATAACCGGAACTAGGTGTTTACTCTTGTGATTTTTCAGTTTTTTTCGATTTTTTCAAAAACGGCTCTAACAATTTTTTTCAAACTTTACCATTTTAATGTGCATTGATGTGAGATAGGTGATTTTCAAGTTGGATACTTCTAAAATGGATTTCTTTTGTCTTTTTTTCTATTTCTTTTATTAATTCCTATTTTAAATAGAACACCATGTATATTATTAAATTTTAGAATTCAGCTTAAAGTTTTAGAGAAAATTTGTCTCGTCAACTAATGTTCTATTTTGTACCGTTTTTGTAGAATTTGAAATTTGAAAATTTTTGACAAATGCTTAAAAATTAAAAATCTAATTTTTGGCTAATTATATGATCACTGTAAAAAAAAGTTGTGTGCGTGCATCACACCAGATTTTTTATCTTTTCCAGTACTATTCTTGTTAAAATTTTGCTAGTATCACTCAATAATGTTATTGCTCTCCAGTTTCTGCATTGGGTTTTAGCTCCTGATTTTGGTATTGTGATAATCCGCCCTTTCGTCAAATCTCCTAGTAACACTTCTTGCCCTCAAATCTTTCCAAATAAGTGGTAGATAATCTCCGCATTTTCTCTAATTCCAGCTTTCATTATGTCTCCTGGGGTATTGTCAATGCTAGCAGCTTGCCATTTTTTATTTTGTTAGTGGCCTCTCTTCTCTTGTCGGTCTCTTTATATTTATTTCCAGTTCTTCATATTCTTCTCCCTCATTTGCTCCCTCTTCCTAAATTAGGTTGTCTTTGTATATTTCTTCGAAATACTCCCTCCACCTATCCAGTATCTCTCTTTACCTCTTCAGTTTATTTCCATTTTTATTTCTTATTTGTGTTGTTCGACCTTTTTTCCGTCCTCTTAGTTTATTAGTTAATGTATACAGTGTATTCAGGTTGTTTTGCTTTACTGCTTTTTCTGCTTCATTTGCTATTTCCTCATACTGTATTCTTCTGTCTCTCCGCGCACTTCTTTTTACTTGTTTATTTTTTTCTTTATAAATTCTCTCTAATACTTCCTTATTATTGTGTTTGCTCTCTTAGCAATTTTAGTTTGATCTTCATTCTTTCCTCTATTTTATCCCACATTTCCTTGGACGTCCACCCTTTAATCGGGTTCTTTTTTATACCTATTATCTCTTTTGCTGCCCTTTCAGAATTTGTTCATATTTACTCCATAGTTGCTCAATATTCAGCCTATTCATATCAAGTTCGCCATATTTTGTCTCCAATTGTCGCTGACACTCGTTCTGCATATTTATTTTATTTTTTAGCCATTGTGTATTGTACTTGGTTCTTGTTTGCTTTTTTATATTTTGAGCTTTCAGCCTTGTTTTAACCTTCGCTCGTACCAACATGTGATCTGATCCTGTGCCGGCACCCCTCATCGCTCTAACGTCCAGGAGGCGGTTTTTATGTCTCCTATCTATAGTTACAGGATCTATTTGGTTTTTCGTTATTCCATTGGGCGCTCTGCAATTTACCTTATGGGCTAGTTTGTGTGGGAATAGACTTCCTCCTATTAGTAAGTTATCCAAGGCGCAGAAATCTAAAAACATGTCTCCATTCTCATTTCTTTCGCCAATTCCTTCTTTTCCCATTACACTTTGACTACCTTCATTGTTACTCCAAATCTTGGCATTTAGATCTCCCATTATAATTTTTATGTCTTTCTTATATTTACGTTGTAGTTCGTCATATACCTTTTGCTGGTGCTCGTATAAATTTTCTTTGTTTTCTAGTTCGTCATTGTTCGTTGGTGCATAGACATTAATTAACGTTATATTAAAGAATCTCGCCTTCATTCTTGCTGTAATAATACGTTCTGAGACAGGGTCCCATTCTAATAGGGTTTTTTCCCTTCTTTATCTAACATTAGGGCTACTCCGTATTCATGTTTTGATTGTTCTTCTATGTTTCCGGAATATATAATTGTTGTTCCACATGGTAATCTCATTTTCTCCAGATCCTAGCCACCTCGTTTCACTTAGTCCACGAATTGTAATTTTATATCTTTCCATTTCTTTTGCTATTTGGCTCGCTTTACCCGCTTCGTACATTGTTCGAACATTCCAACATCCTAAGTATATTACCTTGCGTGTATCTAATTTGCTCTTTATTTCATCTTGGTTCTGTTTGAATTGCCTTATTTCGTCACTGTCGTCAACTGTTTTTTTTTTGGCGCATTGTCAGTATTTCGGTTTGTTTTTGGTTTCTGGTCTGTGTTACTGCATGGGGATCTCTGACTCATACTCCTGCCTTTTTTCGTTTCGTTATTCTCCCCTTCTCTTGTTTCGGCAGTATCTTGTTTTAATAAATTGGTCTAGTTGTTTTACGGTGTAACTTTTACTATTTACTATGGATTACTGCACTGCCGATTTCTCGTATTTTAATGACGATTTCGATGTTCTTCACTGCCGATTAAAAAAAAATTTTTTTTCGAATATGAAAAAATGTCGAATTTGATTTTGGCTAGATTTTGTAATGGCATTGGAAAAAAATAGCACGCTAAATTAGATATAAAATAGATTTTTCCATGTTCGTGTAAAATTAATCTACTCGCTTTACATCGTTCGCTCGTAAATTAAATATTGAAAAACTCTCACTTTTCTTAACTTGTAGAACACTACTATTAAATACGCCTAACATGAAACTAAATTACGAAAATATGTAACTTGCCTAAGTATACAGGGTGCAGCATTAAATTTTTCAATTGTTTGAGAGCAAAACTCTATTTAGATTTTGTAAAGAACACTACATGGTGATCCAATTGGCGCAACTTGAGCATTTTTTGTGGGCTCACTTCAAAAATGATTTTTTACCCCTTTATGCGAAAGTGGCATTTTCTATCGCCTGTTAGGATTTTCTCGAAAATATAAGTTTGGTTCCCTGGTCGGTTTCCAATGGCAGTGGGAGGGAATATAATACATTGACTCCCGTTGCCATTAGAGACGGGACTCAATGTGATTAATAATAAATCAACTAGCCTCCTTATTTTCATATTTAAATATTTTTGGATGCAGCTGAATACAAGAGATAGTCTCATCATAAAATGTAAAAGTGTCAAATGTATAATTCTGGACTAAAATTTAATTTTCTCCCTTGCATGATTACGATTACAATTGATTAAGTACTGTTCTCATTAACGCTAGAGATTTGAACTACATCTGCCAGAAGAAATAATATCTTTTCCTCCCTAGTAATACAAATAGCTATACAAAATGTGTTGGGTAACTTTTGAAATTTTAAAACAAAATATCAATTTGGTGTTGATCAGGAACTGTTGAGAGTTGACAGGTGACTGATAAACTTAGTTGAAAACAGCTGATTGAAATAAGAATTCGTACATCAGATACAGAAACAAAAGACATTTGCTCAAGCACGTAACAATAAAGTCATTTTTCCATTCAAAAGACCTTTATACCGTGTTCAAAAAGAAAAAAACATAAAGGTTGGCCAATGAAAATAAAACTAATGTCGATAGCAAGCTTTAGAGACAGCAATTCAATCGCGATATCAGCGTATAATATAAACTTATAACAGCAACAACAATGATAATAGTCAATGAATTCTAAAGGTAGCTGTTGACATTACTTATATATTCCATGGCCAACCCTTATGTATTTTTTTAACACACCGTATAAGAAACGGAGTAAAATACGTATTTCATAAAATTACTGTCAATTCTCGACAAATATATTGCTCAGATTAATTTCATATTTTTACTTCAAATTCCAAAATCTTATACTAACCTTAATAATACCTATTAATTTTATCAAAATGATTAATCATATCTATTGATTTTCAGTTTAGGGCAATAAAATATCTAAAATTACATAAATTGGGTCACTATGCACTGTTCATAAAAAAAAACTAAATGGAATTTTGTGTAAAATCATTAATAAGCCAATATTTCGATGCCTCGTAATTAGCATGGGGGTTTTGTATGTTTCGTCCGTCAACGCAGCACCCTGTATAACGTAAAGAAGTAATGTTGGATGAGGTGAGCGGAATTATAAAAAAGTCACGATTTTTATAAGATACTATTCCAGATTTTTAATAATAATTGAAGGTAACATGGTATAGCAGTTCGTATACAATTTTTCATAGCTTCAAAATTATACATTAGTTGCCAGTATACAAAACAGCATATGAGCATTACCAAACAAGAAAGCGACAAAAAATGGATAATATACAAAATGTACAATGCAAGAATGTGGTAAACTTATGCAGCGTTTTTAAATTGTATTATTACCACACCTCATACTGAATTTTTGAGTTAACCAGGCATGGAATTTTGCAAGTAGATATATTTTATTTATGTGTTTTACGTTATTTAAATGTTGTTATCGGATATTGGCCGTTTAGTTCAATTCCTCACTCAAAAACGTAATTTTCTGGATTTAACTCCTGTTACACTTGCACGGAAGTATAACCCTATGCTAGTACATCGCTTAAAACCAGCAAATTTAAATGAATAAATAATCATTATAAACTAATATCGTCTAATGAAGCTATTTTAAATTATATTTTTACCGTAGGTATTGTAATCTGTAATGTAATTACCGCAAATATAGTTTTAGCGTCTTACACAATAAATATTAGCTTCACTATTACAACGTACTTATCACATCTACATACACGCACCAATGCACTGTTTGCTCGTGCACGCGTCGTACAAAATGCGAATATTGCACAAAAGCGACTTGCTCAATATGTGACTCAATCAGACCTTACCGTATTTTTTGCGTTCTGGAGATTTAGCAACCAATCAAGGTCAGTAATTCGGTAATTGAATTACCCTAAAGTAATTCAAATACCGCGAGTAATTTCAATTACCACAGGTATTTCAAATACATCTAAAGTAATTTAAATACTTTACAGTGATTTCATTACACAAAAGTAATTGAATGTAGTAATTAATTACTTTCAAAAAGTAATTGTCAAGTACTTTTTAAGAAAAATGGCAATTTCCAATTACAATTACCGCATTTTGAAAAGTAATTCAATTCAAAAGGAATTTAATTGGTAATTTAATTACAAAGTAATTAGTTACTGCCCAGCTCTGCCGACGATATTGAAATTTTCGCACATGATGAAATCCAATTGAAATAAATGCTTCGTTACGTTATTTATCCTTTCTCTCGAGGAGGCTGGCAAATCTGTCTCTATTTCCTTTATGGGAATCTTTTTTTTGCATTGTGTAACTTAGCACTATCTTTACCAGCGTGTCTGAAGTTTCCGGAGGTGAGTTAACAAGTAAAACTGGATGAAACGCTGTTTTCAATTATAGATTCAGCTGTACTCTTCCAAGTTTCTGAAAATGTATTTGGAATGTTGCCCCAAGTTTTCAGGATCTTTTATACACCAATCAATATACTCCCTTCACAAGTCGATGACGTCATTATAGTTTCTAGTTGCTTACACAACCTACTCAGAGACCACTACCTCGAAACTCATGGGAAAGCAAATTATGACTTTGACACAGCTCAAGAGCTCCCAGTTAAAAATCTGATTGGCTTGGCAGGGACTGGTGGATTTGCAAATCAATAAGGGTTTTCAGTGAGAAATCCATTTACATACAATTTTTCTAGAGAAGGCAGTGTGGGGTGGCAGAGCGGTCATGTGAACCGAAGAGACAATAATTAATTAACTAAATTACTTTAGTGACTGTATTAAAATAAAGTACGGATTCTGTATTTGATTGTTTTTCACTTTTGCCCCTGATCTTTCCACATATTCTGCAATCTCTTTCCAAATATTGTCCTTCACTCGCGTATCACGGTAGAGTGCACGTTGCATGTCATATAATGCTGCATGTATTCTCACCGACTTTGTGAGCTTTTCGTCCTTTGCAGCGGAAAAATGCAGCTTTGCATTCTGCGAAGACATTTTTCACAAAATGGACACGTGCACAATTCACAAAAGAACGCTAGCGACTGCCATTATGACTCCTCCAGGAGCAGATGACTGCATTCGTGCAACGGTCAATGCTAGCGATCATCAAGGGGAGGAAAATGATAACAAACTCGGAAGGGGAGCCCTCCGCGATGATCGCTAGGAAAACGTACCTTTATATTAGAAAGAATTCGATTATACTCTAGTCTAGTATAGTAACTTTTGATAAAGTTGAAAGGAGAGCTTGTTTAAAACGGGATACTAAGGAAGGTAATAGATATTATGTTTATCAAGTAGTTGATTTCCCCTGTACCAATATTGTATGAAATTAGTAGTTAATCTTTTTTACCATAAAAGATACACAACAGTATGATGCTGATGCAAAATCAAATATAAATGATACAACTTTACGAGAACTAAAATGTGAAAATTTATTTCTGTACTTACTTGAGTGAAACTGTAAAATAACAAATAACTTATAAATATGCACTACAGTACTATATATTTACACCAAACATTAAGATTTTATTGTCTACAAAATATTACATAATTTACAATTAAAGGGAAGTTTAATTTTAAATTAATTATTACAAATTAGATCTAGAGGGATATACATGCACCACAAAATGTATGCCTTAGTAGGTCCTTGCTTGTTATAAGAGAGATATAATGATTTTACGTTAAAGCCGGTCGCAAATGCATCATGAATATTCGCATGTATGATTATCTAGAAGTATTGTGTAATTCTTAATCCTGAGCTCCCACACTACTTATGTATACTTGTAACACTACATTTAAGTATGACTGTACAATCGCTGGTTACATTACTACAGTAAAAGAAAAATATGAGAACAGATGAGCTTGCCTTTGCTTGACTTGCATCAATTTAATAAACACTGGTGAGAGTGAGAACACAGTGAGTGCTTGTAAGTGTGAGCACGACAAATCAGTAATCAGGCCTATGCTATCATAAGTGTCCTTATTTGTGAATATTCACGATGTGTCTGAGACCTATTTTTAAAACATCATTGTTCAATTTTCTCACTGCTGATCAATTCTTATATTATTTCATAACTCATTCC
Organism: Agriotes lineatus; assembly: GCA_940337035.1. Taxonomy (NCBI): domain Eukaryota; kingdom Metazoa; phylum Arthropoda; class Insecta; order Coleoptera; family Elateridae; genus Agriotes; species Agriotes lineatus. The sequence goes on from CALNHX010000548.1 coordinate 300,148, forward strand.
AAAGTTATATTTTCTATTTTAACTTAATTTCAGTGCCTTTCATTCTAACACGTTTTACAAAATCCAAAACCTGTAGGTTCGACCTTAATATCCCTTTTTCGAATGATTTTCTGATATAAAACAATAACTTCAACTCTTTTACGTATCTACTGCCTTATTGATTTACATAGGATTTTACTTATAGTTCCTAACCTGACCAATTCAAGTTTTTGTGCTGGTTTAAATTCACATACGACAAGCGAATAAGATTTACCTCTTGCAGGCTTTCTCATACGCTTTCCCCTGTATATGTCATGATATGTACTATATCTCACTAAATTTCTCTATGGTGTTTTATATTTATTGATACTCCCAGTTTCTTCTATGGCTATCTAAGTATTGTTTTTAGTAGGTAACTTTAAAGCAGTCAAGCTTTTGGTAATCGACACCAGAGCTTCACAATCTGTGTTTCTCCAGTATGTCTCTGTACGTTTAACTAATGTAGGTTTTGTTGCTGCTTTGTAGACACAAATAGAAGAGGATTACCGTTTATCTCCTACATGCATTTTCACATGTTGAACTAAACAACCTTTTTGTGCTGCTTTATACTCGCAAATAGAACATGAATAAGGTTTTCCCCTCTATGTGTTTTCAAATGTCTAACTAAATTACTTCTTTGTGCTGTTTTATATTCACAAATAGAACACGAATAAGGTTTTACACCTGTATGCGTGTTCATATGTTTAACAAAATTATTCCTTTGTGCTGTTTTATATTTGCAAATACCTGGTACATGAGTAGGGTCTTTCTCTTGTATGCGTTTTCATATGTATAACTAAATTAGCTTTATGTGCAGCTTTATATTTGCAAATAGAACATGAATAAGGTTTTTCTTCTGTATGCGTTTTCATGTGGGACACTAAATAACCTGTATGTGCTGCTTTGTAGTCACAAATATAACATGCATAAGGTTTTTTTCCTGTATGCGTTGTCATATGTATAACTAAACTAGCTTTTCGTGTAGTTTTATATTTGGAAATAGAACATGAATAAAGTTTTTCACCAGTATGTGTTTTCATATGTCAAACTAAAGAACCTTTCCTTGCTGCTTTATACTTGCAAATAGAACATGAATAAGGTCTTTCTCCTGTATGCGTTTTCAGCCGACGCCGCAAGGCATAAGGCATCAGCTAAAGAAGAAGATGAGCAGTATGTGTTTTCATATGTCGAACTAAAGAACCTTTTTGAGCTGCTTTATACTTGCAAATAGAACATGAATATGGTTTCTCACCAGTATGCGTTTTCATATGTCGAACTAAAGAACCTTTCCTTGCTGCTTTATACTTGCAAATAGAACATGAATAAGGTTTTTCTCCTGTATGTGTTTTCATATGTTGAATTAAAGAACCTTTCCTTGCTGCTTTATACTTGCAAATAGAACATGAATAAGGTTTTTCTCCTGTATGCGTTTTCATATGTATAACTAAATTAGCATTATTTGCAGTTTTATATTTGCAAATAGAACAAGAATAAGGTTGTTCTCCTGTATGCGTTTTCATATGTTTAACTAAAGAACCTTTTTCTGCTGCTTTATACTTGCAGATAGCACACGAATAAGGTCTTTCTCCTGTATGTGTTTTCATATGTTGAATTAAAGAACCTTTGCGTGCTGTTTTATACTTGCAAAGAGAACATGAATAAGGTCTTTCTCCTGTATGCGTTTTCATATGTATAATTAAATTAGCTTTATGTGCAGCTTTATATTTGCAATTAGAACATGAATAAGGTTTTTCTCCTGTATGCGTTTTCATATGTTGAATTAAATTAGTTTTATGTGCCGTTTTATACTTGCAAATAGCACATGAATAAGGTCTTTCTCTTGTATGTGTTTTCATATGTTGAATTAAAGAACCTTTGCGTGCTGTTTTATACTTGCAAAGAGAACATGAATAAGGTCTTTCTCCTGTATGCGTTTTCATATGTATAACTAAATTAGCTGTATGTGCAGCTTTATATTTGCAATTAGAACATGAATAAGGTTTTTCTCCTGTATGCGTTTTCATATGTTGAACTAAACTAGTTTTATGTGCTGTTTTATACTTGCAAATAGCACATGAATAAGGTCTTTCTCCTGTATGCGTTTTCATATGTATGACTAAATTACTTTTATATGCTGCTTTATACCCACAAATAGCACATGAGTAAGGTTTTCTTCCTGTATGCCTCTTTATACGGTTCAATAAATCAGCTAGAAAATAAATAAGATTTTTCACTAGTACAGATCCCTAGATGGTTAAATAACTTACATTTCCCTGCAGTTTTATCTTCATAAATGGTAATTGTATGAAATTGTTCCGTATGTGTCTTCATATGTTCCAAGAAATTACTCTCATCTTTTGCTTCATATTCACAAACCCTGCAAAGGCCTTGTTCTTCAAAGAAACTTCCACTAGCTGCATACGAATCAAGCAATTCATCCTTTATCTCAACTTCCTCCTGTTTAATATCCAATTCGTGATAAGTCATGTTGTCGATAGTATCTTGAACGATCTGTTGCTGAACATGTAACTTTGCGACTACTTCACTTTCATTTTTTGTTAGTGGTTCATGTCAAATGCTGGCTACTGCATTATGCAAATTATATTCAACTGATTCATGTTCCACGTCCATTATTATGAGAAATTCGGGTCTAATACATGCAATATCTGAAAATACAACGTAAGTACAATGAAGTTGGTTAGGGGAAGTTGGTCATGCTTATTTAAAAAATATTATACCAAGCTGCCTATTCGGAGTCTTACATGGATAAACACGAAATTTTATAAAGTAACTCGTTTAGAGGATGAGTTAGCAGCAAAGACAACATTGAATTACTACAAAACCACCACCGCCGCCATTACAATCTGGCAATATCGTTCAAATCCAATCAAGAATGAAATTCAAAAGAACTACTGTTATCGTTAAAACATATGAAGATGTTCTTGAGTGTGTTTTATATAAAACATTTTTACACATATATCTGACTGCTGGTCCAAACAAAAACACTAAAACTAGTCGTTTTGCAGTCAGATTGTCACTAAGCAAGAAGTTTTCTCAAAATACCTAACCATCAAATACGAAACACTTTTAGTCACGGCCAAAAAACCGGGACATTTTTTTTAATCTAATTTTCAAAGTGCGAAAACAATTGCTGACACTTGACAATTCTAAGTATTAAATGTCATCAAAAGTCATTATTTAGATCTAAATAATGACTTTTGATTACATTTATTAATTAGAATTGTCAGTGTCAGCAACTGTATTGGCATTTTGAAAGTTAGCTCATAAAAACTGTCCGTTTTTTTTTGCCGCGACTGTATATTATTACCATAAGTAAGTGCACAAGTACAAAATTTCAACGTTAATTTGTAACACCTCCAACACTTGAAGGTTAAAACATACTCATTTCTAGAGGAAATAGTATGTAGGCCACCAGGGCAGAACTGGGTGTTTGATTGGAGCTGTTGGAATTGCTGGGGAATATTTCTTAATTGTAATCCAGTATCAATGTGGTTTGGATGGGGATGCAGTTCACTCTAGGGAAGCATATAGCAGGACGACAGAACAAGTTAAGTGTTGATATACACTTCTTAAGAAGAACCGCTACTAGTACTGAAAGTTCCAACTCAAGCAAGAGTAAGCCATAATTCAGTTAAACATTGAATAGCATTTTTTAGCTGAACTGTCATTGAACAGAATAACTAGTTATACTACAGGGCTTAACCCTTGTAGAATAATATAAAACGTGTAATGAGAATTGAAAGCACATACAAGTAATAATTAGAGAAAGGATGCAGAAGTTATCTTAGGAAATGTACTTATATTGAACCAACACATCAGTGCAATAAATTAACGTTCAATTAACAACTGTGGTGTACAATATAATATATTATGAAGCTCCAAAATTACAACTTTCAACCTAAACATAAATAAACTATTGTATAGATCAATAAATCTTCTTTAGTACTGGTTACTTACTAGATATAAAGTAGAATACTACTTATAACAGTAATAGTATTTCAATTCTCAAATTTATACAAGTTTCCATTAAGAATATCTACTGTTTGTAAATAAATAATAGAGAAGCCAAATACCATTAAATCCATAAATTGTAGATAGCATTAATTAAAATGCTTGGCGCACAATCTTTGTTTGTTTATTCGAAATATAACCCTATATGAGAAGGCGAAGTATAATAAAATCTCACATTTTTTTATACCCAACTGCAAACTATAATAGAGCTAGCTAGAGTAATGTGAATCATTTAAAGGTAAGTTATCTAACTTCTAACAAATAGTTAGCTATTAAGTGGCACAAGGTTTATAGGTTAATAGTTAATACAGATGATTATAACAAATGTCGTACTTGTATTTCGTCAACAACAAATGGAATGTTATTTAACTTCCGCCACATAAATAAACGCGTGTATAACATAAATAGCCACATAAATAATTGATGTCTCATCCAGTGTAAATAAATAGAGTGTATAACCATATAAATCATTACTGTTAAGCCGTATATAAATAATTAGTGTATCGTTGTTAAAAATAGTGCCTGTAGTTTATAAGTAATTTGTGTTCTGCCTTCATAATTCTTGTGTTTGTAAATAATCGTAATTAATCATTGTAAATAAATGTTTAACTCAAGAAGCGTCGTATAATTTTGTAAATAGCCCGAACGTAAAAACGTAACAATATAATAATCGCTAATTAAGATTTTAATGCTTCAGTGACAGTGTTAGTTTTAAATTTTATATCAATTACACGGTTACCCCCGTTTAGCGCTAAGAAGGTGCGCCAATTTTTTTTTACTATTTCCCACATCCGTTATTATACCGGGTGGCCATAAATATCTGAGATCCCGGTAGCCATGGAATTAGCTACTTATAAATGTTGGTTAGCATTATATTTCAATTATAATAAGTATTGGTATGTAATGTAAAAAAATAGAAGGTTATTGACATCATTTCTTAAATACGACTCGATTATAAAAATCTCCTGTTCTAACTCCATTACTTATTGCAATCTGTAATAATTTTTGACAGATAGTAATTTTATTAGTTGTGATGACATTAATGACATTTAGTTTAGTTGGATTCATCACTTTAATAAAGCGGTGTTGATTCCAAAGGTAACGTGATATCAGATATTTATGGCCACCCGGTACAATCAAATGCTATGATTATTCAAAATTCAACCAATCACGTGCTTTTAGAGTGGAAAATATCAACATTGAATCGATATTTGGGAAATAGTCCACAAAATGTACTTCGGGCTCACGATTTTGCTAGGAAAATGTTTTACTCAAGATTTGTTGTTTTTTGGCAATGTCCGTAGTTTGTCTTGTTACATTGCCAAAACAAAAAACTTTCGTAAAAAAATTTTACCCGCAATATCATTTGCCCTTAATATATTATTAGTACTGATAATAAAGTTAGCGTAAAACAAAAAAATACATATAAATATGTATAACTGCTAAATTTTAAAAACTAACACTTAAGCATTAAAAGCCATTAGTTTTTATTATACAGAGCGTCAAAAATATCTTAACGAATTTTATATGGACAGCACATATTAGAAATATTTTTTAAATTTTGTGCCGCTCTGTATACTACAAATCTACTTTTGTGAATTAAGATTCTTAGGTAGGAATGTCTAGTAAGAGTAGTAGCGCAATTTCAACCAATCGTTTTTTATGTGACACTTGATACTCAGTGAAAGTTCAGGTATAATAATTTAAGAAAAGTCCTGTTTTTCAATTAAAAATTATATCTCAAAAAATATGCAAAATATCGAAGAACTGTCAAACTAAAAATGATATACATATTTTGCCTGATCCTTGTTAAAAGATTAAGTTAATTAGAAATTGTGTTGGTGAAATTAAAACCCTCGTAGATTATGGCAATAACTATATACTTGTAGAATTCAATTTTATAGTTACACTACTACATTAATTACAAGAACGAGGAGGGCTTTAGTTATGTAATAAAGTGCGACAACAACACATTGCATTTTTCAAACAAAAGATGGAAGTGAAGCTTGCCACACAGTTGTTGAGCAAGTCTGTAGGGGAAGCTTTGTTATATTGTAAAGATCATTTGAAATTACAGAATTTCGTAACTGCGAACCCAACATCAAGTTTATATTTATAATGAATGATGCCTTTGATATCTTATTCACGTAAGTTGAATGCATATGGATACAAGCAAGCATTATGTCAGAAAATTATTAGGGGTATTGTAGAATTTTATGATAAAATTCAGAGATATGTTTGCTTATTAAAATTAAATAAAGGAACACCAATAATAAATTCCAACAAAAAAACTGTTTTTTGGACAGCAAGAGCTTGTTTCCCAGGGTGAGAGCTGATCTTTTTCCTGTACGTCAGTACATACTCTTCAGTTTTAAATCTATTTCTTTTCGCTCCTTAATGACATGTGTCTTCCAAGTCAATCGTCTGTCCAAGTGTATACCCACATACTTGACTTCATTAGCTTGAGGTATGGTTTTCTGGTTAAGAGTAATTGCAGGGCATGTTGAGCGTTTTGTAGTAAAAGTGACGTGGGTCGATTTATCTTGACTTTTATGCGCCATTTGGTCAGCCAGACTTCTACCAAGTTCAGGTGTTCTTGGAGGAGATTTGATTCCATTGCTGGATATTCATTGCAGGAGGCTATTGCTGTGTCATCAGCAAATGTCCCCAAGATCGTTAGTGGTGTTGTTGGAAGGTCATAGGTAAACAGCAAGTATAGCATAGGTCCAAGTACGCTGCCTTGTGGGACACCAGCCTTTATTTGTTTTAGTTCCGAGGTTTTGTTTCCTACTTTGGTTTGGAAGGAACGATCGGTCAACTGGAGCGTAGCAAAAGGTAAAACTGGTGCGGAAGGAGTACTTTTATTTTAAAGAGTAAACCTCTGTGCCATACTTTATCGAATGCGTTTCTTACATCCAGGAACACTGAGCTGCAATAGAGTTTGGTTTCCAGGGATTTGCTTATTACATTTGTCAGCCGATGACATTGTTGAATCGTCGAGTGTTCGATACGGAACCGGAACTGATTATTTGGAAGCCATTCGTTTTGTAATGAACTTTTGTTTATTCGTTTTAAGGTTAGTTTTTCGAGTAACTTAGAAATTAACGGAAGTAAGGTGATGGGCCGATAGAATGTTGTTTGATTAGGAGGTTTGCCAAGTTGAGGAATAAGAATAATTTGGGCTAATATGTAAGTCTTACTATACCATTGAAGAGAAGTTGTAGAAATTTGCTTCCTTTCTCAGGTAGATATTTGAAGACAATTGCTGTTATAAGGTCCCATCCCGGCGACTTTTTGTTGTTTAGACGTTTAATCTGTGTTTCGATTTTTTGTTTACTAAAACTACGTATTGGAGGCGATACTTGTAGTGGGATATATAAGTAGTTCTCAACATATTGGTCAGCTTCATTAGAGCTTGGTTCGAAGATGTTTTCTAGATGCTGAGCGAACACCACAGTCTTTTCCTTGTCTGTTCTTGCCCAAGTTCCTGTATTACTTCTTAGGGGTGGCAGGTGTGCTCTAGGTCTGTTGATTCCTTTAGCCGCTTTCCAGAGTGAATTATCACGTGCTGACAGAGACGGATTAAGGATATGTGAGGCCCGGGGCTAAATTTGTTTAGAGACCCCAATCCCCAAGTCAGAGGCATATTCTACAATTCTAAGAAATTTCAAATGCAAAAGGTTTTAAAATTTCCGAAACATTTACGCAACGGGTACAAACTGATTTAAATGATTAGAAACCACACTAGATTATAACCTTTGAATATTTTCGAGGCCACCGAAATTCAGTGGCCCGGGACTGTAGCAGCCTTAGCCCCCTTCCGCCCCTCTTCATCCGGCCCTGCGAGCTGAAAGTGAACTTGAGTATTGCTGAACAGTTTCATTACGTATTTCTTGAAGTCTGCGTCTCAGTTTGTTGTTTAATTGATTAAAGATATTTTTGTCTGCGATACTATGACTACGCTGCCATTTTGCCCGAGCTCTCTAACTATCTCTACTATTTCAAGGGAAATGTTAAAAGAATCTTTGACATAGTGAATCTGTGGCGTAGCATTCCAGGCAGCTTGTTGAATGGTGGTTATCAGGAGATGCGTTGCATTTTCTAATTCGTCTACGGTTTTTAAACTTATATTTAATTTTAGGTGTTGGCCACTATAAGTTGCAAATGTTTCCCAATTTGTTCTTTTGTTAGCGAGAGTTGGTTTAGGTTCCTTGTATATGATGGTGGCGCTTATAGTGGTCTGATGTTATGTCTTAATTGGGTGATATGTTCATATAGTTAGAAGAAATCCCTTTACTAATAAAAAATCCGGCAGATCTGGTGTTTTTTGGGTCTGTCGCCCAATACGTTGATGTCCCAGTTGAGATAAATTGGTAATTATTTTCAGTGATAAAGTTGTACCATTTCCTGCCTTTTGTCGTTTTGAGTCGAGCACCCCAGTGTGTATTTTTCGAGTTGAAATCTCCGAGTGCTAGAAATTTTGGGCCTAGTGTTTGCTTAGTTGTATTGTGTCTTGCTGCAGCAGCTACAACCAGTGGTGCTGGGAATTTCTTGACTTGTATTATCGTTCCTTGTAGAAATTCGGCATTGAAAGAGGGCAATTCGTGATGTTGTATAGAGCTTCTAATGGTGATGGCTGAATCACCATGCGCTGTATTGTCTGGATGATCCGTATGATACATTGTATAGTGGGTGATAGTTAAGTAAGTTCTTGCAGTGTAGTGACTTTCGGAAATTAATAGTGTTGTGACGTTTCAACCCTTTTATTAAGGGCGCCAAACTTATTAGCTCGGGTTTAGCTCGAATCGGAGAAATACGTTCACTCAAATATATGATATATCAGTAAAAACACTGGATAATTGTCGAAATAAATATAATGTTTATAAATGTGTACATTTATAAAATCAGAATGAATTATACATTATAAAATAATATTGATACTTTTGGGAGCGCTGTTCGTTGTCTTGGCTCGAACTGCAACCCAAGACGCTAGAACATAAAGCGGGTTCGCTGGAGACAATCTGCTAGTATGCACTCCGGATCTTCTAGAAAAGGAATCAGGTAGGCCGTTTAACTGGGACGATCAGCGCGCACGTCGCATCTTGGGAAACGGGTCCTCGTAGATATCTTACAGCCGCTGATTAGGCCTTCGCCGTTGTGTTTGTTGATAAAGTTCGGCGACTGCAATTTGTCGCATTAATTAGCAAGTTTATGATTTATCTGGACCAGCTCTAGTTTTTAAAGCCGGCAGGGCGATTCGTAATGATCCTAGGCGTTCAGCACGTAACTACGCAGGCGGCCGCGACTTTAATTCTAGCGGACCGACAGCCTTTGGTTTTTTGCTGACAAGTGAATTTTCGGCATTCGAATGGCGAAGAACTGGATGTACGAGGTCGTCGACTACGAGCTTCTGGACGGCGTTTTCATGCGTTTGCGGCGGGTTCTCTAGGGGAGTTTCTTATCCAGCAATCCCTACGTTGTAGTTTCGGGCCCGTAGTGACGGCGATGGAAAACTCTGCGTGCTTTAAAGGGGTTTCTAGTTGGTATGGGGCGTCATTAATGAACATGGTTAGATTATACTGACCCTATGTTGGGATGATTTGGCCATTGGCCAACTGCACGCGGGTCGGGCTATGTTGCTTGTTGACCACGCCTTGTTGTCCAAGAAGGATTTTTTCCATATATGATTTAGCGGGGCCAGTATCGACTAGGTCGTTGAATGTTCTTCCCTTGATGACTATTGGCAGGAATAACCGGGCATCCAGGGCAGCCATCCAAGACGAGGGGTTCGTAGCTGGGTTATAGAAGTTTTTCACACGTCTAAGCAATTGGGACCATTCAGGGTGATGGAGTCGACGTGTAGAGGCTCTGGCCTTCTGGTGTCGAGGACGCCTCAAATTTTTCGACGGTCGGGAGCGTTTGCCGACCTCTGCAGAGACAATCTCTAGTGAGCGTACCTGATTTGCCGCACCAGAAGCAGAAAAGCTTTGGTTGCCTTTGGCATTGGAATCGTCGGTGGCCTCGCTGTCCACACTTACAACAATTCTCGGAGCGGCTATATGCGGTGCTGGTCGAAGGAGTTAAGGACTTGGGGCTGGTAGTTCCCGTTGATTCTCTTCGGGAGTTTGTAGAGACGAAACGGTTGGCGTCTTAAACCCTGAAGCAACCGTGACTAACGGTTTTCCCGGCCGGTACGCCGTTTCCGCCATGTAGGCATGACTAGCCGTTGATGGTGGTAGCTCCAGCTAGAGGGCCTCATATTCTTCGGCCATCTGCACGAGCTCGTCCAGGCGGTGAAAATTCTTTCTTCGTACATATAATTTATATTCTAGGCGAAAATTTGCGTAAATACGTTCCAACTGTTCTTGTTCGCGAGTAAGTCCAAACCTTCGTAACAACGTTTGGAGGGCGGTGGTAAAGTCGGCCACGGATTCCTTCCGGCCCAGGCTTCGGTTCCGAATTTCTTCGGCCATCCGGAATTGGAAACGTGGGGGTTAATATTGATTTTGGAAGACTACTACGAAATCTCCCCAGCTTCTCCACCTCTGCTTGTTATTCCTGATCCATAGTAACGCTTTTCCCATAAAATGTTCGGTTAAAGCGGTGAAGACGCCTTGCTCACGGAATTGGTAGCAAGCCGAAAGTTCCTCGATTCTCTCTAGGAAGCAAATGGGGTCGGAGGTGCTATCGAACTTCAGACCCCACTTGTTGCTGTTGCATATTTGAGAAATGTTGAGCATCGGGGGGTCCGAGATTTGCTCTACTTCTTGCTCCTCCTGGTGATCATCTTCTTCTTCCATGTGCTCTTCCCCGTGTGCTTCTTCGGGAGCGTTCCCGTCGTCTTGGTCTCCTGTCCCGGTCCCTCTCAGGTACTGCTACATTCTTTGTCTCAGTTGTTGCACGTTGCCGTCCATTGCCAGTCCAACTCCGGCTACGACTCCTCGGAGGACGTCTGCTCTGAGGTTGTAGATCCAACTACATTTCACTCTTGGAGGGGGCGCTAGTGTGCCATCTCCATTATCCTGATCTACCATATTAAATCTGGGAACAGAGTTTCTATAGTAGATCAATCAAAACTGTAATGTTTAATCGAATATTTTTTCAGATATTCTCGAGCGCCAATATCTAGTGAACCAGATCGGCAGGCGGGTTGTTAAGACTCCCGATTTTCGTTAAGAACCTATGTGTAATTCCGCATTCTGCTCCCGCATATTGCAGCATAATTTAAGCCATCGGGCATCTTTTCCAAATTCTCTATCTGTTTGGCACATATGTAGGCCAGACCCCGACATCTGTCGCATAAAGTATCTTAATTAAGGCATTTGCTTCAATATTGAGGGGGACGCTGTAGCGCATGATCAAAGCATCAAAACCCTGCTAAGTGACTTAATAAATCGCTGGTAGACGGAGTTTGCATTCAGTCCTCAAGTTAAAAGGCGAGGCCTTGGATATCAGATTACAGCGCCGGCGAGACGAGGTAGTGCACGAGGAAAGCCCCGCGTTTTGTTGCACGTTACATTTTGGGTGATGCAATTTAGCACTTCGAACAATAGATCCTTTATGTACCCGAGTAAGTTGCCCAACTATAGAAAGTTTTACGCATGACGCAATCATCGAATTTACGCTGCGTCCAGCGCGTTCCCTCCCGGGGAGTCCAATTTAAGCTTCGCTATCGCACGGATGTGCAAGTTAACTTAAGAACAAAGAACAACCCCTTTAGTTCTCAGGGGCGCGTTTTACCCTCGGACTTGTGGCAGTTATAAGTGCTTTTCGTTCCTTAAAGTTCTAAGTACCGGCGTGTACAATTCTTCGCCCAGGTTGGCGGATTCGTAACAGGAACGAATACAAAGCATCAATATACAGTGTGAGCAGTTGTGAGTTATCGTTTGGCTCCACCCTGCTACTTCTTCGAAGGATCTTGCCGCCACAATTCCCCGAGTAAGCTGGTCAACCGTCCCTATCTGTTTATCAACCCCTGCCGCATCTAAGCTGCTATCGCAACCCTCTTCTGTAAGCATCGCCAGAGCGTTGAATCTCCAGGTTGAAATCTTCCGGCATCAGCACTTCAACAACACAGTTGCTTGGAGCCCTAGCATTAAATCAAGGTATTGTACTAGTAATTAAATAAAACAGTGAATTGCGTATTATACAGTGACGTGCAAAGTTTCGGAACTCTCAATCTATCGTATATGCTATTTGTGGGCCGTGTGCTAATCGCCCGAGCCCTAATTATCGTCAAGTAATGTAAATAAAAGCCTTCAGCCCTTATTGTGTTGCATTGTTTACTAACCCCAATTTGTAGCATTTGCTACCTGCACACTTGCCTTCGGGCCTGTAACTAGTATGGTAATAGATTACCCATTTTTAATTTACGTATTGTTTTTCATTTCAATTATTTGTGCATTTCTGTGACCGACAAGAATTGAGTTTCTTGTTGCGTTGTGTATGTATTCCTTTGTACAGGGCCTAAGCAACTGGAGAAAGGACACCCAAAAGGTAGGTGTAAAAGCCAGTGCCGTGGGAGTGCCCCCTTGGAGTGCAACGCAACGCTACGGCGATTGGTTTTCGACTTTTTACCGGTCGTCAGTTAATTATCAATTTTAACATCTTTCAAATGTTGTGGCGCCCCATAACTTTGTCTTAATAACCCGATATCGACACCCCGTCGTGACTGATAAACTTAGTTGAAAACAGCTGATTGAAATAAGAATTCGTACATCAGATACAGAAACAAAAGACATTTGCTCAAGCACGTAACAATAAAGTCATTTTTCCATTCAAAAGACCTTTATACCGTGTTCAAAAAGAAAAAACATAAAGGTTGGCCAATGAAAATAAAACTAATGTCGATAGCAAGCTTTAGAGACAGCAATTCAATCGCGATATCAGCGTATAATATAAACTTATAACAGCAACAACAATGATAATAGTCAATGAATTCTAAAGGTAGCTGTTGACATTACTTATATATTCCATGGCCAACCCTTATGTATTTTTTAACACACCGTATAAGAAACGGAGTAAAATACGTATTTCATAAAATTACTGTCAATTCTCGACAAATATATTGCTCAGATTAATTTCATATTTTTACTTCAAATTCCAAAATCTTATACTAACCTTAATAATACCTATTAATTTTATCAAAATGATTAATCATATCTATTGATTTTCAGTTTAGGGCAATAAAATATATAAAATTACATAAATTGGGTCACTATGCACTGTTCATAAAAAAAACCTAAATGGAATTTTGTGTAAAATCATTAATAAGCCAATATTTCGATGCCTCGTAATTAGCATGGGGGTTTTGTATGTTTCGTCCGTCAACGCAGCACCCTGTATAACGTAAAGAAGTAATGTTGGATGAGGTGAGCGGAATTATAAGAAAGTCACGATTTTTATAAGATACTATTCCAGATTTTTAATAGTAATTGAAGGTAACATGGTATAGCAGTTCGTATACAATTTTTCATAGCTTCAAAATTATACATTAGTTGCCAGTATACAAAACAGCATATGAGCATTACCAAACAAGAAAGCGACAAAGAATGGATAATATACAAAATGTACAATGCAAGAATGTGGTAAACTTATGCAGCGTTTTTAAATTGTATTATTACCACACCTCATACTGAATTTTTGAGTTAACCAGGCATGGAATTTTGCAATTAGATATATTTTATTTATGTCTTTTACGTTATTTAAATGTTGTTATCGGATATTGGCCGTTTAGTTCAATTCCTCACTCAAAAACGTAATTTTCTGGATTTAACGCCTGTTACACTTGCACGGAAGTATAACCCTATGCTAGTACATCGCTTAAAACCAGCAAATTTAAATGAATAAATAATCATTATAAACCAATATCGTCTAATGAAGCTATTTTAAATTATATTTTTACCGTAGGTATTGTAATCTGTAATGTAATTACCGCAAATATAGTTTTAGCGTCTTACACAATAAATATTAGCTTCACTATTACAACGTACTTATCACATCTACATACACGCACCAATGCACTGTTTGCTCGTGCACGCGTCGTACAAAATGCGAATATTGCACAAAAGCGACTTGCTCAATATGTGACTCAATCAGACCTTACCGTATTTTTTGCGTTCTGGAGATTTAGCAACCAATTAAGGTCAGTAATTCGGTAATTGAATTACCCTAAAGTAATTCAAATACCGCGAGTAATTTCAATTACCACAGGTATTTCAAATACATCTAAAGTAATTTAAATACTTTACAGTGATTTCATTACACAAAAGTAATTGAATGTAGTAATTAATTACTTTGAAAAAGTAATTGTCAAGTACTTTTTAAGAAAAATAGCAATTCCCAATTACAATTACCGCATTTTGAAAAGTAATTCAATTCAAAAGGAATTTAATTGGTAATTTAATTACAAAGTAATTAGTTACTGCCCAGCTCTGCCGACGATATTGAAATTTTCGCACATGATGAAATCCAATTGAAATAAATGCTTCGTTACGTTATTTATCCTTTCTCTCGAGGAGGCTGGCAAATCTGTCTCTATTTCCTTTATGGGAATCTTTTTTTTGCATTGTGTAACTTAGCACTATCTTTACCAGCGTGTCTGAAGTTTCCGAAGGTGAGTTAACAAGTAAAACTGGATGTAACGCTGTTTTCAATTATAGATTCAGCTGTACTCTTCCAAGTTTCTGAAAATGTATTTGGACTGTTGCCCCAAGTTTTCAGGATCTTTTATACACCAATCAATATACTCCCTTCACAAGTCGATGACGTCATTATAGTTTCTAGTTGCTTACACAACCTACTCAGAGACCACTACCTCGAAACTCATGGGAAAGCAAATTATGACTTTGACACAGCTCAAGAGCTCCCAGTTAAAAATCTGATTGGCTTGGCAGGGACTGGTGGATTTGCAAATCAATAAGGGTTTTCAGTGAGAAATCCATTTACATACAATTTTTCTAGAGAAGGCAGTGTGGGGTGGCAGAGCGGTCATGTGAACCGAAGAGACAATAATTAATTAACTAAATTACTTTAGTGACTGTATTAAAATAAAGTACGGATTCTGTATTTGATTGTTTTTCACTTTTGCCCCTGATCTTTCCACATATTCTGCAATCTCTTTCCAAATATTGTCCTTCACTCGCGTATCACGGTAGAGTGCACGTTGCATGTCATATAATGCTGCATGTATTCTCACCGACTTTGTGAGCTTTTCGTCCTTTGCAGCGGAAAAATGCAGCTTTGCATTCTGCGAAGACATTTTTCACAAAATGGACACGTGCACAATTCACAAAAGAACGCTAGCGACTGCCATTATGACTCCTCCAGGAGCAGATGACTGCATTCGTGCAACGGCCAATGCTAGCGATCATCAAGGGGAGGAAAATGATAACAAACTAGGAAGGGGAGCCCTCCGCGATGATCGCTAGGAAAACGTACCTTTATATTAGAAAGAATTCGATTATACTCTAGTCTAGTATAGTAACTTTTGATAAAGTTGAAAGGAGAGCTTGTTTAAAACGGGATACTAAGGAAGGTAATAGATATTATGTTTATCAAGTAGTTGATTTCCCCTGTACCAATATTGTATGAAATTAGTAGTTAATCTTTTTTACCATAAAAGATACACAACAGTATGATGCTGATGCAAAATCAAATATAAATGATACAACTTTACGAGAACTAAAATGTGAAAATTTATTTCTGTACTTACTTGAGTGAAACTGTAAAATAACAAATAACTTATAAATATGCACTACAGTACTATATATTTACACCAAACATTAAGATTTTATTGTCAACAAAATATTACATAATTTACAATTAAAGGGAAGTTTAATTTTAAATTAATTATTACAAATTAGATCTAGAGGGATATACATGCACCACAAAATGTATGCCTTAGTAGGTCCTTGCTTGTTATAAGAGAGATATAATGATTTTACGTTAAAGCCGGTCGCAAATGCATCATGAATATTCGCATGTATGATTATCTAGAAGTATTATGTAATTCTTAATCCTGAGCTCCCACACTACTTATGTATACTTGTAACACTACATTTAAGTATGACTGTACAATCGCTGGTTACATTACTACAGTTAAAGAAAAATATGAGAACAGATGAGCTTGCTTTTGCTTGACTTGCATCAATTTAATAAACACTGGTGAGAGTGAGAACACAGTGAGTGCTTGTAAGTGTGAGCACGACAAATCAGTAATCAGGCCTATGCTATCATAAGTGTCCTTATTTGTGAATATTCACGATGTGTCTGAGACCTACTTTTAAAACATCATTGTTCAATTTTCTCACTGCTGATCAATTCTTATATTATTTCATAACTCATTCCATAGTTATATTTTCTATTTTAACTTAATTTCAGTGCCTTTCATTCTAATACGTTTTACAAAATCCAAAACCTGTAGGTCCGACCTTAATATCGCTTTTTCGAATGATTTTCTGATATAAAACAATAACTTCAACTCTTTTACGTATCTACTGCCGTATTGATTTACATAGGATTTTACTTATAGTTCCTAACCTGACCAAATCAAGTTTTTGTGCTGGTTTAAATTGACATACGACAAGCGAATAAGATTTACCTCTTGCAGGCTTTCTCACACGCTTTCCCCTGTATATGTCATGATATGTACTATATCTCACTAAATTTCTCTATGGTGTTTTATATTTATTGATACTCCCAGTTTCTTCTATGGCTATCTAAGTACTGTTTTTAGTAGGTAACTTTAAAGCAGTCAAGCTTTTGGTAAACGACACCAGAGCTTCACAATCTGTGTTTCTCCAGTACCTATGTCTCTGTACGTTTAACTAATGTAGGTTTTGTTGCTGCTTTGTAGACACAAATAGAAGAGGATTACCGTTTTTCTCCTACAAGCATTTTCACATGTTGAACTAAAGAACCTTTTTGTGCTGCTTTATACTCGCAAATAGAACATGAATAAGGTTTTCCCCTCTATGTGTTTTCAAATGTCTAACTAAATTACTTCTTTGTGCTGTTTTATATTCACAAATAGAACACGAATTAGGTTTTACACCTGTATGCGTGTTCATATGTTTAACAAAATTACTCCTTTGTGCTGTTTTATATTTGCAAATACTTGGTACATGAGTAAGGTCTTTCTCTTGTATGCGTTTTCATATGTATGACTAAATTAGCTTTATGTGCAGCTTTATATTTGCAAATAGAACATGAATAAAGTTTTTCACCAGTATGTGTTTTCATATGTCGAACTAAAGAACCTTTTTGAGCTGCTTTATACTTGCAAATAGAACATGAATATGGTTTTTCACCAGTATGCGTTTTCATATGTTGAACTAAAGAACCTTTCCTTGCTGGTTTATACTTGCAAATAGAACATGAATAAGGTCTTTCTCCTGTATGCGTTTTCATATGTATAACTAAAGTAGCATTATGTGCAGTTTTATATTTGCAAATAGAACAAGAATAAGGTTGTTCTCTTGTATGCGTTTTCATATGTTTAACTAAAGAACCTTTTTCTGCTGCTTTATACTTGCAGATAGCACACAAATAAGGTCTTTCTCCTGTATGTGTTTTCATATGTCGAATTAAAGAACCTTTGCATGCTGTTTTATACTTGCAAAGAGAACATGAATAAGGTCTTTCTCCTGTGTGCGTTTTCATATGTTGAACTAAACTAGTTTTATATGCTGTTTTATACTTGCAAATAGCACATGAATAAGGTCTTTCTCCTGTATGCGTTTTCATATGTACAACTAAATTAGCTTTATGTGCAGCTTTATATTTGCAATTAGAACATGAATAAGGTTTTTCTTCTGTATGCGTTTTCATATGTTGAACTAAACTAGTTTTATATGCTGTTTTATACTTGCAAATAGCACATGAATAAGGTCTTTCTCCTGTATGCGTTTTCATATGTATGACTAAATTACTTTTATATGCTGCTTTATACCCACAAATAGCACATGAGTAAGGTTTTCTTCCTGTATGCCTCTTTATACGGTTCAATAAATCACCTAGAAAATTAATAAGATTTTTCACTAGTACAGATCCCTAGATAGTTAAATAACTTACATTTCCCTGCAGTTTTATCTTCATAAATGGTAATTGTATGAAATTGTTCTGTATGTGTCTTCATATGTTCCAAGAAATTACTCTCATCTTTTGCTTCATATTTACAAACCCTGCAAAGGTATTGTTCTTCAAAGAAACTTCCACTTGCTGTATACGAATCAAGCAATTCATCCTTTATCTCAACTTCCTCCTGTTTAATATCCAATTCGTGATAAGTCGTGTTGTTGATAGTATCTTGAACGATCTGTCGCTGAACATGTAACTTTGCG